>VDFB02168118.1:208224844-208340670 GCA_007258455.2 Sequoia sempervirens | reverse complement strand
GAATCTACAAAAAAAATTCACAAATCACTAGTTTGCATCATCTTCAAATTCATCATGGTTTAGCCGCTATAGGTTCCCAAAAGTGAAGATTTAGTTAGAAAAAATCAATTCAGTGTCCATTTTTTCCAAAAATTGTAAACTAGTATTGTGGGATCATCCTTTGTCATAAACACAACCTTCCCAATATGAATCTATATAAGCATTTAGTCTAAAGTTAGTATCCCTAGGATACCACAAGCAATAATCCAGAGTGCCATTCAAGTATCTGAATATCATCTTAACAACAACAATATGTGTTTCACAAGGATCTTCTTGAAATCTAGCCACAAGACAAATTGCATGCATGATATCTGGTCTAGTAACAATTAAATAGAAAATTTCTGCAATCATAGATCTGTATTTTCTATAATCAACCTTAGGCGAATCATCATCTTCACTCAGTTTGCAACTATTGACCATAGGAGTGCATATCGGTTTGGAACCATCCATTCCAAACTTCTTCAACATTTCTCTTACATATTTTAATTGTGAAATAAAAATACCTTTTTGTATTTGATTAATTTGCAGCCCAAGAAAGAAATTCATCTCACCAAACATAGACATCTCAAATTGTTTTTGTATCTCTCTAGGAAACATCTTACACATTGTTTCATTTCCTCCAAAGATAATATCATCAACATATACAACTACTATCAAGATCTTATCATTCTCAATTTTGAAGTACAAATTACTATTTGTCATACCTTTGTTGAAGCCTTGTTGAATCAAATATATGTCTAACATTGCATACCAATCTCTAGGAGCTTGCTTTACTCCATATAAAGCCTTCTTCAATCTGCAGACCATATTTGGTTAATTTGACAACTAAAATCCTTTTGGTTGTTCCATGTACACCTCTTCTTCCAATTCACCATTCAAAAATATAGACTTAACCTCCATCTGATAAACTTTGAAATCTTTATGAGTAGCAAACACTAAAAACATCTTGATAGCTTCCAATTTAGCCACCAGAGAAAAAGTTTCCTAAAAATTTATACCTTCTACTTGTCAGTAGCCTTTATACACAAGCCTCACTTTATTTCAAACTACTTCTCCATTCTCATTCAACTTGTTTCTGAATACCCATTTTGATCCAATTATGTTTTTATCTGCTAGTCTAGGGACCAACTCCCAAGTTTGATTCTTCTCAATCTACATAAGTTATTTTTCCATAACTTTCATCCAATTTTCATCATTACATGCTTCACTCACTGTATTTAGTCCTACTTCAGAAAGTAGACACAGATTTATCTTATTAGTAGTAGCAACTCTACCTCTTGTCAAAACTCCTTTCCTCTTGTCTCTAATGATCTAATTTTTTGAATGATTTTTTTGTACATATTTTGGTGTCTTTGGGGACACCACCAGAGCTTCATCTTCATTTTGTTTTTCCTGTTCTTCCACAATTTCTTCTATTCTTAAGCAATCAGGCTCATCCAATACATATCCATCAGCTTCAATTGAATTCTTCAATGCTTCATCCACCTTGATATTTGTGCTTTCAACAATCTTTCTCAACCTTTTATTGAAACATATGTAATATTTCTTCTAGTAGAGTATCTAAGGAAGATTCCTTCATCACATCTAGCATCAAACTTTTCTTCATCTCTTCTGATATAACATTTACTTCCAAATACCTTGAAATATTTGTCTATAGAAATTCTTCCACACCATAGCTCATAGGGGTTCTTTGTACTGTTAGCCTTTCCTTGTACTCGATTAAAAACATGAACAATAGTATGAATAGCTTCTCTCTAATAAACTTCCAATAGGCCTACGTTAATAATCATTGATCTAGAAACTTCTTGAACTATTCTATTTTTCCTTTCAACAACTCCATTATGATGAGGAGTTCTAGGAGTAGATAACTATCTTTATATTCCATGGAATTCACAAAACATGTTAAACTCATTTGAAGCAATTCACCACCTCTATCAGAACTTAAGCATTTTATTCTCAAGTTTGCTTCATTTTCAACCATATCCTTAAATGCCTTGAATCTTTCTAATACATCTGATTTCTCTCTAAAAAAAGTAACACGTGTATCTAGAGTAATCATCAATCAAAAGCATAAAATACATCTGATTTATCACTCTTGTAGGACCACAAAGATGTATGTGAATCAAATCCAGTAGTCCGGTAGTAGATTGTTCCTTTGATCTAAATTTCTTTCTAGCTTGCTTCCCAAATTGGAAATTCTTGCAGATAGCATTAACTAGCTCAATAGATCTCTTACAACATGCACAACACTTATTCTTGTTGAGTTATCAAAATTCATATGACACATCTATTGATGATGAGGTCACTCATAGCAACATTGTATATAAAGTACTCATAGACAGACCATGAAGAACCTATCTTTCTTGAAAGACTAAGCTAGGGCAACCTAAGGGTGATTCGTGTTATAAGAAAAGGTTGACTTAGCTTAATCCTAAGTCTCCAATAGTCAGGTCTTGACCATACTAGGTTTACTTCAGGGTATGATGTGATATTGTTGTTAATCTTAAAGGGTTTATGGTTGATCAAAATTATAAAAATTCAATACCAAGTTTCTAGTTTAATCATAAAATAATGTCATGAAATCAAAATATTTGCAATAATATTTCATGAACATCAACAAATTTTGCTATCACTTCAATATATTTAGCTTTAAGTATTCCACAATTTCATAAGAAATAAAATATTTTTAATAATTTCCATTCATTCATCTATTTTTTGAAACGTTTTCAAGAATTTAAACATCTAATCTAAAATAAAGCATAAAAATACTAAAAATTAAAATTTCTCCCAGTTATTCTCCATGCATGCCCCAATAGTTAATCAAATCAAAGAAAACCACTTTATACTTCACCAAATTACTTCATAGCTACATATAAAATAGTACAAGCTTTTAAAGAATGGGGTTTTAGTTTGGACACCGAGTAGGTTTTGCTTGCACCCTTAAATAGTGCAACACATAGTCTTGTTCAGTTGAACTAACAAAATCAGCTGCACAAATTCATGAGATAGGTAGCTATCAAATTGGATTTTATATTGATTAAATTATATCTGCATACAAGTTTTTAGTCCCAAATGATTCAAAAATTAGGAAAAAAGAACAAAACTCAAAGAAGTTTTGGCTCTTCCGACATCCACAAATTCTGAACTTAATTTAAAAAAAGTATCCCTTGGTATTTTATAGAAGTAAGACACAAGTAGGATAAGAAAAATAAATGAGAGGAAATTCAAGGGATGAATCACATCAAGGCACATGGAATGTAGTGACTGGTAAGAGAATTGCAAATGAATTCAATGAAGGTCAATATTCATCTACATGCTGAAGTCCTTCAGATTTCTTATCTTATTATTTTTGCCAAGAAAATATTTTGGATCAGGATAGTGTGTAGGATTTTCCCATATATTAAGAATGATTAATTAATCATCCTATTCCTATAGTTTTGTTCTTCCTCAGGATTTCTACTCTCAGGAATGAGCTTCCTCGAAGGTTAGTGCTTTATGTTGCCAAATGCATGAAATACCAGGATCCCAAGTATTATGATAGATGCAAAGACCTCTGCATCACTTCTTAGAACATATAGATTGATTTGGATATGATTCTATCCATGATTCAAATTTTCATGACCATCCATACTTGAATTTTGTATTGCAATTTGCTTCTCCTGCAATTGCAAATTCCACTCATTAAATCCCTTTTAAAAAAATATTTATATATAAAAAAAATCTCATGTAAATAAAACCATCATTAAATTTGTTATCACATAAATCCATCATAAATAACATGCCTTCTAAAAAGCACAAATTCTTGTGTAATTATCGTTTATACAACAGATTACCAAACTATTAGACTTCTTGGATAACCTTAAGATCTTAAAACTTTACTTTGCATCATTACCTGGTACCTGGTACCTGGTATTCAACTTTAACCATGAATTTCCCCAAACTTCGGTTTTACCAGAACTTCCATTTCTACCAGACCTTGACTATTGAACTAGAACACTTTTCTCAACATTTATATTATCTTTTGCCTCTTTTAACATTCCCGGTTCCTGGTATTCAGTACCTGGAACACTACATTACGAAGTACTCTTTTATTAAATATTTCTCTTTGATTTTAACCTTTGGTGATCTTTTCAAACTAGCCAACACTTGTCATAAGCATTAGTTTTCACTTGGGTTCCTTTTTGAATAGTCTGGATAACTAAGAGGGGGAGTGAATCAATTATCATAAGACAATTTTTGTTTCTTTAATTAATTTAGAGCGGGCTTATATCAATTAGAAAAAAAAAAAATACGAACATGAATGCACAAAACAACACCAAGCACAATGAACACCAGAATTTACATGGAAACCCAAGAAGGGAAAAACTATGGAGAATGCTAATTCTTAATTATAAAATACTGATTAAGGTGATTTTTACTAAGGCTCACTACCAGTGGGCTCACTACCCAATTAAAACATCTGATTAAAAAATAGTCTCACTAAAAAAAAGGAACTAATGAAGTTGCATCTACATATGCATGGATTCAGTTCTGGTTAAGAACATAATATATATCTATAGCAGATTCGGTAAAGAATCTTCTGCACACCTTCCTTGCTCAACCTGTGCAAATTAGATTAATTCTTCCTTCACATCCTTTTATTTTCTTGCACACACCATACTCCACACTTCTTGTTTCATCAAACATAAACAACTTTTACTTATACCATTCCATGCTTCCATAAAATCTTAAGTCGGCTAAACACAATTTGATTTAGGTCACCATAAAATTTTTTTGCATGGAGAACAACCTTGAAATATTCAATAAGGCCTTGCACGCTAGCACCATACCCAAAAAATACATTGCACATAAATATCTTCTGACCACATTACCAAGGGACCCATAAATACATCATACATAAGATAGGTTCATTACATGACATAATTATCAAACTTTGAATTGCATGAAATATATTTTGGAGCTGATGGGAATGCCACAACCAAGACCAAATCTTGATTATCATCAATTTTAGTATAAACTGGAGAAACATAATTTGACATACCAAAACTTGTAACATGCTACATGAATTTATGGATAGCAAGGTTACCCAAAGTAAGCTTTGAGCACAACAACCAACATCAAAGGATTAATCTTCATTATTCTACATTAACTGAATTCCACAAATGTCCCAAAAAGAAGTATTACCATATCTGGATCAAAGATAACATCCACACTACACAACATCAAAGCATACAATAGGATCAATCGATTATGTATATTATCCAGAGCACATCCTTTTGGATCCAAGTTTTGACATCAATGACAACAATGCTAAATCATCTCAACAAATTCTCAACAATATCCCCCTTTGGCATTGATGGAAAAACAACAAAAACTCAAAACTACAAAACTCCAAAACTTCAAACACTCCCCCTTTTCAAGCAATTCAATACCTCTTCAGTTTTCTCCCCCTTTTTGCCATCAAAGGTAAAGGGCCAAATACGAAAATTTAGGAGATCAAGTAAAAATAACACTTTTCACATGAAAAATCTTCTTGTACCTCTCTCTCATAGTTGGAAGAATCCTCTTCCAAGATAGCACTGCAAAAACCATTCTGGAACACATACTATCCAATAGAGTCAACAACATAAATGAAGATGACCAGGCTGGAGATAGGCATTGTCATTCACAATCCTCTGCATCAGAAAGTATCCCATAGAGATGATCCAACTGGACCTCAACAATTTCTTTGACCAACCAAAATGTTCTAACCAATCTTCCCTTTTTCTTTGAACAAACAATAACTCAGCTTGCAACTCTCCAACTCTTATTCTCTTTTTTCCACCTTTATCTTTGAAGAAGTAAAAACACTTCCAAATATCATTCAATTCAGATTCAATAGCTTCAATTCTACTTCTAAAATTCTCAATAGTATCAGGCCATCAGAGACAATACCTATAGATGTCAAACATCTCTTTAATGCATTCTCTTGTCTCATCAATGTGTTTGGATAACTTTTTTTTGGCTTTGATACACATTTTCTCAATCATAGCTTGGAACTTATGTCCTTCAGATCCTTCCCACAATAACCTTTCTTCAACAACTTCTACCAGATCATCTAGTAATTAGTCAAAAACTTCTAAAATATTAGTACCCTTTTTGAGTAGATAATCAACCAAGGCATCATCAATTCTAAGCCTACTAACCAAAGAGTAGGCATACCAAATTTCACCAATATTTTTCATATCACCTTCATTCAACACCGAAAAAACTTCATCTATATCGATAGAGTCAAATCTAGGTAGATAATTTTCTTCCTTCTTCTCTTCTAAGATAGAAATGACATCCTTTGATTTAATTTTTCTCCTTTTAGGTTATGGAGGGGAACTACCAATGAAAACCTCTAACTACTTCTTACCAGAGGAGGAACCCTCCTCAAACTGACTAGACACTATCACACCAGAGCACAAATTCATCTTCAAGTCCATGAGAAATAAACTTTGCATGCACCAGCTTTATCTTCCATACATTCCAAATACCTATAAAATTTCTTTCCAATAGGGATGGAAGACTTCCATTTAAGATTCTCCTTTGACAATAGCGAAATCATAAAGTAAAATATTAAACATATGAGCAAGGACCCAAACTAGAAAGGATAACTCTCAACCAAAGACATTCTGAAATTCTTGATTAGGTTTTCCATTATGAGGCTACACAAGTCAAATTTTTTATTTTCCTTCACCATCTTATGTGCAAGATGTACAATAATAGCCAAAGTAGAACTGTCACGATTTCTAAAATAGATTTTGTAAGTGATACCATAAGCAACATACCTCACTGGAAGATCAACAATGGTATTTATCAGTAGAGCTTGGGGGTATTTGTTGATATGACTAAGTTCCTCCACATCTCTGTATTTCACTATTTTCTTCCCAAGGACGTCACCAATGCTACATAATCTAGTAATAGCTTCAATGGATTCCTTAGTGATTGGATAGGGTTTTTCCAAAACAATATTACCATCCTTGAATCGACTCAACAAGAACAAGTTAGATTCTCTATTGGAAAACTATGGAAATTCTCCCCATAAATCCATACCCAAAACACTTACATTCTACAATTCACCAGTCTTCAACCCTAGTTCAATTTTCTTCATCTTCTGATAATCAAATTTGTCCAACTCTACTCCCTTCATCCTTAGCAAAATACCACCACTCAATTATCTATCAATAGATTACATCGTCATGCTTAGCTTCTTCAATATTTTATCACTTCATGAAAATTCTTCTTCTTCTTTACAAATTGTGAGAATTTTTTTGAAAAATCCACCTTTTACCTTTAATTGCTAATGATGAACTTGCTGCCAAAAACTTACATCTATGATGTCATCAAATGTACTTCACTTTTCAATCAGCCAGATTAAGCTTCATCATATATCACCAATTGGATCAAACTTAATCATGTCAAAAACATATCAATATTACTTCGAAGAGGGGGAATCGATAGGATATGCATAGAATCACTCCCACTAAGACAAGACAGTTGGCTCAAATTATGGTAGGGATTGTACCAGGATCTGGTACCATAGAAGATTTCTCCACACTCATTTCCTTTTTCTTCCACACAATGACGGTCTTCTTCATAGATTCACCTAATTCTATAACCTTCTTTTTGTTTTCAAGATTTTTCAGAGCAACATATATGCATGTGTTTGCATAATGTCTAGGTTGACTACACTTCTAACATCTTTGTCCTGACTTAACTGAGTGAACCCTAAATCTACATTGATTAGCTTTGTGACCATAACCATGACATAAATAACAATTAACATGAAAGAGATTATTCATTCCTTTCCTTCTAGCCGGATTAGATAACTGACTTCTCCAATGACTTGCTTTGTGACCAAACTTGTGTTAGTTAAAGCATTGAGTACTCAATTCCTTCTTGCTTCTACATTCTATAGCCTTATGTCAAAATTTCTTGCATAGAAAAAAATAGTCGTTAAATGATAAGTACCTTTGAGCATTTGGTTGTTTGACCAATGGTCTTTTAGGTGTTTGAAAGTTTTGAGCCATGCTTGTTACACCATATCTCACTTCAGCTTCAACTGCTTTGTCTTCACCCTTAGTGTTCTTATTTGAGTTTTCACCGGTGAAGCCAAGTCCTCCCTTATCCTTGTAACATTTCTATAGGGACAGGAGTTGATCTAGAATTATGCTACTTTCACATACTATTTTTTTTTTCAACCTTCTTAACTCTTGATCTAACTTCTCATTTTCTTCTGATTTCTGTTTGATGGTATCCTTGAGATTTTCTTCAGTCTTCTTCCATTCTTCCATTTTTTGTTTGATAGTATCTTTGAGATTTTCTTCATTCTTCTTGCATTCATCTAGTTGTTGTTTTACATCTACAATACTTTCATTTGACTCCTTTAATTCCTGGCTAATCGAGCTCTATGTCTTGCTTTAAATTTTTGGATTTTCTCCCTTAACTTTGAGATACAAGAATTTTCTTCCTTGAGGTTTTCTCTCAATTCTTCATTTTCAAATTTTGTGCTTTCCATATCATCTAACATTATCTTTAGCTCTTCCTCAAAGTGATAATCTCCTTCCATCTATTCAAACTGACAAGATCTCCCTCAAATGGTTAAGCTATATCTGCAAGGGACCAAGCTTTGATACCAATTGTTGAACAGTTTGGATAACTAAGGAGGGTGAATTAATTATCATAAAATAATTTTCTTTTCTTTAATTAATCCAAAGCAAGCTTATATCAATTAGAAAATAATCAAATAGATATGAACATGAATGCACACAACAACACCAAGCACAATGAACACCAAAATTTATGTGGAAACCCAAGAAGGTAAAAACCACATAGAATGCTAATTCTCAATTATAGAACACCGATTAAGGTGACACCGGTTAAGGTGATTTTTACAAAGGTTCACTGCCAAAATGCTCACTATAGGTAAGGCTCACTATTGGTGTGCTCACTACCTAATTAAAACATTTGATTACAAAATAGTCTCACTAATAAAAATGAACTGATGAAGTTGCATCTACATATGCATGAATTTAGTTCTAGTTAAGAGCACAATATCTATCTACAGTAGATCCGATCAAGAATCTTCTACAAACCTTCCTTGCACAACCTCTGTAAATCATATTACTTCTTCCTTTGCACCTTTTATCTGATTGCACACACCATAATCTAGACTTCTTGTTTCATCAAATGAAAACAACTTTTACTTATACCATTGCATGCTTCCATAAACTCCTAAGTTGGCTAAACATAATTTGAGTTAGGTCACCACAAAACATGTCAAGATGAAGAAAAACCTTGAAATATTCAACAAGGGCTTGCACGCTAGCCCTAGACCCAAAAGATAGGTCACACATAAAGATCTTACCACGTTATCAAGGGACCCATAAATAGGTCATACATAAGATAGGTTCATTACATGATATAATTATCAAACTTTGAGTTACATGAAATATATTTTGGAGCCAATGGGAATGCCACAACCAAGACCAAATCTTGATTATCATCAATTTTAGTATTAATCGAAGAAAAATTATTTGACATACCAAAACTTGTAACATGCTACATGAATGTTTGGATAGCAAGGTTACCTAGAGTAAAATTTGAGCATAACATCCAACATCAAAAGATTAGTCTTCATTATTCTGCATTAACTAACTTTCATAGATGTCCCAAAAATAAGTACTACCATATGTAGATCAAAGATAACATCCACACTACACAACATCAAAGCATATGATATAATAGATCAATTTTGTATATTATCTTTAGCATAACCTTCCAAATCTAGGTTTTGACATCAATGACAATAATGCTAAATCATCTCAACAACTTCTCAACATCCCTAAGTCTTATAGTCTTGGGGCATGTTTTGAGACCACATAATAACTTGCAACCAATAAAACCAAATTTAAACCAAAACTTTAGATTAAATCACCAGTTGTAAATTATAATTTATGCATATTTTAAAATAATAACTCCTTAGCTTTACCTAGATTCTAACACAAAATAGTAAAATTCCTCTAGAAACATCCATGTGTTCTTTGATTAATTCCAATTTCTAGAACTTAGTGAAAAAAATAAGTTCATTGACATTGAACTACATAATATGGCTATCCTCCAAAGCCAACCAGGGATAGAGCCTTGTTGCCAGTCAAGCGTCCATAGCCCCGACAAGGTTATCTCTATAATTCCCCCAAACATAGCTCTACTACTAGCTAGGAATCTATAGCCTCGGAAGAGATATTTGGATAGCCTAAAGAGTTGTGTTGATGATGTTTTCTACATAGCAACAACTCAGACAGAATATAATATCCTATCTCTCTTGAAAGGTAAATCTCTATCAACAAGCCTCAAGAGATAACCCCAAGATCTCTAATGTCAAGTCTTGAAAATGCATAAACAACTTAGTGATAAATGTGAAAATGTCAGTAATTACAAAGGGACCTTACTACAATAAAATACTAAATCTTGAATCTATTAGATCTGGCAATGTAACGATACTTCAATCCTAATTCTAACCCATGTAATAACAAAATAACAAAAGATAAGGGTTTAAAAGAGATAACTAAGATTAAAACTACTCCTAAGATTAACAATGCAAATGATGAAATACATGAAATGGACCAATCCCTCATAAACTATTTCCTGCTTAACTAAGATGAACCTGCAATCTCACAGAAACAGTGCAATCTTCTAAGGTATTAAAGATTTTTAGATAATGAATATTTATCCAAGACAACCCAATTGCAATTGAAATGGATAAACTTCACAATTTAACTAATCAAAATGAATATAAAGGTCCAAGCTAACTTTGTAAAGCAACTAACAATCAGCTAGCTACAAAAAGTATGGACCAGAGATCGCTACAACACTTCAAGCATCAAATCATAAACACCATTGATTCAGATCTAACATACATCTAATAACCTTGAGAAATTTCAAAAGATAGAATCACAAGAACCATGCAAGATAAGTCAACACAAAAGAGATCACCAAAAATCACATTGTCTTCAATTGTATTGAATCACCAAATTTCAACAACAATTCTAATGTTCTGTGTTACAACATTTTCTCTAGAATCGACTAAATTCTAACCCTAATTCTTACTTTACTACCCTAATTGCTTCTTATCCAAGAACTATCTCCAGTGACTTCTACTACTACTCTTACTACTCCTTACAAATGAGGCAAAATGCCATATTTATAGAAAACCCCCAGAGCATGTCGGCCCAATTTAGATTTTACAATAGTAAAATAGCCACAAACAGGTCAGCCCAAGGAGAATTCAAAATAAAATGAATTAGCATTAAATGCTTGGGACTCATCCAGGTCGGCCTGGTATTTACAATGTAACTCAATCCAATGCATGTGAAGGACGAAAAAAGCAAGGTAGAAACAAGCTCCGGATAAATAGGAAGCACAACTCCTAATGCCATTGATCATTAACTGGCCCCTTCGTCCTTATCTTGATCTAATTTATCTGGAACCTTGAGAAAAATCCCATCCAGGTTGACCACAGGTGAATGAATAAATCCTTTGAACCCTCCTTCAATCGAAATAATCTCCTCCAGAGCTGCCTTGATGACCTTGTTAAATTCAACCTACACTTAGCAAAAAACACCATCAATAATATCCATTATAACATGAGGATCAAGATTAGCCCATCACTAATAATATATTCATTATTCAAATAAATCTAAGCAAAGATTGAAATCCCTGAAATATCGCTAAAATACAATTTCTACACAGTTCAAGATTTTCACCCCTTTGCGGAATTCAAGCCAGAAGGGAAAATTGAGAAAATCCAAGCCAAGCGGATTCTAGTGAAAACAATCAATAGTCAAAAAAATTTGAAAAATGAAGAGGCGGCAGGAATTTCAGGAAAATCTGGAGGGAGTGGAAATCCACAAAGTAGGTAAAACTCTAGATTTTGGGAAAATGAAGAGGACAAGGAAAACTGGGGAAATCTGCCAGCACAGGAAAATCCTGAAACTGAAAGAAAACTTGAATTTCGACGTTCTCCAATGATTTCGCTCAAATTGATCAAAAGATCACTAATTTGAGGACCTCGGCTCAAATGCTACTTGCCTCAAATCATTTATTGATGGATCCAAACTCATAATTCACTCGAGGGAAATTTGATCAGTATTGGCAATGGCTCTAAAGTCGAAACCCTAAAATTTCACCATGAACGCACATAATCAACCCCTAATCTTCATTCATGTTCAACCAACTTGGATAAATTCCCCTAAGAGATCAACAAACATCAGTTGTAGAATTCGCATGACAATAAGCTCGAAGATCCGAGGTCAAGAAGAAATTCAGAAATCCGAGGGCCTGGCGGAATTTCGAAAAAAATACGGTCACCACAAAATTTTGCGAAGGACCAAAATCTCTGGCAACAATGCAAAACTTCAGCTGCTAGGCTTTGAGTGAAATCTGAGAAAATTCGGACAAGGCAGAAAATCCTAAGAAGAGCCAAAAACCCAGAATGAGCCCAAAACATTAGACTTTCAGAGTGTTTCCTAGAAAGGGGGCATACGCACAAATTAGATAAACATTCAAGCATGTGTAAAGGCAATAGAACCTCAAAAACGAAGGTCCAAAGCACCAAAACTAGAGCAAAAGAGGGTCCCTACTTTCAATGGGGCGTGTGTGTGAAAACTGCACAACAAGTTGATCTTTTCTTATATCTTTTGATATTTCATTGATAGCTTGTTTTCAACTTGCAAGCAATGAAGCCCCCACTATTAGGTTTGGAATTATAGTGGCAGTGAAGGTTACCTTTTGATTTTCATTCAATGCAAATCCCTTCATCATTTCACTATTTCCCAAAACTCATTTAATAATTCCATGTTGGTGTATATTTTTGGCTAAACTTTACCACTTTTATGCCAAATCCTAGATAACTACAACTCGCTATATGTTATAAGATATGCATAAATTAAAATATAGCAACAAACAATTTAATCACCAAATTTAATTCTAAATTTAGAACCATTAGTTACCATCCTTTTCTAATCAAATTTAATGACAACTACTAAAACTTTGGATAGCACTTCCGAATTGACGCACTGCATGACGCTAATGGATCAAGAATGTGATGATGACACTGAAACATGATCGCATTATTCTACATTAAATTTTCACGCATTAATGCACATGTATTATCCCTTTCAAATTTCCTAGGTGATGATGTGTGCTGACTCACCAACTTAATTTTCCTTTCTATTTCATACACATAAGCACCTTCAAAATTAATATGGCTTAATAAAAACACAATGAAATGACCACCATTAGTGTTGAAATCTTTAACTTTCTTGATTCACAATCTTCATATTGGGCGAATTTGAAGAAAATTGTCACCAATTGTGTGTAAAAATTAATTTGATTTAACATTCTGCTCTGGAGAAACTCATCTGGTTGCCACCCTGCTTATAGTTTCAATCCAGGCAACTATGTACTGTAACTTCCTCATAGTTTTTCTATAAATTCTACATTTCTCTTGAATTGTTCACACTTTTACTTTGCATTTTTTGTTGTGTACTAGTGCTTGCTTGCTTCCAAGTCATGGATACTCCCATTTTTCTTACCTGCTCTCACCACTAGAATGCTTTCTTGGGTCGAATCATGACTCAAAGGCTTGAAAAGGTTTTCTTCATTTGGATTACCAATTTCACTATACCAAACTTGTGCTTAGTCCTTGGGGAAAAATATGTGGAATTTTACTGATACTACTAGTTCTATTTCAACTTGGATTCTCCCTTTGTAGCATCACTCCTAGATATTGGGCTTCTTGTTGAAGATGTTAGCTCGACTATGAATTTGATAGTGTGGCCTAAATATTTGGAGAATCTAGATATTATTCTATCTATTTCACATCTGACCATTAGGATTCCTTCCATGGATGATATTCCTTAGTTCCTAAAACACGGGGAAGTGGTGCCAGTCCAGCCTTTCCTTTCTAACCTCTATATTCCTGACTTTGAAGCTCGTCGGGAAATTTCCTACGTAGGGTATTTAGCCCTGATGGATGAGGCATCCCAGATTGACTGAATGACTACTCCTATCTATAGATTAGTGACCTCTTTTTTCTTTTTTTAATCTTTTGAAGTAATAAGTTTGATACTTCCATGTATATACATGATACACACAAACACACATATATATCTTTGTCATACATTTAAAAGCATGCATTTACTATGTATGGTTTCATCATTTTACATTTCAGAACATAATTTTACAAATGTTTGAATTAACTCTCATGTGTATGATAGGTTAAGTAGAATTTGCTAATGCAAAGGGTCCAATAGAAAAAGGAAGAAAGAAAAAAACAAAAAACAAAACAAACAAAACAAAACAAACCCTACGAAAAGAAAACTAACCCTAACTAACCAAAATTCTAATCCAACAAATGACTAACCCTGACAAAAAAATTTATTTTAATTTCAATGACTATTTCCATTTTTGTTTTAGTATGAATTACAGTGGGTTTATCCTTGAATTTATTCAAATAAATTTTTAATTTCCTAATGTAGCAATGAATTCTTTAAAATTTTCTTTGTTTAACAAACGTAAATTCAAATGTGTACTTACCAATGACTTGGCTCATATGTATGAAAACGACCTCATTAAAGTTCAATCATACACACTTATTCTAATTAAGCAATACTCTAGCTTCATTCAGCCCTAGTTCATGGTTTCCCAATTTACTCTACTCAATTCCATGAACGACTGTGTCCATTTCTTGATTTTCTTCTCCTTCAAAAATTTTCATGTCTTTAGTCATGTCTTCACTTTGAACTTTGTTAGACCAAGCAATATCATAATTTATATTATTATCAGAGAGAGAAAAAGTAAAAATTTGATACTCTATATCTTGCATAAAATAAGGAAAAGTTCCTTTTTTTGCTTGTTGCTTTTCAATTTGAAACAAAAAATGTGCATCTCTCGCTCGATTTTTCCGCTCCTCTTCACTTGCATTTTCCATGTATAAAGAGAATGATGAATCATTGATGTCATTTCCTCATTTTTGATGAGATGTTTCTAAATCTCAGAATTCTTGCCTATCTTCTTGCAAAACATTAGATTTTCTTTATAACAATTGCAGTTATCGAACCGTTTTGATATATCAATTAAATTTTTCACATTTTCAATTCAGCTAGGGTTATACTCTTTTCTAGTTAACAAACCCTTTCTTCTAGCAGTTAAAACTTCTTCTATTAACATAATCACCTTATACATAGCCAAACTTACCCTAGTTAAAAAAAAATCATGATCAAGTTCACAGTGATCAATTGTATCTTGAATTTTATGATCGGTGACTCTACCCAAAGTGAATAAACTCAAAGGATGTAATTTTTGATTAAGAATTTTCCATATTTTTTCAACTTCCAATTTAAAATACTGGCTTGTACTAGGCTTTTTCCTTACAAGATATATCTTAAAATTGAGACTAACATAAATTTTGTACCACCCTCCTAGCGCCAGTTCCTGTTGATGACGATGTCACTTGCAGCAATAGTGTGGATAAAGTCCTCATAGGCAGACTGCAAAGAACCTATCTTTCTTGAAATATTGAGCTAGGGCAACCTAAGGGTGATCCATGTTATAGGAAAAGGTTGACTTAGCTTAATCCCAAGTCTCTGGTAGTCAGGTCTTGACCATACTATGTTCACTTCAGGGTATGATGTGATATTGTTGTTAATCTCAAAGGGTCTATGGTTGATTATAATTTAGAATTATAAACATTCAGTATCGAGTTTCTAGTTTAATCATAAAATAATCTCATGAAACAAAAGATTTACAATAATATTTCATGAACATCAAAATAATTTACTATCACTTAAGTATATTTAGCTTTAAACATTCAACAATTTTATAAGAAATGAAATATTTTCAATAATTTCCATTCATTCATCTATTTTTTGAAACATTTTCAAGAATTTAAACATCTAATCTAAAATCAAGCATAAAAATGCTAAAAATTAAAATTTATGTCAATTATTCTCCAGACATGCCCCAAGAGTTAATCAAATCAAAGAAAACCTCTTTATACTTTACCAAATTGCTTCACAACTATATATAAAATGATGTGAGCTTTTAAAGAAAGTGGTTTTAGTTTGGACACCGAGTAGGTTCAACATGCACCCTTAAACGACACAACATGTAGTCTTGTTCAGTTGAACTAACAAAACCAACTACAAAAATTCATGAGATAGGTAGCTATCAAATTGGCTTTGATATTGGTTAAATTCTATGTGCATACAAGTTTTTAGTTCAAAATGATTTATAAAATAGGAAAAAGGAACAAAACTTAAAGAAGTTTTGGCTCTTCTGATATCCACAAATTCTGAACTTAACTTTAAAAAGTATCCCTTGGCCTTTTATAGACTTGTAAGCTATAGCTAGGATAAGACAAATACATGAGAGGAAATCAAAGGGATGAATCACATCAAGGCATGCAGAATGTAGTTACTGGTAAGAGAATTGCAAATGAAGTAAATGAAGGTCAATCTTCATCTACACGTTGAATTCCTTTGGGTTTCTTATCTTATTATTTTCACTACTAGTAAAATATCTTGAATCAGGATATTATGGAGGAGTTTCCCATATATTCAAAATGATTAATTCATCATCCTGTTCCTATACTTTTGTTCTTGCTTAAATTTCCTACTCTCGGGAATGAGCTTCCTCAGAGGTAAGCACTTTTTGTCACCAAATGTGTGAAATACTGGGATTGCAAGTATTCTGATGGATCCAAAGACCTTTGCATTACTTCCCAAAATACACAACTCGATCTAGATATGATGCTATCTATGATTCAAATTTTCCTAACCGTTCATACCCAAACTCTACATCACAATTTGCTTCTCCTATAATCACAAATTCCACTCATTAAATCCCTTTAAAAAACATTTATATATAAAAAAATCTCATGTAAATAAAACCATCATTAAATTTTTTATCATATAAATCCATCATAAATAACATGCTTTCCAAAGAATTCTTGCATAATTATCCTTTATACACCTGATTACCAGATTATCAGACTTCTTGGATAACCTTAATATTTTAAAACTTTACTTTGTATCATTACTCGATACCTGATATTCAGCTTTACCCATGAATTTCTCCAGACTTTAGTTTTACCAAAACTTCCATTTCTACCGAACCTCAACTATCAGACTAGAACACTTTGCTCAACATTTATATTACATTTTTCCTCTTTTAACATTCTCGATTCTTGATATCCAGTACATGTAACACTACATTACGAAGTAATCTTTTATTAAATATTTTTCTCTCTTTTAACTTCTGCTAATCTTTTCAAACTAGCTATCACTTGCCATAAGCATTAGTTTTCACTTGGGTCCCCAATTCTTATAGTGTTGGGGCATGTTGTGAGACCACACAACAAAATCCTTCAGTACCACAACCAATTTTCAATAATCTAATTCATAAATCAATGTCCATCAGCACCTGTTAGTTGATAAATGTTTCATTCAAACTTCTTACCAATAAAAATCACTATTCCATATCCTTTCTTGATTTAACCTCTTTCATCCTCAAATATAAGATTATATCCTTTACTACACACCTGTCCAACACTTAAAATATTATGCCTTAAACCCTTAACATAGTAGACATCATTAGTATTATGCTTTCCATCAAAATTGCCTAAACCTATTCCACAAATCTTAGCACCAATATCATCTCTAAATTTAACTAAGCAACCATCATAATTTTCAAGCTTAACAAACTTACTCTTATCACTAGTCATGTGTTGTGAACATCCACTATCAACAACCCAATAGTTCTTTTCTTGTTTAGCATGAAGAGAAAAAATCACTGTACCTTCACTCTTTTTCGAAGCATTTTCTTTCACATGTCTTTCAGTGTTAGCAAAAGTATATTCATCTTTTATAGCCAAGAACAAGCATTCATCATCATTAAAATCTCCATAATCAGATTCCTCATCAAAAATACCAACATCTTCATTCACATAATATGCTTTATTGATCTTCTTGTTGGACTCAAGGAACACTGAGAGGGGGGTTGAATCAGTGTTCAACAAATTCAAATTTAAACTTTAAATCCAAATCTTAAACCATTTACAACACATAAGCAGAAATAAAGATGCAAGCACATGAACAAGATAATAAAAGCACCATAACACCAATATTTTTACATGGAAACCCTATTAGGGGAAAAACCACGATGGAGATTAATCCACAATTTATACTCTATTAAAAGTATGAACAAAAGGGAATGCACATGCATTTAGGAAAACTGCCTAGAGCTCACTGCTCAAAATAAGGAAGGCTCACTGCATTACAAAATTTTTGTGATTACAACAAAAGTTTGAATTGAGAGGATAACATCTCCAAATGGTTGGATTCAATTCCAATAAGCACATGAATCAAATTTTGAATCTTCTATCAGACTCTACACTTTCTCTACTCTGCTCTTTCTTAACTCACAACAATCCTCTTCTACTTAAGCAAAATTCACTCAACTGATCTAATATTTTCTCATACATCTGCTCTGCTCCTTTCGCACTCTCACACACCTTCAAACACACTACAAAATGAGTTACTGATCTCATATATATATCTTCCTGCAAGAATTTAATTACTATAAGTTGGATTCACACAAATATAATATTCTCCACATGTCGGCTCAAATCATGAACAATTTATAACGTGTACCCATAAAAGTCAGCCATGACATAGCTAGGACCCAAAATAAAATTTCCAAACATGGAAATATTTAAACAATCATCCCTTATACATCTGTGGTACGCTACATTGACTGGGTTAGCCATAATGAACAAATAGACAAAAAATCATTTTGTCGGATCTTCTTACTCATACACCAATTAATGTAATAACACAAGACTTACCAATAAGGTAACATAGATGCATAAAAAAATATCCCAAGGATCCACAACACAAAATAATGCTCTGGTGAAACATGCAAATCAATATGCTGACAAAATACCTTGTTCATGTTCTCTATTAGTAATACACTGTACTTGACTTTAACTATCGGTATAACTAGGTTCGGATCTACGGACCACAATAGTGACTTCAATTGCCATAAATGACAACACTAGAAACCATACCAATAATTTCCCCAAGCCATGTGCCAACAATCAAGCCATATTCCAAAAATATCCACCTTTGGCATTAATGGCAATACTTAGTGAAAAAGGACTAAGTGTCAAAACCAAAGATACACAACCAAACTTCAAAATTTCAAATCACAAAAAAACACTACTCCCCCTTAGGATGTCAGGGAATTTTTCACTGCATTCTCTCCCCCTTTGACATCAATGAAAAAACTTTACTATTTTCTCTCCCCTTTTTCTAGTATTCTTACTGCACTTCTTCCTTTTTTTTGCTTAAAACAAAATTTTACTACTCTCTCTCTCCCTTTGCTAAATAGATCAAAATTTGGAAAACTACAACTACTACACAAATCAGAAAATTATTTTATACTTATCGTTCATCTCTAGAAGGAATTTCTTCCAAGAATCTATAGTAATCCCAATGATTATTATTAGACTATTATTTTCTAATGTTTGGTTGATGATTTGAATGAGGGATTCCAAAATTGTAATTGCTTCTTCAAACTTCTCTCCTTTCCTCAGGACTTCAATCAGCTACTCCGATCTGCATTCAATTTGATCCTTCACTTTCCAGAAAGTGTCCATAAGAGTGTTTCTGGAAAAGTGAACCTTTGCATGCTCAAACTACAACTCGTGAATTATTTTCTTTACTGCTCCATCCTAGTCTTCAAACATATTGTAGTCCTGACCAAATCTATTCAATTGACTTTCAATTTTCTCTAGCTTTTCTTTATATTTACCAACCACATGATGACATCGAAGGTAATAATTGTATATGTGATTAGTTGAATTGACGCATTACCTCAACACATTCATTTTCTTTTTCAATTTTGTAGGGGAGAGCCTAAACTGCTCTTTCAAATGTAATATTATTTCCTCCTCTTTCTTATCCAAAGAGTTAGAGGCCACAGTTTCCTTAATACACTCAATCAACTCTTTAGGGAATACATTCTGTAAAATATCCAATTCAATGTTATTCTACACAAAGTATCTACCTATAGTACTCTCAATCAGATCCTGCTCATATGAGGGTTGATCTAACTAAATGTCAGCAATATTCTACATTCCATCTTTCTCCTGTACTATCTATAGTATCTTTGTTTCGAATAAAGTGCCTTCTTCTTCATTTCCTTCAGCCATTGTTTCATCTAGTTCAATTGATTCTAGTTCATCTCTTCGGGTGTATTCATCATATTCTTCATTAAGTATGTCCATAATTATCTATTATTTTCCTTTTCCTTTAGATTTTGGAGACTTGAGTACTGGAGGAGTATCATCAACAAACTCTATTGCTCTTTTTTGCTTCCTCTATGTCTTATTGGAAGATGATCTGACTTCAATTGTTTTTAGTAGAAGAGAGATACCAATAGCTCCAAACTTTCCTAACAACTCTCTAAAGAAATTTGCATAAGCTTGCTTACAATTTTCTAGAGTATTGAAATGCTTAAAAAATTGCTTACACGCTAGTTCACTCTCCTTCCATACAACATTATCATTCTACAACAAGAAAATTAGAAAATACATCATGATACATATGATCAAAGTGCCAAACCTAAAAGGATAATCTACATCCATTGTTAATTGCACATTCTCCATTGGTTGATCTTTCAACAAATTGCACAAGTCAAAGTCTTGGTCCTCCATTATCATCTTATGTGAAATGTAAACTACACCTGCAGAGGTTGATCCTTCCCTATTTCTGAGGAAAATTTTGTATGAAATTCCATATGTAATGTACCTTATCAATGGATCTTTGATCATCAAAATTGCCAGAGCCCTCCCATCTCTAGTTACACTAGTTAGGGTTTTGAATTCCTTATTCTGAATCAACTTCTTCTTTAGAATATCTCCAACATTGCATAACCCGATTAAATTTCTTATCACTTCCTTTGAAATAAGATAGGGTTTGTCCAAATTTAGAGTGTCTTCATTCAATCTGCTCAAGATGAACCTAACCACTTCTGTGTTGTCAAAATAAGGAAATTCGTTCCAAATGTCCAAACTCCTATGTTTCACTCCTTCAAGCCACTTCAATTTGCTAACAGGAAACATATCTCTTATATCCCTAATCTTCATGCTACTATATTCACCCAAACTCACAATTCCCTTGATTTGCTTCATTTTCTATACTGAACAAGGTTTTTCTACCAAGCACAAATTTGGAAATTCTACAGGTGAATGGAATTCCTGATGAATTCACTGCCAAATCAACTTGACTTGTTCAAAATTATACTCTAGAGGATCTTTGACTATTCCTTTTCAATGCAAAGTGACAAATGAGGGTTCCAAATATCATTTTATAGCTTCGCGCTCTTAACCTTTTTACCACAATAAATTTTCTGCCCTAGGAGTTTCGGTTATGCCGCTCTATCAGACAATAAGAGAAGAATCCATCTGCAGACCTTTCAAATCTTAACTTATAGAACAAGTGATCACGAATACATTTGTTGATTGATGTAACAACTACTAACAACTTCCTTCATTCCGGTGCCAACTACTATTAGGGGGGAAAATGATTTTACTTGAAAGAATCCCCCTAGGTCGATGGTCTAAAATTAGTTTCTAGAGGAATTACCAGAGGCAGCTTCCAGTATGGGCTTATCATATTTACTCTTCTTTACCGACATTTTCTTCATCTGATCTCTTATCTTTTCCACATTCACTTTTCCTTTTCCTTTGTCATCTTTTTGTGAAATTATTCCTTGATATACCAAACCTCTTCTATCCAAATTTCTATTCCTACACAATCTTGCAATGTGACCAAATCTATCGCAGTTGTAACACACTGGATTTCTTTGTCTAGGCCATTCATTCCATTGATTTTCCGTTGATCTTCACTAGTTAGAAACATGTCCAAATCTTCCATAGGTGTAGCATTTTACATTCCTTAAATTTATAGACACACTTTTGCATTCAATTGACTTATGACCAAACTTATTACAAATAAAACATTGATCAGGAAATGATGGACTTGCTTGAATTTACTTTCCTTCTACACTGAGAAGTCATATGATTGAATTTACTACAAGCAAAGTAGTAACATTTAAATTTTTAAGCATTAGGTTATCTTACCAGATACCTTCTCCCTTTGTTCATTTGATTTCTTTTTCTGGGATCCTTCTTTTCAGATCTGGAGCTTTCTTCCTTCTCATATCCAAGACCTCACATCATTTGCATTCTTCTATCCTTTAGTCATCTCATCAAGCTTAGCAAAACTAGTCCTAAACTTCTCCTTGTATTCATTTTTAGTAGAGAGTTCATGTATGAGAATAACTATCTGTCTTTCAAGCTCTTGTTCATTACTTCTGGATTGTTACAATTCAATCTCTAGTTGAATGAATCCACTATTAACTCTACTACATTCTTCAGATTTTTCTTTCGAGGACTAAGCTAGATTCTCCTCATTCTTCTTTCTTTCGTCAATCTCTTTAGTTAGCTTCATCACCACATATTCCATCTCAAGCTTTAGAGTAGCATTGTCCCTAGAAAGCTTTTCACACTCTTCAGTGATTTCTTTTAGGGTCTAATTTAGGTGAACATCTTCCAAGCTTTTATTTTCTTTCTGTTTCAATTAATCACATAGTTCCTACCTCTTTTCTCTTGAATCATTGATTTTATCCTTCAATGATGGAATGATTTTTTTAGAATCCACAAGATTTTATTTTAACTACATGACTTCTGCTTTAGACTGATCAAGATCATCAAGTGCTACCATAAGCTATTGTTGAAGACAACCAGTGTCCATTGTACTTTGAGATCCACCTCAAGTTGTTAAGCTTCTGAAGATGAACCTACTCTAATACCAATTGTTGGACTCAAGGAACATTGAGAGGGGAGTGTTAATTAGTGTTCAACAAACTTAAACTTTAAATATAGATCTTAAACCATTTACATCGCATAAGCAAAAATAAAAATGCAAGCACATGAAAAAGATAATCAAAGCACCATTACACCAATATTTTTACATGGAAACCCTTTTAGGGGGAAAAAACATGGTGGAGACTAATCCACAATTTATACTATGTTAAAAGTATGAACAAAATGGAATGCACATGCATTCAGGCACACTTCCTAGAGCCCATTGCTCAAAATAAGGATAACTACCTTACAAAATGTTTGTGATTACAACAAAAGTTTGAACTGAGAAGATAGCATCTCCAAATGCCTAGATTTAGTTCCAATGAAGCACATCAATCAAATTTTGAATCTTCTGTTAGACTCTGCACTTTGCTCTGCTCTACTTTGCCTTAACTCACAACAATCCTCTTCTACTCAAGCAAAATTCACTCAACTGATCTTCTAATATTCTCTCATACATCTAGTCTACTCTTTTTGCACACACACTACAAAATGAGTTACCGATCTCATATATATATCCTCCAGCAATAATTTAATTACTATATGTCGGCTTCACACAAAATATAATATTCTCCACATGTCGGCTCAAATCATGAACAATTTATAACATGTACCCATACAAGTTGGCCATGACATAGATAAATAAAATTCTTGAACATATAAATATTTAAACAATCATCCCTTATACATTCGCAACACACTACATTGACTGGATCAGCCATAATGAACAAATAGACAGAAAATCATTCTACCAGATCTTCTTACTCATACATCAATTAATGCAATAACACAAGACTTACCAATAAGGTAACATAGATGCATATAAAACTATCTCGGGGATCCACAACACAAAATGATGATATGGTGAAACATACAGATCAATATACTGACCAAGTACCCTATTCTTCATGTTCTCTGTTGGTAATGCATTGTACTTGACTTTAACTGCCGGTATAACTAGGTTCAGATCTACGGACCACAATAGTGACTTCAGTTGCCATCAATGACAACACTATAAGCCATACCAATAATTTCCCTAAGCCATATGCCAACACGTCTTACCTTTGTTTTCTTTTTTTAATCTATTTATTTTTCCCTCTTGTCTCTTTTTGGACATCTTGAAGCATAATGACTAGTTCCTCCACAACTAAAGAATTTAAAAGATAACTTACCTTCATACTTATTGGAGCCCTTTTTCATCCTTCTCACAAAGTTAACTTCCACTTCATCGATATTTTCTTCATCTGGATCTTCACTAGTTGTAGCCTTAAAAGTAGTTTTTGATTTGGATCCATTTCTTAGATTTGGTTTTCTCATTTCATATGATGTCAAAGTACCCAACAACCAATCTTTAGTATGTGTTGTAATCCACATATTCTTCAATAGTAGATACCTTTTCATTGTATGCATCAGGAATAGTTCTAGGAATCTTCTTCACTATCTTGGGTTCATCTGTTGCACAAATTCCTCGCATTTCACCTACTAGCTCATCCACTCTTTGTACATATTCTCATCTTTAGACATATGTAGAATTTCAAATTGTGCTTCCAAGTTCTACAACTTTAATTCTTTGACCTTTTCATTCCCTGGATGATTTTTTTTCTAATGCATCCTATAATTCTTTAGTAGTCTTTAGATTTGAAACTTTAATCAATTTATATTTTGAAAGACTATTTATCAAAATATACTTTTCCTTGTTGTTCACTTCATGTTCATTGATATCATTAGCTAAACTTGGACCATTAGTAGTAGAATATACAACCTTGTAAGATTTCTCAACATCATATCCATAGTATTCCAGATATCCTTCCATATTTATTCTTTAGATGCCATAATTAGTCCCATCGAACCTAGGACACTCAATAGTGATCTTTCTCACCATCTCAGACCTTCCTTAAGTGATTAAGCTCTTCTCAAAGGAACCTATCTCTAATACCAATTATTGAGAAAGACAACTGAGAGGGGGGTGAATCAGTTGTATAAATTTTTTTCTTTACAACAATCATCAATGATTAATTAAATTATCATTCACAAAACTTTTAATCTACTAATATGATTAATCATTAAGCGAAAATGAATGAGAACAATCCATAAATACATAGTAACACCAGATTTGTGTGGAAAACCCAATAAGGGAAAACCATGGTGAGGATTAGCTCACACTATAGAGAATATCAAAACCAAATACAAAGGCTCACTACCAAACTAGTACTCACTGTTCAGATTAGGACTCACTATCCAATAAGGGTTAACTGCCTAGAGGGCTCACTGCCAAACATATAGAAAGAAGATAGAAGAAATTCATTACAAACAAAAGACAATCTCAATGCAATTGAGATTTCCACCACAATTCACTCACATACTCGCATACATGCTTGAATGATAGAGTACACCTTCAACTCACTACTTTTAGAACCTCAAAATTAGATTTTGCACTGATGTGCTCAACCTCACATCACATACACATTGTTTTGTTGAATAGGAAATCTAAGAGGGAAGTGAATCAGTTGTTACAGAATTAAACCTTTAATTCAATCACTGGAACTAATACTTAAAACTACTTAAATGATTAATAATCAAATGCCAATGTAGAAACTCAAATCCAACACATAAACACAATAACACCAGATTTATGAGGAAAACCCAATGAGGGAAAAACCCATGTTGAGGATTAACTCACACTATAGAGAATATCAAAATTGATTACAAGTGGCTCACTGCTTGAAATAAGGACTCACTGTTCAGAACAAGGAATCACTATCTGAAACAAGGACTCACTATCCAATAGGGCTAACAACCCAAAGAGATCACTTCCACAAAGATACAAAGAAGACTTGTTATAGAGATACTACAATCCCAATGCAACAAAGGATTCCACCACAATCACTCGATCTACTTGCATGAATGATAGAGTTCGCCTTTTTTTTACTACATCCAAAAACTCATAAGACTTCATCAAAGAGAAATCCAAACCAACAATATTTCTCCTAGACCTCAACTAGAAACATAGAAAACCACAGTTCACAACTGGTGAACACAACTTGCACTGTACAACAAATCAACAACCAAAAATTGGGATATAGGATCTTCTAACAACCATGAACATGTCTGAACCACACAAACATAGGAGTAAATCTATACTAAAACCTAAAGCAACCACTAAACACATGCAACATATCTTCATTATAATTTTCTCAATATCCTTGACTTATACAACCAACAACAACTAGTTAATAACCAGTTGACTGATTGACATCAATGAAAACACCTTCAATCTTTTGATTCTTGCAAAAATCTCACCCTTTGTCATTGATGGCAATACATGATGTGAAAAACCATCAAAGACAACATACAAGCTCTTAATACACTTTTTTGTTTCTCCCCCTTAGTAGATAATTTCTTATATGCTTCCTTTCCTTTCATGTATGCTTCTTCTCCCCCTTTAACATCAATGGAAAAGGAAAATGAATATTTTACATTGATTTATCCTTTGACCTAAAAAACAAAATACTCATAATGACAATGCCTAATACTACCTGCTCCCCTTGAGAGGTAGCCACCAAAACATCATTCTAGAAGAAAGATAGATCCATAGATCAACTGGATTGATGCATCTCCATATGCATCTAGGTCGAGAAAGGAGTGTAAATAACCCCTCACTTCCATATAAATACTCAAAAGTATCTTTAGCAAGAACCTTCATGAAAATATTAGCAATCTAATCCTTCGTCAGAACATACTCAAGCTTTACTTCATTCTCCATGACCTTATCTCTCAAGAAATGATATCTAATAGATATATGCTTCATCCTCGAGTGCATCATTGAATTCTTTGAAATGTTAATTGTACTTGTATTATCACATAAAATAGAAATGGGATCATCATATACCACTGTACTATCTTTTAATGTATGTTTCATCCATAGATCTTGTGTACAACAAGATGTAACAACAATATACTCAACTTCAGCAATAGACAAGGAGACTGGATCTTTCTTTTTTCTCGACCATGCCACCAATCTACATCCAAGAAAGAATGCACCACCACTTGTACTTTTTATATCATCTACACATCCAACCCAATCTGTATTTGTATAGTAACTACGTGTAAAGTCCATATCTTTAGGATGCTAAATCCATAATCAGGAGTGCCATTCAGATATTTGAAATTTCTTTTATTAGCAACAACATGAGTTTCCTTAGGGCCTTCTTGAAATCTAGCCACAAGACAAAAAACATGCATGATATCTGGTCTAGTAGTAGTAAAATACAATAGTCCACCAATCATAGATCTATACTTGATTTGATGAGCCTTAGGTGAATCATCATCTTTATCCAACTTTCAGCCAGTCACCATAGGAGTACTTACCAGTTAGAAACCATCCATCCCAAACTTCTTCAACATCTCTCTCACATACTTATATTGTGAAATGAAAATTCCTTTCTCTATTTGATTAATCTATAGCTCAAGAAATAAATTCATCTTCCCCAACATAGACATTTCAAATTATTTTTGTATCTCTTCTGCAAACCTCTTGCACATGTTTTCATTTCCTCCAACAATAATGTTATCAACATACACTAATACTATCAAAATTCTATCATTTTCAATCTTAAAGAACAAATTACTATATGTTGTACCTTTATTACAAAATTTTTGAATCAAATACTTATCTAACTTCGCAGAACAAGCTCTAGGAGCTTGCTTCAACCCATATAAAAATTCCGTCAATCTACACACCATATCTGGTTGATCTATTAACTAAAATCCTTCTGGTTGTTCCATATAAACTTCTTCTTTTAGTTCACCATTCAAAAATGCTAACTTGATATCCATCTGATAGACCTTAAAGTCTTTATGAGCAATAAATGCCCAGAACATCCTTATAGCTTCCATTCTTGCTACGAGAGAAAAAGTCCTTCTACTTATTAGTACCCTTTACACACAAGCCTCACTTTATTTCTAACAACTTATCCATTCTCATTCAACTTATTTCTGAATACCCACTTCGATTCAATGATGTTTTTATCTTCTCATCTTGGGACTAATTCCCAAGTTTGATTCTTCTTAATCTGCATAAGTTCTTTTTTCATTGCTTTATTCCAATGTTCATCTTTACAAGCTTCACTTATAGTTTTTGGTTCAATCTCAAAAAGTAAACATACATTCACTTCAGCTTTAACACACCTTTGTCTTGTCTCCAATAATCTAACTTTCTGAATGATTCTTCTGTACATATCTCGGTTTCTTAGGCAACATTACCAAAGCATCTTCTTCTCTTTCATTATGTTCATCATGCTTCCCTTGTTCATATCTTTCCTATTCTTCCATAATCTCTTCTACTCTTACACAATCAAGCTCATTAGATACATATCCATCAATGTCAATAGAATTCTTCATTGTCTCATCAACCTTGATATTAAAACTCTATGCAATATTTCTCAGTCTTTTATTGAAACATCTATATGCCTTGTTATTAGTAGAATATCCAAGAAAAATTCCTTCATCACTTATTGCATCAAACTTACCCAAAGTTTCTTCATTTCTTCTAATATAACATTTACTTCCAAATACCTTGAAATATTTAACAGTAGGAATTCTTCCATGCCATAGCTCATAGGGAGTCTTTTTACTATTTTCTCTTGCTTGAACTTGATTGAATACATAAACAATAGTATGGATAGCTTATTTCCAGTAAACTTCCGATAAACCAACATCAGTAATCATTGATCTAACAACCTCTTGAACTCTTCTATTTTTCCATTCAACAACTCCATTCTAATGAGGAGTTCTTGGAGTAGAATTTTTTTTTTATTCCATGCACTTCACAAAAAAAAAAAACTCATGGGAGGTGAATTCTCCACCTCTGCCAGACCTTAAGAATTTTATCTTCAAGTTCACTTCATTTTCAACCATAGATTTGAATGCCTTGAATCTATCTAATGCATCTAATTTCTCTCTAAGAAATGTAACCCATGTATATCTAGAATAATCATCAATTAAAAGCATAAAGTACCTTTCACCAAGTAGACTTCTTACTCTTGTAGGACCACAAAGTTCTATGTGAACTAAATCTAGTAGTCTGGTAGTGGATTGTTCCTTTGATCTATAATGATTTCTTGCTTGCTTTCCAAACTAAAAATTCCTACAAATAGCATTAACAAGTTTTGTAATTCTCAATAAATCTCTCACAGCTTGAACAACACTAATCCTTGCCAAGTTATCAAAATTCATGTGACACATTTTCCTATTCCATAACCAACTTTCATTAATCCGAGTCATAAAACATCATCCATCAACACCCTTAAGTTGATAGATATTCCCTTCAAATTTCTTTCTGTAGGAATCAATGTTCCAGATCCTTTCCCGATATCACATCTCTCATCCTTAAACACAAAATCATATCCTTTTCTGCACATTTGACCAACACTTAATAGATTATTCTTTAAACCATTAACATAGTAGACATTGTTAGTATGATGTTTGCCATCAAAACTTACTAAACCTATCCCACAAATTTAGGCACTAGTATGATCTCCAAACATAACCAAGCCTCCATCATATTTTTCAAGCTTAACAAAATTAATTTTATCACCAGTCATGTGATCTGAACAACCACTATCAACTACCCAATAATTCTTCTCTTGTTTAGCATGTAGGGAAGAGATAACCGTACCTTCATTTTTATCCTTCTCTAGAGGGATTTCTTTTACCTGTTTTAAAGAATTAGTAGTAGGTCCATCCTTAATCACCAAGAACAAGCATTCATTGTCATCAGGATCTTCATATTCTAAAACCTCATCAGATATACTAGAATTCTCATTCACATAGTAAGCTTTTTTAATCTTCTTTCCTTTCTTTTCTTTCTCATGTCTTTGTTTATTTCTTTTAGCTCTCTCCAGACACTTTGCAACATAATGACACATTTCTTCACAACTAAAGAACTTAAAGGGAAACTTACCTTCTTACTTACTGGAGCTTTTCCTCATTCTTATTACAAAGTTAGGTTCTATTTCATCAAATTTTTATTCATCCAGATCTTCAACTTTTGTAGCTTTAAAAGAAGTCTCTAATATGCACCAATTCCTTAGACACAGCTTCCTCATCTCATAAGATGTCAAAACTCCTAATAGTAGATCCTTAATATAGGTCTTATAATCTATAGTCTGCTCAATAGCACTCACCTTCTCATTGTAAGCATTAGGATGAGTTTTGAGAATCTTCTTTACAATTTGAGTTTCATCTATAGTAGCACCAAGGCCTCGTATTCTAGCTACTATCTCATCCAATATCTATACATAATCTTTAACATTCTCATCTTCAGACATATGTAGAAGATCAAATTATGTTTCAAAGTTCTGTAATTTCACCTCTTTCACTCTTTCATCACCATCATGTTCTCTTTCCAAAGAATCTAAGACTTCCTTAGCCATCTTCAAATTCTAAACCTTAATAAACTCTAAATGTACCAGATTATTCTTCAAGATGTTCTTCACCTTATTGTTCGCTTCATATGCTTTAATCTCTTCAAGTGTACTCATACCATTATCAGGAGTGTAAGGATTTTTGTAAGCTTTCTCCACATCATATCTACAATACTCTAGATATTCTTCCATTAATACTTTCCAGATACAGTAATTAGTTCCATCAAATCTCAGATAATCATAAACCATTTTTCCAACCATCCCCAACCTTCCTCAAGCGGTTACGCTCTTCCCTAAGGAACCTTTCTTTGATACCAATTGTTGAATAAGACAACTAAGAGGGGGTGAATCCATTGTCATAGAATTAAACCTTTAATTCAATCACCAAAACTAATACTTAATACTGTCAAAATGATTAATCATCAAATGCCAATGCAAAAACTCAAATCCAACACATAAACACAATAACACCAGATTTACATGGAAGACCTAATGAGGGAAAAACCATAGTGAAGATTAACTTGATCTACTTGCATGAATGATACATTTAACATTCTTCTCACTATATCTAGAAACTCACCATTAAGCTTCGTACTAATCTTCCACACTCACAAAAAATACACTTACTAAATAGAATCATTGTTGCACCAAAATGCACTTTCTCTTTTCTCTTATTGCGCTTCTTCTTCACTCTTGTATATTTTCTATCACTTAACTAATCTTGCATTTATACCATCTTCAAATTTGAAACATATCCAAAGTCAGCCATCCAAATCCAAATTCAAATTAGGTCGGTTCCAAAACATCCTAGGGTGGAATTAGAATGAGGGTGACCCAAACACATGCTTCATAGGGACCCAAATAGATCCAACACACTTCATCAACCTTGAAAGTTGTATTTCACACAAGGTCAGCCAAACTAGTGTAAAGCACATAGAACCATTAAGCACGAACTTTCCAAATACTGAAATTATCTTCAATATAATCAAGGAAACTCAAATTTAGAACCACAAGTCATAATACTTCATCAAAGAGAAATCCGAAAAAAAAAAAAAAAAATCTCTTGAACCTCAACCAAAAACACAAAAAACCACAGTTCACAAAGTTTGAACATAACTTACACTATACAACAAATCAAAAACCAAAAATATGGATATAAAATCTTCTAACAACCATGAACAACATGTATAAACTACACAAACATAGGAGTAAATCTTGACCAAAACCCAGAGCAACCACTGAAAACTTGCAGCATATCTTCATTACAATTTTCTCAATATCCTCAACCTATACAACCAACAACAAATAGTTGATAACCAGTTGACATAAATGGAAAAACCTTCAATCATTCCATTATTGCAACATTTTTAGCATCTATCTCACATCTATCTTGCTTTCATTCATGCTCACTCTTTCCACAAACATCTCAATTTATATTTATACCATCTTCAACTTTGAAACATATCCAAAGTTTCCCATACACACCATTTGTATTAAAAATTTAAATTAGGTTAGTGCCAAAACATTCTAGGGTGGAATTAGAATGAGGGAGACCCAAACACACCCTCAATGAGGACCTAAATAAGTCCAAACATGCTTCAGAAACTTTTGGAAGTAGTGTTTAACACACAGTCGACCAAACAAATGTAAAACACATAGAACAATTATGCACACACAACCTTATCACAATCCAATATTTCCAGATATAAAAATTATCTTCAATACAAACATTAGTTTACCTCTAGAACTATAAGTCATAAAACTCAAACAAGAAGAAATATGGAGCAACTATATTTCTCCCAGACCTCTGCCAGACATACTGAGAAACATAATTCACAATTGGTGAACATATCTCATATTGTACATGTTGGAATATGGCTCAGGGCTTCTAGTGTTGTCATTGATGGCAACTAAAGTCACTATTTTGGTCCATAGATCCGAACCTAGTCATACCGGTAGCTGAAGTCAAGTATAGTGTATTACCCGCAAAGAACATGATGAACAGGGTATCTAGTTAGTATGCCAATCTGTATGCTTCACCAGATCATCATCTTGTGTTGTGGATCCCCAAGATAGGTTGTTAAGCATGTATGGTACCTTGTTGATAAGTTTTGAGATGTTTCATTAATCCATGTATGAGTAAAGAGATCCAACAGAATGATTTTTTGTCTATTTGTTCATTATGGCTGACCTAATCAATGAAGCATGTTGCTGATGTATAAGGGATGATTGTTTAATTGTTTCTATGTTTGAGAATTTTGTTTTGGGTCCTAGCTATGGTTTTTCCAATGTGTGTGGGCACACATAAAAAAATATTTATGATTTGAAGTTGACATGTAGAAAATTTACATTTTGTGCGAAGCCAACATATAGTGTTTGAATTCTTGATAGAGGGTATTTATGTGAGTTTGTGAAATTCATTTTGTGTGCATGAGATATATGAGAGTAGTTGTAGGGTAGAGAAGTTGGGTATGTGAATATCAAAAGATCAACTATGAGAATTTTTCTAGTACAAAAGAGGATTTGGTGACAGAGCAGAAGAAAAGTGCAGAGTCTGACAGAAGGTTCAAAACTTGATTTATGTGCTTCACCAGAACTGAAACTAGGAATTTATAGATGTTATCTTCTCAGTTCAAACTTTTTTTGTAATCTCTAACATTTTGTAAGGCAATGAGCCTTCCTTGTTTTGAGCAGTGAGCTCTAGGAAGTGTGCCTAAATGCATGTGCATTCCCTTTTCTTCATACTTTTAACAAAGTCTATAAATTGTGGATTAATATCCACCATGGTTTTTCCCCTAGCAGATTTTCCACATAAAAATGTTGGTGTTATGGTTCTTTGATTATTTTTTTCATGTGCTTGCATCTTTATTTCTATTTATGTGATGTTAATGGCTTAAGATTTGGATTTATAGTTTAAATTTGTGGAACATTGATTCACCCCCCCTCTCAGTGTTCCTTGAGTCCATTAGTACAATGATCCTAAACCCCAAAATTTGGATATAGCAACCTTCAACAACCATAATTAACATATTTTAACTACATGAAGATAGGAGCAAGTCTTGAAGAAAAACCTAGAGGAAACACCAAGAATACCTGCAACCTTTCTTCATTACAATTTTCTCAACATCCTTGACATATACATCCAATAACCTTCATCTATGACACTAATGACAACATCAACCAGTTGATAACTAGTTAACCAGTTGACATCAATGACAAAACCTTCATTCTTGCAACAAAAGGTAGGGTTTGGAAGATTAGTTGCAGAAGGAACTAGGACAAATGGAAATGCCTACCATCTAAAGGAGGAAAATGGAAGAATCTTCTTATTGGCTCAATTTGATGAGTTTTGTTTGTATGAGAGAATGGGACAAGTCAATTTTGATAATATGGTAAAGATAAAATCTACTCATGTAGTGAGGGATATGCCTAATATAACTAAGCATACAAACACATTATGCAAGGAAAACCAAATGGGAAAGCAAATAAAGACAAATTTCAAGAGAAATGAATTATCTAATAAAATTCCATTGGAGTTGATTCACACTAACCTATGCAGACCTATAAGAACAAGAAGTCAACAAGGTGAAAGGTATTTCATGTTTCTTATTATTGATTATTCTAGAATTACTTAGGTTACATTTTTTAAGAGAAAAATCATAAGCCTTTGATAAGTTTAATATTTTCAAAGAAAAAGTTGAGAATGAAATGGATGTTAAGATCAAATTCTTAAGGTTAGATGGAGGAGGTGAATTTACTTCAAATAAATTTGAAATATTTTGTGAAGATCATGGTATTAGGAGATGTTTGTCTATTCCTAGGACCCCTTAAAAAAATGTAGTGGAAAGGAAAAATAGGACTATCCAGGAGATGGGTAGGGAAATGTTGAAAGATGCTAATCTACCTAATATGTATTGGAAGTAAGTAGTTCACACTATTGTATACTTTCTTAATAGAGTGAAGTTGAGAGTTAATACCACTAAGACACTTTATGATTTGTGGTATGGAAGTCCTCACACTATTAGATACTTTAGGATGTTTGGTAGAAAATATTACATCAAGAGAGATGAAGAGTTTGGAAAGTTTGATTCAAGGTGTGATGAAGGGATCTTTCTTGATTACTCAACTAGAAGCAAGGCCTATAGATGCTACAACAAATTATTAGGAAAGATTATTGATGACACAAATATTAAGGTAGATGAAGACTTGTGTTAGATCTCATAAGAACTAGATGTTTGCAAATCTGATATACCTCCTTGCATTGAAGAAGAAGAGAAATAAGAGAAGAAACAAGAATCAAAAAAGGTTCCTAAGACTTCAACAAAGTATGTGTAGAAGAACCATTTACTATATTAGATTATTGGAGATAAGAATTGGTGCAGTCACGATAGGAGGGTTCTTGAAGGAATAGTCTGAGTTGTGCAATAAAGAGTCAACACATCAGAAATAACACAACAAATTGATAAGAGAACATGAATCTTCAGAAATATGGATGCTTACATGCAACATTTTCCCTAAGTGAAAATATCTAGCTCAAAGGTCTGCCATGAGGGTTTTAAAACATACAATTGGCCAAATAGGCCTTATTACATGCCCTAGAGGTCTTCTACGAAAATGTAAGGAATCTATCTAATCATGAGCTTAAAACTGATGATCTATAATGAATTACAATTCTTATAAATATGTTTCTCAAGCTCCCATATAGGTCTACATCAACCACAAGGGGTGATTAACTCGATGAATGATTAATTATGCATGTTGGCCTTGAGATAGAAAAGGATAAATTCATGCAAAAATAAATAACTTATGGATCTCCAAGGCAAGTCTCAAATGAATCCACAGTGCTTGTATGATGTCCCATTAAGCTTTGCACGATCTAGAATAGGTCCGCACAAAGGATTCTGGACCAGGTCAACCCTAATGCTCTGACTGATAAATACAGTAAACTTCTAAGAGTGATAACTTCTAGTAGACAAATGCATATGATGTGAAATCTAGATATGTAATAGATGTTGATGTGCAGATGCTATACCCTGCTTCTCGAATTGAGAAACAACAATGCAATAAAATGAGGAATGAACTACTAAAATTGCTATTGAATACAATGCAAGGAAATAACTATTCTTTTTGGTTGATATAGGATTGCTTTATGATGCAAGAGCATCCAATGGTGTAAGGGCAATCCTGCATCACCTAAAAAAAAAGAGCTTCATTTCATGTTGGTAGTTTCTTTGATTTCTTTGCATTTTTGGATACCCTTTTCGTCATAATGTAATCCCCAACTTACAATTTTTCTTTTCTATTCCCGGCTTGGAAGATATAATAGTTTATCTCCCAGAATTACACCTAAAAACCTTGTAGGTCAGATTTAAGGCACTAAACGGTCTCAAAATGGCCTAAAATTTTTCTGAAAATGGCAAAGAAAATTTTGAGTTGTTCTTGACTCTAAGACCTTTCCATGGTTCAAATGGTTCAAAAAACGGAGTCCCGGATCAAAAGTTATGGCTCTAGGAAGTTGGCACACTTTCTAGAGGATACTAATTTTTTAATGTTCTTTTGAAATTTGAATTTCAAGTTGTAATTTTTGGTGCCAAACCACCAAAACTCAAATTTGAATGTTGTTTTGGCTCCAAACTCAAAAGGGAGCTCTATTTATGGGGGGTTTCTAATTTTTGGGTAGTTTTTTGGGGGAACAAGTTCCCACACTATGAAATGGGTTATTTTGTAATTTTTTGTAACTCGCATATGTTGTAGAACTTGAGGATTTGAGATCCTCTACATGTAAGAAGTCCATTTTATGAATAATAAAATTATTCTCTTGTTTTGTGAGTTATTTTCTGTGTCTCAGGTTGCACCCTCGTTAGGTGGTATCAGAGCAAGTTTTCTTGAGCTTGTGGATAGATCATTGATCATGAGGCAATATGCACTAGGACCATGGTTGTGGGTTCAAGATATTCAAGATGACTCCAAGTGTGGTTGCTGGTAGCCATGGGCATGGAAGAGGTGGAAAAAATTCTAGCGGAAGAGATCCATTGGCAGCCGAGGCTTTCAGAGCCCTCTGGAGACACATTGATTTGTTGTAGGAGCAGTTGAGAAGAGGGTTACACCCGAGAAGGAGAGAAGAAAGTGAGGATGAATAAGAGGAGGAAGATTTAGATGTAGAAGAGGTAGAAGAAGCAATTGATCAAGATCAAATGCAGCTGATAAGGGCCATTTCAAAGATTGGGAAAAGACCCAAAGCAGAAGTCCCCAGTTATTTTAAAATTTGAACTCGAAAGAGTTGATCGACTATATTAATGAGTTGGAAGAATATTTTGAGTATGAGGAAATATAGGAACCAAAATGGGTTAAGTTTGCGAAAATGAATTTGAAGGGCCACACCATTATTTGGTGGAAAGAGGCCCAGTTGGAGAGGAATCCGAGAGGAAAAGGAAAGATTGTCAAATGGGATTGCATGGTGGAGTAGTTGAAGAAGTAGTTCATACTAGTGGACTATGAGTTAGATCTACTGAAGAAATTGCAAGGGTTAAAGCAAGGAAGAAAATTTGTGAAAGAGTACACAAAATATTTTCACAAGATGATCATCAGAACGAGCCATGCAGAGGCCAACAAGGAGAAGGTAGCCTATAATCTTAATGGGTTGCGACCAAGCATTCAAGAGGAACAAAGCCTAGTCATAATGACCACCGTTGAGGATGCATATCAGTTTGCTCTGAAAGTTGAAGAGAAGTTGAACAAAAGATTTGACAACAAGGAAAAATGTCAAGGAAATAAAAGTGGAAAGGGTAATGGAAGATCTTCTGGAACAAAAAATGATGATGAGAAGAAAAATGAAGATGTGGGCACTGGCCAAAGCTAGAGGAATGATAACTTCTACCACTCTCATGATCAAAATAGTAGTGATCAAAGAGGCAGAGGATGAGGGAGATCTGGACAAGGATCTGGAAGAGGCGGCTTCAGAGGAACATGTTTTCAGTGTGGTGAAGAAGGGCATTGAGCTTATGAATGTCCACAACACCAAGGAAGGGTAGACAAAAGGAGAGAAAGTCATGGAAGGGTTGCACATGCAAATGAGGAGGCCCAATCTGAACATTCAGATGATGCTAAAAGGGGAGAATCCCTAGTGATTAGAAGAGCCTTGGTGACTAAAGAGAAGGAGCTAGAACAAAGGAAGAATTTGTTTCACACAAGGTGCAAGTGTGAAGGAAAATGTTGTGATGTCATTATTGATAGTGGGAGCACCGATAATCTAGTGTCAGAGGATATGGTTACAAAGTTGAATGTGAAGAGGGAGAGGCATCCACACCCATATTGGATTTCCTAGTTGCAGAAAGACCACAAAGTTCTAGTCAATGAGCACTTCCTGGTAAAGTTCAAAATTGGGAGCTACCATGATGAGGTACTCTATGATATCATCCCGATGGATGCATGTCACATGTTGTTGGTGAGTTTGTGGCAGTTTGACAGGCGGACTATACATGATGGCCATGCAAACACTTATTCCCTAATGAAGGATGGGGTTCACCATAAGTTGAAACCCTTGAAGGAGACCGAAGAAAAAGTATGCAATAGTGCTAGAATCTGTTATGTTGATGGAAGGAAATTTTTAGAAGGTATGAAGCATGAGTGTGTTTTTTATGCATTGATTCCTAGAATGGGTAAGGAGGATAGTGAGAAGGTACCAGTAGAAGTTTTTGGGTTTTTGGATGAGTTTCAGGATATTGTTTCTGATAATGTACCTATGGGTTTACCACTAGTAAGGAAGATTAGTCATCATATTGACTTGATTCCTGGAGCCAGTTTTCCAAATAAGGCAACTCACAGAATGACTCTAGTAGAAAATGAGGAGTTGAATAAAAAAGTTCAGGAGTTGTTGAGAAAGGTTTTGATACAAGAAATTTTGAGCCCATGTGCATTACCTACAGTACTAACACCAAAGAAGGATGGGGAGTGGAGGATGTGTATAGACTCCCAAGCCATAAACAAGATAACAATAAAGTTTATATTTCCCCTACCAAAGATGGATGACCTGATGGATTGTTTGAGTGAGGCTCAATACTTCACAAAGATTGACCTGAAGAGTGGATATCACCAAATCAAGATTTGAGAGAGAGATGAATGGAAGACTACCTTCAAGACCAAAGAGGGACTATACGAGTGGTTATTCATGCCTTTTGTGCTAACCAGTGCACCGAGCACATTAATGAGGCTCATGAACAAGGTACTAAAAGAATTTCTGGGAAATTTTGTCATTGTGTACTTAGATGATATTTTGATTTTTAGTAGAACTTTGGATGAGAATTTGATGCATATCGGGAGAGCCTTTGAGAAGTTAAGAGAGGAGAAATTGTTGATTAATCTAAAGAAATGTAATTTTGTGAAGAAGGAATTAGTGTACTTGGGGTTTGTTTTCTTGGCAAAAGGTCTCAAGATGGACCCAGAGAAGGTGAAGGCTATTCTAGAATGGCCTACCCCAAGAACTACTACTGAGGTGAGATATTTTCATGGCCTGGCTAGTTTTTAAAGAAAGTTCAAAAGAAACTTCAGTAGTATTTGTGGACCCTTAACTGAAAAAATGAGAGGGGATAGAAAAGAGTTCAAGTGGAGCACTGAAGCAGATTTTTTTTTTGAATTGTTGAAGTAGAAGGTGACAAAGCAACCTGTTCTAGCCTCCTAGATTTCATCAAGGTGTTTCAGGTGGATTGCGATGCCAATGGTTGCGCCATTAGAGTAGTGTTGAGCCAAGAAGGTAAACCCATTGCCTATTTCAGTGAAAATTTAAATGATGCCAAGAGAAAGTTTTTTGTATATGATCAGAAATTTTATGCAATAGTTCAATCATTAAACAAATGGAGGCATTATCTGTTGCCAAATGAATTTTTTCTATATACTGATCATCAAGCATTGTAGTACCTGAATAGTCAAGGAAAACTAAATCAAAGGCATATGAAATGGGTAGAATTTTTGTAGAGCTATACATTTTTTCTAAAGCATAGGAGTGGGAGGTCAAATAGGGTTGTAGATGCCTTAAGTAGAAGGAAAACATTGATGAAAGAGATGCAGATCGAAGTGGTTGCGTTCAATGAACTCAAAACCTTGTACCATGAAGATCATGATTTTGTAGAGGCTTGGAAAGCTTGCAAGGAGCCTGTTACAATGGAAAGAACAAGGTGGTTGGATTTCATAATCTAGGATGGCATGTTGTTTAAGGGAAGTCAATTATGTATCATGAGGAGTTCCATGAGGGAGAACCTGATAAAGGAGAAGCACAGTGGAGGAATGGAAGGACATTTTGGTTAGGATAAGACCATTGCCATTATTAGTGAGCATTATTATTGGCCTTAGTTGTCATAGGATGTGAAGAAGTTTATGCATATTTGTAGGGTATGTCAGATGGCTAAGGGAGTGAGCCAGAATATAGGGTTGTACCAGCCCTTACTTGTAACAAAGAGGTCATGGGAGGATATAAGTATGGACTTTGTTCTTGGTTTGCCAAGGACACAAAGAGGGAATGACTTAGTCTTTGTGGTGGTTAATAGGTTTTTGAAGATGGCATATTTCATTTCATGCCAGAAGACTCATGATGCTATCCACATTGCCAATTTGTTCTTTAGAGAGGTGGTGAGGCTACATGGTCTACCAAAGAGTATTGTCTCAGATCGTGACACCAAATTTGTTGGATACTTCTGGAGGACCATGTGGAAGAAGCTAAAAATAGAGTTGAAGTTCAGTTCTGCACACCATCCATAGAAAAATGGGCAGACAAAGGTTGTGAATAGAAGTTTGGGTAACCTACTGAGATGTTTGGTAGGACATAAACCCAAGGGATGGGACTTGATCTTACCCCAGGAAAAAATTACTTACAACAATTATGCCAACAAAAGCACTGGTAGATCATCGTTCTAGATTGTGTATGGAGGGAGCCCCAGAACAACTCTAGAATTGAGGAATATGGACCAAGAGAAGAAGATAAGTGCTGAAGCTGAAGATTTTGTAGAGAACATTAAGAATATAAATGAGAAGGTAAGAGAACATATTAACAAGATGAATATGCAGTATAAGACCCAGACAGATCAGAAAAGGAGGAATAAGGAGTTTCAAATTGGTGATGAAGTAATGGTCCACTTGAGGAAAGAAAGGTTTCTAGTGGGAACCTATAACAAACTAAAGATGAAGAAATTTGGTCCCTGCAAGATTTTGAAGAAGCATGATTCAGGGAATGCATATGAGGTAGGTTTGTTGGATGGAGTCAACATTTCCCCTGTGTTCAACATTTTAGATTTGACAGTGTATCATGAAGGTGGCATGGAGGAAGCACCAACAATAGGGTAGTATGACATCCCAACACCTACTTCAGAGGAGGAGATTGAAGCAATCTTGGATACACATGTGGGAAGGAGTACCAGGAATAGGCAAGATGAAGAATATCTAGTGAAATGGAGAGGAAGGCCTATGGAAGATTCATCCTGGTTGTCTAAGGTAGAGGTTGACCATTTGGGTTTTCCTCAACATTCTGAGACGTGACAGGGTCACTTCTCAAATTACCCTAGGTGTCCAATGTAGGAGCATCCAATGGTGTAAGGGCAATCTTGCATCACCCAAAAGAAAAAGAGTTTCATTTCATGTTGGTAGTTTCTTTGATGTCTTTTCATTTTTGGATACCCTTTTCATCATAATGTAATCCCCAATTTATATTTTTTCTTTTTTATTCCTGGGTTGGAAGATATTGCAGTTTTAGTCTCCCTGAATTGCACTTGAAAACCTTCTAGGTCATATTTGAGGCACTAAACGGTCCCAAAATGGCTCCAAAACTTACCAAAATTGGTGTAGTAAATTTTGATCATGTTCTTGTCTCCAAGACCTTTCCAACGGTTCAAACAATTTGAAAAACAGAGTCCCAGATCAAAAGTTATGGTTCCCGGAAGTTGGTGCACTTTCTAGAGGATAATAATTTTCGAATGTTCTTTTGAAATTTGAATTTCAAGTTGTAATTTTTTGTGCTAAACCGCCAAAACTCAAATTTGAATGTTTTTTTGGCTCCAATCTCAAAAGGGAGCTCTATTTATGGGGCGGTTTCAGATTTTTGAGTAGCTTTTTGGGGGAACAAGTTCACACACTGCAAAAAGGGTTATTTTTTATTTTTTTGTAACTCATATATGTTGTAGAATTTGAGGATTTGAGATCCTCTACATGTAAGAATTCAATTTTTTGAATAATAAAATTATTCTCTTGTTTTGTGAGTTATTTTCTATGTCTCAGGTTACACCCTTGTCACTTTACAACTAGGGATGCTCTTGCATTAAGAATGAAGGTGTGTTGACCAAGAGAAGGTTTGCAAAATAAAGTGAGCAAGTTAATTTGTTTTCATTGTCAAAGGTAGAGCCCAAGAACTTTTCTAATTCCAACAAAGATGTTGGTTGGATAAAAGAAATGGAAAAGGAATTGAAATAGATAGAAAAGAATCATACATAGGATTTGTTTCCTAGACCAATTGATAAGAATGTGATAGGAACAAAGTAGGTGTTCTGGAACAACCTGAATAAAGATGGTGAAGTTGTGAGGAACAAATCCAGATTGGTATGTAAAGGTTATTCACAAGATGAAGGTATTTATTTTGAGGAGAATTTTACTTCGATAGATAGAATGGAGGTAATAATGATGTTTGTTGCTTTTGTTGCTCATAAGAATTTCAAATTCTATTAGATGGATGTCAAGTTAGTATTCTTGAATGGTAATTTAGAGTAAGAGGTATATATTGAGCAATTAGATGGTTTCTAGTAATCAAAAGATCTAGAAATGGTGTGAAAACTAAAGAAATATTTCTATGGACTCAAGAAACCTCCTAGAGCATGGTATGTTGAGTTGGATACATAGTTACTTCAACAAGGTTTCAAGAAAGGTACTATAGATAGTAATCTTTATATTAATGTTCAAGAAGATAATATTTTGATTATGGTTGTATATGTTGATGACATCATCTTTGGTGGAGATGATAATATGTGTAATTTTTTTGGAAACAAGATGTAGAAAGAGTTTTAGATGTATATGATTGGTGAGTTTTCTTTCTTCCTTGGGCTTCAAATTGTTCAACTAGATGATGGTATTTTTATTTCTTAGGCTAAGTATATTAAAGAGATATTGAATAAATTTGGCATGGATGACTCCAAACCAGTAAATACTCCTATGGTTACTAGTTGTCACTCGAGCAATATTGATGAGTCTTCTGAGGTTGATCAGACTCTTTATAGGCATATGATTGGAGGATTATCATACTTGATTGCTTCTAGACCTGATATATGCATGTAGAATGTTTGATTCCAAATTTCAAGCTAATCCTAAGAAAACTCATGAGAAGGTAGTAAAAATAATATTTAGATATTTGAAGGGAACTCTGGATTGTGTTTTGTGGTATAAGAAAGATGATAACTTTTCTTTGAGTTCTTATACTGATGTTGATTGGGAAACATGTGAAAATGACCAAAGAATAAAAAGCGGAAGTGCATTTTTCTTAGAAGACAAATTGGTATCTTGGTTTAAGAAGTAGGACTTAGGGTCCTTATCCACAACAAAATTCAAGTATATTGTTGTATCATCTTGCTACACCCAATTTCTTTGGATGAAGCAAACTCTAAAGGATATAAAGGTGGTATATGATTAACCCATTCCCATATTGTGTGATAATACTAGTGCAATTATCATTTCCAATAATTTGGTGATTCATTCAAGAACCAAACACATTTCTATCTAGTACCACTTTCTACAAGAGAAGACTACAAAACAAGAACTTAGATTGGAGTATGTTCCCACTAAGGATCAAATTGCAAACATCTTCACTAAGGTGATTTCAAAGGATACTTTTGAGTATCTCTAGTACAAGCTAGGGGTTATTACCCATCATTTTTCTAAGTAGATGCATAAATTGTGCATATATCAAAGGGGAGAAATTCATTTCATATCATTTTCTTGTGTATTGATGTGTGGTACCTCTCAAGGGGAGCGAGTAGTTGGTTGGTTGTTGCTATTAGGGGGACCTTGATGAAAACATGTAGTTATTGTGCATGTATGGTTTCTTGAAGAAGTGTTGTCAGTCAAAGGGGGAGAATACGTTAATGATTTCAATGAATAACTTTTTTATCCCTTTGTTCTTAATGTCAAAGGGTGAGAATGTGCAGGTGTGTTTTTCCATCAATTCTAAAGGGGGAGATTATTGGCATTGGTTTTTATTGATGTCAAAACTTGGGGAGATTATTGTAGTGTCAACACTTGGTGAGTTGTTGCATATATATTTTTGAGATTGGTGTTTAAAATTGGTTGTCATTAATGCTTGTATCTACACTCAATTTGGATTTTCATTGGTGCTTTTAGTTGTGGTGTTTTTAGTTGTGTGTTCTTGATACTCTATGATGATATGCTCATGGTTCGATGTCATGCATTTTTTAAGATGTATTGAGAATGGTTGTTGCTAGTAGAGATGATATCATTATGATATATTAAGATGGTGATTAGAAGTAATGCTTAAGTTAGAGAGATTTTTTTTATGGTCTCTCATATGTTTTGTTCTCTCTCTTGTCATTCCTGAGAAAGTATGTGTTCCTACAAGGAAGTTCTAGTCTCCGTAAGTTGGTGAAATTTTCTACTTCAAGAATTTTAGTTGAAGACTATTTGGGAGAATGATTTGCATTCATTTTTTAATAAAGATATGATCTTGCGATTTGCGATTATTTTTTTGTCCTTTGGGAATGTTGCACTCTTATCTTTTTAGGCATTTATGTTGTCAAGGAGATTTATAGTATTTATAGTGTATTAGCAGTTTTGTTGGTTGTCTAGACTAGTCCAAAAAATGATTTTTATTTCTTCATATTGATTTTTTTGCTCCTATAGCTTGGTGATCATCATCTCAATGCTTTTGTAGTATCACAATTATTTTTTTATTTTTTTGTGATTATCGCAAGTTGGGTTGTTAATGTTCTATCTCATGGTTATGTATTTTGTGCTTCTAAAATAAAGTGTTCTAGCTCTATTTGGTTTATGGTGGTGTTTTTCTTATGATAGTGTGAAAGAAGTATTTGGAAGTGTTTTTGGATGTTCAATGAAAATCTCTTTGTGTTCTATATGTTATTGGTTGATCTCTTTTGGTTCCGCATATTATGTTGAGATAGTTTTCTAGGAGATTTGTGGATGACTAGATGACAAATATTTTTCTCTTGCTTGTGCTATGTGCTTGGCGGTTTGTTCTAGCATATAAAGTTGTGTTATGATGTATTTGGGTCCTAAACTATCTTTTTGAGAACCACATTGAGTAAAATTAGTTGTAAGTTTTTTTTTGGGCTAACTAGTAATGTGCTACATGTTTCCTTGTTACTGACTTGGGTTGATATGCACCAAAATGTGTGTTGTTTGGGATCACATTGGAATATGTAATAAGATTACTTTTGTCCCTCTCTATCTTCTAGATAGGAACACATTGTTTTTTGTGGCCAAATTTTTTGAATTATTGTTTAACTTCTATTCTATCCAACATAATTGATGTTTTGTTATCTTACAGAGGATATAAATGAAAGAATAAATCAATTGTAAGATGAGTGAGTAAGTCATGATGTGTGAGTATGGATTGGTGAAGTAAGTTCTTAAAAAGAAGAGTCAAATGTGTTTTAACACCTCAGTCAACAAAGTGTATTGTTGAAAAATGTTATAAATTCCTATTATCATGTATCCTTCTATCAAATAATGAGTCTATTCAACAGGTCCTTGTAATTTGTATCTTACCTTTGGATTATGTGCATCAATACTACAAGTCCTTTGTATCTTTCTCTAAATTTGTGCACCTTTTCCTACAAGTCCATAGGTAGTAATCCATAAGAAACATTCTAGTCTTTTGTAAGTAGTGAGTTTCCTATATTGAGAGTTTTCTCTTCGTGGTTTTTCCCTTCTTGGGTTTTCAATGTAAATCTAGTGTTATCTAGTGCATGTTTTTTCATGGTCTTAATCTTTTCAATAGTTTGAATTTGTATATTGTTGAAGGGTTTAAGATATGAAAGGTTTAATTGTTGATAGATATTAATTCAACCCCCATCTCAATATCTAGGTGTGTTCAACATACCTCCCCTTAATGAATCCAATTTGCATATATTGGACACTTAATAAGAACATATCTCTCAATCTTAATGCTAATATTTTTGCAAGAATATTATAGGACACATTTAGGAGAGTTATTGGTCTCCAATTTTTTATCAATGTTTTATCCCCCTCTTTTGGAATTAATTTTATTATACGTTTTTTATCTCTTCACCTAGGGATCCTTTAGAAATAACTTCGTTGTATACAATTAATATCTCCAAGTATCCAATTTAGATTTTTATATAAAATTCAATAGGTAGGCCATCAGGCCCTAGACATTTATCATTGTTAAAGGTTTCAATTGTGAGTTCTATTTCTTCTTTAGTTATTTATTTTCTCAAATTGATAACCATATCTTCTAAAATCAACATAGGGATAAAACTTTTACACAAGTTTCTAGCATTAAGTGAGTGGTCACCTATTGGAAAAAAAAGGACAGACAACTGAGAGGGGGGGTGAATCAGTTGTCACAAAATAATTAAACCTTTTCAAACTTTACTTAACTCAATCTCATATCTGATGAATAAACAATAAACCATAAACATTCAACACATCAGAAACATAGAGAACACCAAAAATTCTATGTGGAAACCCTATTAGGGGAAAAACCACGGTGGATGTTAGTCGAAAAGATTATACCCTATTAAAAGTACAATGAAAAATAATGGGAATACACATGCATTCAAGCACACTACCTAGAGCTCACTGTTCAAATTCAAGAGGGCTCACTTCCCAAAAATACACAACAATTTAAATTAGATCCACAAAGTATGAACTGAGAAAATAGCTTCTACACAAGCCTGATTATAGTTCCAGTTAAGCGTAGAAAACCTTCTTCAAACTTCACTCAAAATTCTTCTCACTCTGCTCTGCAATCGAATGATTTGGACAGTAATTGCACATCTACAATTTATCTGGCATACATTCACTCTTATGAACACACTAACTTCACTTAAACAATCACTCTTATATATCTGCAACAAGGAATTACATCAACAACCTAGTCGGCCAAAAATATGAAACATATTTTAAATGTTGGCCCAAATTTACAAATAAATTTTCAATATAGATCAAACACCATTAGCTAATATCATCATAAGACCCAAAAAAAAATCCTCGAGTGCACCAAACATTCAAACTTTAATCTCCAAGGATCCACAACACGTTATACCCATCATGTCAACTAAGAACATGAAAACCCAAACATACCAAAAAAAAATCTTTGACCATGAGTACACCGATTAATATGAATTTACAACAAAGATAGAGAAAAATCTAGAAACATCCACAAAAACTAGAATTACCAAAATTATACCAACTTTAATCAAGAACACTGACAAAGACCACAGAAGCACTGTTAGAACACAAATCTTCATAATTTGAAAAAATCTTCATGTGGACCTCTAAAAATTCTGGTAGATGGACTAGATGCATTCAGAAATAAACCCTTTAGTCCACAACAATTGATCTTCAATGTACATAACAAGACACCTTCATGACCTTCACAGTTCCACTGGGAACCTGCAATAATTTCTTTTACAATTTTCTCAATATCCTTGACATATACAATCTTCAATACATCAAGTGCTAATAGTTGTCAGTGCCTATTTTGGTTGTCTCTCATTTTCTAGTTGTTTGCCTTTGATTTCCCTGACAAATCTTTAGCTTGGGATTTTTCTATCTTTTTGGCATGTGGGGTAAATGGGATCCCATCAAGGTTGAGCTTAGCGTGCTAAGTGTTCATGTCTCGGATGGCTAGATCTTTCTTTTCTTCCTTGCCTTGTGTTTTTCCTTGTTTGGCAGAGGTGGGGTCAGAGTGAAATCAGGATCAGGATTTTTCCTTTCACTCCTCTTTCAGGTTTCATTCTGCCTCTAGTTCCATGCCTTTTCTTTTCCTTTCAACTTTTGTTTCCTCTGGCGGAGGTGGGATCGAAATGGATACCAGTTTCGAAACCTTGCTCATATTTCACTTTCTGGTTTCATTCCGGCCCCAACTCCGCTTGCGCCAGTTTTCCATCCCCCCCTGCGGCTTTTTTTTGTTTTGTTTTGGTTCCGACTCCTTGTCCGCTATCTTTTACAGAGGTGAGAGTGGGATCGTTTTGGGTCTGCAGCTTCCTTTTCTTCTGGCTGCTTGTTCTTTTGTTGGTGACCTGTCCACCCAGTTCATTTTAACTTAAGTGGTTCCCCCGAGCCCCATTTTTCGCTCGTTACCGGCCCCTAGCTACCGTTTTCACTGGTCCCACATTGTTTTCGCTATGACCTTTGGTGCTCAGGATTACCTCTTGGTGACCCTAGCTTTTCTCCCCAAAATCTTTGTCAGCCTGTGTTGGTTGTGTCAGGGAGATGTCTTCCCGACTCCTCTTGGTCTCACCGACAAGTGCATATGGAAGCGTATCGGTAGGAGTCTAGGTTTTCGATGTAATGTCTTGCTGAGTTTGAGAGGTCTCGGTGAGTGACCTTTGGTCTCCCCGGTGGAACATAGAGGGTCTTCATCAGCATAAGCTTTGAGTTGTTTCAGCGACATCAAATGAATGGATAAAACATTTTGATAAGACTCATGGTTTCGTTGTAGAGTCTCGGTGAACCCGTCAGGTCTTGGTGATTAAGATAGCATAGGGGGTTTCTTTCAAAGGCTCTTCGATGAGAGTTATTTTCTTCAAGGAGATGTCTCCCCAACCATTTCTTGTCTCACCAATTATGTTGGCCCCTCGATATAACATGTTCTCTTCAGCCAAATGTCTCCCCAAGTTCCTTCTATCTGGCCGATATGCCCGGTGACTTCAATGTAACTATTTTTGTCGCCTGAAGGTCTTCCCGACACTGCTTTGTCTTGCCTAATCTTTACGCTCTGCGAGGAGAGCGTCTGTCTGCCACATGTCACATGGACCCCACCTCCAAACTCACGCCATAGTGCGTACATTTAAATGGAGATCGATAGTCCCTGGATGACTGGCATCTAATCAACGGTGGGCGCATGAATCATATGTGGTGGCCTAGTTCAACGGCTAATGAAGATATTAAAAGATAGTCGCTCGATCACTGTTGATCGACAACCGATATTCAATTTCACATGATTAGGGTTTCAAAGGTGTTTGCGCGCGAAGACCTAAGAACTGAGACTTGATGGCGATAGATGGAGGGTCACTAGATCCGCCGAATTTGCATTCATGGTGACTTTGAGAATGGGATGGCATGTTCAAAGGTATGGGAACGTGGATTCTTGGGCTGATTTGATGTTGGTTGACAGACTTGTTCTGGTCACCAGGGTTTCCCATGTCTGTCCTGCCTGATTTGACCTGATCGGATCTGCATTGAGCTTTATCATGGATTCACTTGATGTGAACATTCAATGTAGTCTTGATGTTGGTGGTGGACTGGTGATTCAGCCTGCGTGCTATTTAGGGTTTTTCCTAGTCACCTGATGACATGTTAAGTCACCCTAGCTAGTTGCTTGTTGCTCTCCCTGTTCCTATAAAGGGAGATTTCATGGCCAGTGTGAGGGGTTCCGTCCCTTGGGTTTGGTTCCCTTGGTTCAGTTCTATTTTTTTGAGTTTTGGGATTAGCCTGGGATAGATTAAGGTTTGGTCTGAGGTCATTTTTGAGTCTGTAAACTATAATGTTGAATTCCTCTGTAAATGCAATCAATTAAGTAGGAATACATGAAGATGCTTATCTTTCATGCATATCATCAGATTGTCTCCACATTTGTAGGCTTTTAATCATTTGAATAAATGCATAAGGTGTTTTTGTTCATCTTCTCATACTTCATGGGATTGTGTTATTTGTTGATAGGTCTGCTTCAAGGAAGCAGTTAAATCCTTTGAATTGATAGCAGTGATTACTTGTTTGCAGGTTAGATTTGGTAAGAAGAGTCTGGTTGATACAAGAGTCAAATTGTCAGTATAAGGCACTGATAGCTGATGTAAGGCATTAGCAAAACAAAATCCACTGATTGAGTCTTATTTGCAGATGAATTCCATCTTTTGTGTATGACTCCATGACCCTAGATTAGGAACTGATCTGTCTTGCGGCCTGGTTCCTCTCAGAAACCTTTTAATCTACAAATCATTGAATATCTTTTGTTTAGTTTGTGTCCTGCCTCCTAGTTGCTTCAAGGTTGAGCTACTGAGAATCTAGCCCCATTTGAGGTCCTCAACACTTGACATCAGGAGTTATCTGCTATAAAAAGCAATGTCTAGTCTTCTTTGAGGCATTGTGTGGGTATACCCGCCCTGGTTCTGCAGATCCTAAAGTGCAGAAGATCTCAGTATTTGACTGAATCTTGTCGGTTGGTCCAGGTCCTCCAAGCTGCTCTTGACTAGAGTTGGCTACTCGATAGGTAGAATAGGAGACCAACCTATTTTACAAGAAAAACAACCAACAATAGTGTTGACATCAATGACAACCACATATTAGCAACACAACCATAGCATCCAACAATCTCCCCCTTTGTCATTGATGGCAATACATGATGTGAAAAACACCATCAACCCAACTCTCAATCAACACTTAATCCTCCTTAGATTCTGACTCTTCTTCCTTGAATTCTTCTGCAAGATATTCTCCCTACAAGACTTTTACTCCAAATAAGCAATAGTTTTTCACATGAATATTCTCCCCCTTTTACATCAATGGAAAAGATAAACATTATCTTTCCACATACAAGATCTAAATCACATATATGCACATCTGAATACTTGCCCTGAGTAGTACCCATGTAAACATCAATCCAGATCAAGACATATTTATGAAGTGCATGGATTGATGTAAGAAAAATGCATCTTTAGTTCAAATTAGGAGGGGTAATCACCCCTAGCATTCCTCTGAGATACTCAAAAGTATCCTTTGTCAACGGCTTGGTGAAAATGTATGCAATCTATTCTTTGGTAGGTACATACTCTGGTCTAACTTCTTTCTCACTCACTTTTTGTCTTAAGAAGTGGAACTTGATTGATATATGCTTGGTCTTAGAGTGTAGCACTAGATTCTTTGATATGTTTATTACACTTGAGTTGTCATAGTATATGACAATAGTTTCATCATATACTACTCTAATATCTTTCAACATCTATTTCATCCACATCACCTGAGTAAAGTTGTTTGCAGTAGCAATATACTCTCCCTTAGTAGTAGATAGAGAAATGGAATTCTACTTTTTTCTCAACCAAGACACTAGATTCTTCCCTAGGAAAAAAGCACCACCACTAGTACTCTCTTTTTCATCTGCATCTCCTACCCAATCTGCATTAGTATATGCATTTAAAGTAAGATCATCATCCTTAGGATACCAAAGCCCAAAATAAATTGTTCCTTTTAGATACTTTAAGATTCTCTTAACCACAATCACATGAGACTCTTTTGGATCAACCTGAAATATAGCAACCATACATACAACATTCATAATATCTGGTCTAGTATGAGTTAAATAGAGAAATCCACCAATCATCAACCTGTATCTTATTTGATTTCCCTTAGGATAATCATCATTCTATGTCAACTTACATCTAGTTACCATGGGAGTACCAATAGGTTTTGATTCATCCATGCCAAACTTCTTCAGCAATTCTCTCACATATTTTGACTGAGATATGAAGATCCCTATGTCTAACTGAGTAACTTGCAATCCCAGTAAGAACTTCATCTCTCCAATCATACTCATCTCAAATTCACTCTTCATTTCATCAGCAAACCTCATACATATATTATCATCTCCTCCAAAAATAATATCATCAACAAAGACCTCAATAATTAATTCTTTATCATGACCCAATTTGAAATATGAGTACCTTTATTGAATCCAAGCTTTAGTAAGTATTTTTCTAATCTAGCATACTAGGCTCTAGGGGCTTGCTTGAGTTCATACAAAGCTTTATTAAATCAGAAAACCATGTCTTCTTTGTCATTCAATTGAAATCCATCAGGTTGTTCAATATATACTTCTTCTAGCTCACTGTTAAGAAAAGATGACTTCACATCCATTTGATAGACTTTATAGTTCTTCTATGCCTGGAATAAGCAAGAAATAACCTTATAGATTCAATTATAGCAATAGGGGCAAAGGTTTCTTCAAAATCAATACCTTCCGTTTGTGAATACCCTTTACATACTAGTCTTTCTTTATTCTGGACCACTTCACGTTGTTCATTTAGCTTATTCTGAAAGACCCATTTAGTACCAATCGCATTGTTGTCTTTTGGTCTAGGAACAAGTATCCATGTATCATTATTTTCAATCTGCATCAGTTTTTCCTTCATAACTTCCATCCAATGTTCATCATTGTAGGCTTCTTTGACATCTTTAGGTTCAATCTTGGCAAACAGCAAATACTCTTTTGCAATCTTTCTTCTAGTTTCCACACCTTTATTCTTATCTCCTATAATTTGGTTTTTAGAAGGATTTAGCTTTACATACCTCAAAGTTTTAGGATTCTCTCGGACTTCTGATTCTTCTATTCTTTCTTTTGCACTTGCACTTGTCTATGCTTCTTGACTATCTTGATTTACCAGAACAAATTAAAGTTGTATTACCAAAACATATGGCACAATTTGAAGTTGATTTTGTTTCTAAACATTCTTCCCTTTGTTTGTATTGTCTTCATCTAAATTATCTCCACAATATCTAGATGATTTAGCATAGTCCTTATCAACTTTGACATTTTCACTCTCAACCATTTTTTTTAATCTTTTGTTATAGCACCAGTAGGCCTTGCTTCTAGTAGAGTAACCTAGAAATATTCCTTCATCACTTCTTGCATCAAACTTGCCTATATCGTCATCTCTCTTGATGTAACACTTGCTTCCAAATATCTTGAAATATTTAATAGTAGGCTTATAACCAAACCATTGTTCAAAAATAGTCTTACTAGAATTACCATTTACATTTACCCAGTTTAAAGTATACACAAAAGTGCTTACTGCTTCACTCTAGTAGATGTGAGGCACATTTCCTTCAATCATCATTGTTCTAGTAGCATCCAAATTTTTTCTATTATTTCTCTCAGCAACACCATTCTATTGAGGGGTTCAGGGAGCAGATAGTTGTCTTTTGCTTCCATGCTCTTCACAGAAAGAATTAAACTCCCTAGAGGTGAACTCACCACCTATGTCTGACCTTAAGCATTTGATTTTCAAACCTTTCTCATTTTTTGCCATAGCTTTGAAACTTTTGAACTTTTATAATGCTTCACATTTTTCTCTTAAGAAAGCAACCCATATCATTCTAGAATAATCATCAATAAGCAACATAGAGTACCTTTAACCATGGAGACTTCAAGACTTCAACATACAGAACATCATCAGTGTTATGTTGTACTTCAAGCCTTCAACATAAAGAACATCATCAATGTTATGCTTACCACCAAGACAAATAAATCCTCTACCACGAATCACAAAAGCATTGTTATCTCCAAATCTTACAAACCCATCATCATACTTCTCTATACTTACAAATTTTCTTTTGTCACTAGTTATATGATGTGAGCATCCATTGTCAATGACCCACTCATCCTTTTCTTCAATTCGAGCTACAAGAGCTTTCTCAACTTTAGCAGATTTAGTAGCCATAGGACTATTTTCCTTGATAGCAATGAAAACCCAATAATTTTCATTTCCATTATCTTTATCAGACTCATCATCAGTCACACCTTCTTCAACAAAATAGCATTTATTTTAGAATCTAGATTTGTAAGGATTAGATCTAGGAACTCTTTCAAGACACCTTGATGCAAAATGACCTATTTTATTGCAAGAAAAATATTTGATAGGAAACTTTTCTTTATACTTACCTTGTCCTCTACCTTCTTTCTTCACAATCAGTGCTTCCAACTCTTATACCTCTGTTTCTTCATCTTCAAGTTGTTTCATTTCTTCCTCATACTTGAATGTCTTTCTAGAACTCTCTCCCAGATCATATCTTTGCTTGTTTCTTTCAGATATAGTAGCCTTGAATGCATTTTTAGTCTTAGGAGAAGATTCACCAAACTTTCTCAACTCAAGGGCAACAAGTTTACCAATTAGTGTATCCCTTGTCACATTCGTCAATGATCTGGTTTCTTCAATAGCATGAGCCTTTGCTTTATAGGAGGGAGGAACTGATCTAAGCACTTTAGCCACAATTTATTCCTCATCTAGGGTACCACCAGCACATCTAATACCCATCACTAGTTTATTTAGTCTTTGCATAAAAGAAGAAATATTTTCATCTTCACCCATCTTTAGATTTTCATACTTGCCTTTCAAACACTATAGATTAGCCATCTTCACATGTATATCTCCTTCATACAAAGTTTCCAGCTTCATCCACATCTCATGAGTTTTCTTTAGACCTAACACATTTGTCATTTCTGAATTTGTTAAAGCACTCAACAAAGCTTCCATAGCCCTAACATTATTCTTAGCCTCTTTAATCTCATCAGCAGTGGAAGGACCATTCTAAGGAATAACATATTGATTCTTTGTAATTTTCCAAAAGTTTTCACCAATACACTTCAAATGAAACTCCATCTGAGCTTTCTACAATGAGTAATTTTCTCCATCAAATATAGGACTATCCTTCTTATATGATGCCATCTCAAATCACCTCAAGCTTTTAAACTTCTTTAGAGGAACCTACCCTGATACCAATTGTTGGAAAAACAAGGACAAACAATTGAGAGGGGGGGTGAATCAGTTGTCATAGAATATTTAAACCTTTTCAAAATTTACTTGACTCAATCTCATATCTGATGAATAAATAATAAACCATAAATATTCAACACATCGTAAACATAAAGAATGCCAAATTTTTTATGTGGAAACCCTATTAGGGAAAAACCATAGTGGATGTTAGTCTACAAGATTATACCCTATTAAAAGTATAATGAAAAATAATGGGAATGCACATGCATTTAGGCACACTTCCTAGAGCTTACTGCTCAAATACAAGAGGGATCACTACCCAAAAATACACAACAATATGGATTAGATCCACAGAGTATGAACTAAGAAAATAACTTCTACACAATCCTGATTATAGTTCTCGTTAAGCACAGAAAACCTTCTTCACACTTTGCTCAAATTTCTTCTCACTCTTCTCTGCAATCAAATGATTTGGACACTAGTTATAGATCTGCACTTTCTCTGGCATGCATTCACTCTTATGCACACACTAAATTCATTGAAACAATTGCTCTTATATGTTTGCAATAAGGAGTTACATCAACAACCTACTCGACCAGAAATATGAAACATATTTTGAATGTTGACCCAAATTTGCAAATAAATTTTCAATGTGGATCAAACACCATTGGATAATATCATGATAAGACATAAAACAACATCCTCAAGTGTGTCAAACATTCAAATTTTAATCTCCAAGGACTAACACGTTACACCCATCATGTCAGCCAAGAACGTGAAAACCCAAACATACCAAAAAAAAAATTTGACCATAAGTACACTGATTAATGTAGACGTAAAAAAAAGATAGAGCACAATCTAGAAATATCCATGAACACCAGGAAACAATAGAGAGACATCCACAACAACTAGAATTACCAGAATTATACCAACTTTAATCAAGAACACTGACAGAGACCACAAAAAAACTGTCAAAACATAGATCTTCATAATTTGAACAAATCTTCACGTAGACCTCTGAAACTTCTGGATGGATAGATACACTTAGAAATAAACCATTTATTCCACAATGATTTATCTTCAACGTACATAACAAGACACCTTCATGACCTGCACAGTTCCATTGGGAACTTGCAATACTTTCTTTTACAATTTTCTCAATATCCTCAACCTATACAACCTTCAATACATCAAGTGCTAATAGTGTTGACATCAATGACAACCACATATCAGCAACACAACCACAACATCCAACATCACCTTGGCCTTTTGAGGTAAACATATTTTATAGAAGAGGCTAAACAAATTTAGTATTTATTGAGATTTAAGATTAGCTTGTCACCATCCCATAAACATTCTACCTTCTCCTTTATACCTTTTTCTTTAATTTAATTAAAGAATATTTTAATTCCTTTATCCCCATTATTTAGCCAATTTATTTTTTCCCTTTTTTTATGCCTTGAGTTTTCCTAGTTTGCATACTTCTTAGAGTACTCTTGTAGAGAGTTTTGATTATATGGGAAAAATGGGTTTTGATGGGACCTGAAACCTTTTACAACTTAAGATACAAAATGTTACTTAAAAGAAACTACCATAAGACACCAACAACATACCAGAACCAAAAAAATCAATTCAAAAAGGGTGTTGTACGAGAGATAAAACAATAAACAAACAACAACACCCAATAGCATCAAAATATCAAAACAAGAGGAAATAAACCAAGACACAATAGAAAATAGAAAATAGTGAAAAAGAGAGCAGAACACTTCAATCATGTCCAACAACTCTTTCTTCTTGGCTTCAAAGGACATTTTCCATTCATCAAACCCTCTAACAATAGGACCTCTACCATCATCTTTTGCACCATTTTTACCTTTTCCTTTGTTTGAATGCTCTTTCTCCATTAGTTAAGAGAAATACACTTGTTCCTCCCTAAGCTCACTAATCTTTTTGAACAAGACTTCCTAAGAGTCTGCACTATTTTTTACTAAAATATGGTTCAGAAAGAGAAGCTTCTTTATGTTTGCATTCATATTCAAAATATTGGCTTCTAAACCAGTCAATCGTTCTTCACACAGTGATTTGAAGTCATGGAAAGAACCCTCAAGGTCCACAATTTTGTCAATCAGAATGTCCCACGCCAAGGCTTTTGGAACATTCTTCAATTTTTCCTTCAAACCCATAATTTTAATATTAATCTTATTAAATTCTTGAAGATTCCACTTAGCTAACTTAAAATTTCTAGTTGCCCCAACCCTAGCCATGTCCAACAACTCAAACATTGAGGTAGAATCATCATCGAGATAAGAAAAGTCCTCAAAGAAGGGATTTACCTTTAGAAGCTCTGGCTTTCCACTCTCCTCTCTACATCCTCCTCATCTTGACCCTTAATCTCTTCTTGTAACTCCACATTGGGTGAGGTATAAATTGGGGAGTCACCTACTTCCATCACCTTTTCACAAGAAACCTTCTCCTCACCAACCACCTTGAAATCCTTTGCAAAAAATTTTGAGGCTTGGTTGTTCAATTTGGAAATGTATTTGGACATTCTCCTCAACTTATCCTTGGCCTCTATAACCAACACATTTTCCTGCAAACCCTCCTCATTACCTCCACCTTCGACTTCTCTTTGACCAATAGCCAAATCCACATTCCTAGGAGAGGAATAATTTGATCCCACCTCTGTATCCTCACTGTCAAAAAGAACAAGGTGCTTAGCTACCCAATTTCTTGTAAGGCTACCCTTCCTCTTTTTTGAGGAGGTAGTCACAAGGGATAGGGAACCATCATCTTTTTCTTCATTCCATTTCTCTTCATTTTCCATATTGGTATCTAAGCTAGATGAACCAAAAACTTCACTTGGAATCTTCTCCTTTCCCTTAATAGTAGGGGTAGGGAGGATAGCCTTAACATGCTCCATGATTAAAATAATGATACCTTCATGGAGGATTGAAGCCCTCCTATTTTTTCAATGAGCATAAATAGAAACTTTCATGGAAGACAATAGAAAAAATAGAAAAGAGATAAATAAAACATGTATGAAATGGTTTAAAAGCATGAAATGGTGACCTAGGATAGCAGTAAACTTTCCTTCCAAGGTCACATAGCATATTATCACCCCCCAACATGCACCCATATCTTCTTGAGGGACTTGCGTTCATAGCCCCAACTTTCCATTTTAATCATTTTTTTTTGCTCGTCATCTTTGAAAAATTGGGTAATTGCTTCCTCATTGCTCTTCTTGTCCTTATAAAACTTACAACCAACCATCGACATCCCAGTCACCATAGTGATCAACTCCTCATTTACCTCCACAACCAGGCCCTTTATCTAAAGCTTGCGGTTCTTCTAGTAAGAAACAAATTCCACTCAGGTATTAGGTTCATGCCCATGCAATCTTTCTAAAAATGGCATGAAATTCCCATGATGAAGAATCTTTCATAGCTTATTTTTCTTCCTTGAGCCCACACAAGAGTGTGGCTCAATCCTACTTCTATTTCCACCCATTTTTGCAAACACCAAAAGAAGAAAAACCTTGTGATAATTGCATTACCAAATGCCAGTAATCCAAACTAAACCCACAAAGCATGTGAGTCAAGAAATGGTACTAAAGATTAAATGTCACCACCGCACCAACTCAGCCCACATCATCATTTCTCTTTAACATCCTTCCTTTCTCAAGAAGGATAAAGCCCTCCTCCCATGCATGATATTCATTTAACTTGACAGCCTCATTGGCAAAAAATCAACCAATGAGGTTCCTTCTCAAAAAATGTGAGACATGCGGATCTCTTCACAAAACTTAACATGATTATAGTATCTTTAATTAATTGACCTACATTCTAGCTAGGATGATGAGTGCCATGAAGATGATTGATGATATTTAAATAATCGCCTTCAACCCATATTTTAGAGTAACCTCTGTCCACAACATATTTTATGCTTATAAACATGGCCTCCACCTTAGCACAATGATTTGTCTGATTTCCCAATGGGAGTTCCACCACACCTAAGAGTCTGACATTTTCATTCCTCAACACCCCCCACATCCTGTAGGGCTAGGGTGGGCCAGGGTTACCCTTTGTTGCACCATAAAAATTAACTTTAACCCACCACGATGGAGGAGGTTGCCACTTTGTACTCAATCTAGCATTTAAACTTGACTTAGGATTCATAGTAGGAATAGATGTGACCTTCTAGTTAGAAATCAACAAGAGTTCATACCCAGCCAGACATGTTGCAGGGACACAACGAGATGACTCAAAATCAATAGAAAGGAAATCCTCCAAAACTGCCTAACGAATCTTGATGAAGAGGCTGCTAACTTTTAGCTTTAACTAATGTAAGATTATGTTGTTTCATTCTTTCCATAACCCCCACACAATATGCGGGGCTATAATATCCCAAAGCCATTAGAGTACAGGGGAGGTGGAGGGAAACTTCCATTAGTCAACAAATTTATCAAGGGAATCTAGGAAGACCCAATCTAGATTCCAAAGACCAAGAAATTTACTCTAAAGAAGAGAAGAAAAATCACACCCAAGAAAGATATGGAAAGCATTCTTAGCATCAACTTCAAAAAGAGCACATCTATTAGGAATAGAAAATCCCCTTTTAAAGAGATTGTCTTGTGTTAATAATTTTCCTTGCATAAGCAACCAGAAGAAGACATTCACCTTGATCAACTTCTTATTCCATAAAGTCCCCCAGAAAGGAAGAGAATCAAACTTATCCAATGAATTAATAAGGGAAAAATCCATTGAGAACTTACCATTAGCACAAGGAGCCCAAACAACCCTATCCAGCCTAGGAAAAATGGGGATACAAACCTTGCACAAGAAGTCCTTTAGAACCTTCAATGATGGGTTCCAATCCTGGAAGGCTTTCCACTCCCCATTAAGAAAATAATCAGCCACCTTAATGCTAAATAAATTGTTGCACAAAGGAACAATGAGAGGAGCCTAGGGAAGATTGATTAAAGGCTTAAAGTCACACCAAGAAATCTCCCAAAAGAGAATATTGGCACCATCACCCAATACCCATCTAAGACCATTAAAAATCAAGTCCTTGCATAGAACAATATTTCTCCAAAAGAAATAACCACAAGGAACATCATCAGAGGTCAACAAATTCTAGGATCTCCCAAAGCCATGCAAATACTTGTTACTAGCTAAGTAAGCCCATCTTGCTTCCCCATTAAGAATACTCTAAACATTCTTCAACAATAGAGCCTTTTTGAAAGCTTTAAATTTTTTGATGCCATGCCCATCCCATTTCTCTGGTTTAGAAACTGAATCCAAAGCCACAAGAGGGATTCTAGCTTTGGTTTCAACACCTGACCACAAAAGTCTTCTCCTTATTTGTTCCATTATATCTTCAAATTTGATAGAAGAGTAGAAGAGATAAGATGTCACTTCCCTGCCTGACTGAGAAGTGCCCTATTGATGGTGTTTTATGCACAACAACATATCTAAGAGAGTGTGATATTCTATCTCTCTTGAAAGGTAAATCTCTATCAACAAGCCTTCAGAGATAACCCCAAGGTCTCTAATGCCAAGTCTTGACAATGCAAAAATAACTCAATGATAAATGTGAAAATGTTGGTAATCACAAGGGGCCTTACAAATGAACAATGATGGAAGTGTACTTTCATTAGATGTAAAAATATGGTGAATCTTTCAATCCTAAGACTAACCCAGATCCAAAGAAATAGAAAAAGAGAAAGGGTTGAGAGAGATTCTATTCTAACTCCTAAGATCAACCACAATAATGATGAATGTTGCAAATGGATAGATCCCCAACAAAACCAATCTTTTCTTGGTCAAAGACAAGTCTACAACTCCACAAAAATGGTGCAATCTTCTAAGGAAACTAAATATTTTCAGACTATTAATATTCATTCACATACCCACTAACTGGTGCAATGTAAACAAGCATCCACAATTTAACTTAACATAAAATAAGGCCCAGACTAAATTTACACAACAACTTACAATAAGAAAATTGCTAAAAGTATGGACAGAGATTGATCAACATCATTAAAATTTCACCATTATCATGAAAGAACTGAAAACTAACATCTAACATCTAAGAATCAAGAACAAGAAAGAAAAAAAATTCAAAGTGTAACACAAAGATTTCCAATTCAGCAATCTAATTGCATTAACTTATTCATCATTACATAACAATTTCCAATATCTCTCCTCTCCTACAACTACTATCTTGCAGAATCTAACTCCTCACTTAGCTATTTATGGCTTTGTACAACTTCTAATAAGTTATTCTCCAACCTCTACAAATGAGAAGGCATTGGATTTTTATAGAAAATTACATTTTGAACCAATGTCTAGGATTTAATTCATCCAATGTCTGCAATTTCACTTATATAAGCATCAAGTTGTTACATTAGGGTTTGGAACTTTTGGTGCATCATCATCCAGTCAACATAACTTTGCTACAAATCTTGAGCAATGAGAAAGCAGTTGTCTGCCACCTTGTCTTTGAAGAAAATTTTGATTGGAGATTAAAAATAGCATCACATGTCCTGTAGAAATCTCCTCTAGTTGTAATAGCCTTGGCACAAATTCATAGGCGGGCTCCACATTCAATTTCCTAAATTGCAATTTAAAATTTTCCTTGTAGCTTAATTGGGAACACATCCATATGTGGGGGCATTGTTCAAATGGTGTGAACATCCCTCTCTTTGGAATATTTTCTCATGTAGGTGCCATGTGAATTTAATTCTCTTCTCCAAGATTTATCTCTTGTATTCTTCAAATTGCAGCATGCTTAGGTCAGCCAAGAAGGTCAGCCTAGAGATAAAATAAAATTGTATTTAATGTTTGTAAATTGGCCCCAAGTCAATCTGAATCTCTTTAGAAGCATTATCTTTGATGGCACAAAAATTTAGGTCATCCTTTATGGCTGTGAAGTCACATGATTGTCACAAGTTCCTAGGTCACCCTAGGCTAGATATTTTCTCCTTCCCACCTCCTCCTATACTAAAGCAACTTTTGATTTGGAAGCCCTATCAGGGCTCAACTCTGCCTACAAAAGAACAATATAATCTTCCATAGCAATTCCATGAAGCATCAATATGTGTAATAATAATGCCATTTAAATCAAAATGATAATAATTCAAGAAAGAAATTCATTTTTAAGACCACATTACCACATCATGCATGCATATAAAATAGCTTCAAATTAATCACCATCTCATGAAATGATCATATAATTCAATATGAAAACATTTCATTCATCTATATCAATATTTTAAGATAAAATGAAAAGAGGTTGGGTAATATGAGCTAGCTCAGATTGCCTGGCTGGATTAGAGATTAGGTAATCTAAGCAAGCTTAGATTCCCTAACTCAACACATCAATCACATTTTTCCTTATGATTCTCTGCAATCCTCATTGGATGAAGTTAATTGCCATAACTAAACACATTCAAGTGCAAATCATCTTGAAAACACCTCACAAATTGCTTGCATCCAAAGTTCAACTCATTTCATGCACTGGGGTATGAAATTCAAAAATCTCTGCTATTTTGAGGGGTCTCGGATTACCTGGGTGAACTAACGTCCGGGTAATCTGAGCTAGCTCAAAATTACCAAATGGAGGATAGGTTGAAATTTTCTAAATGTTCACCATTTTAAGTTCAATATTTAGGTCATGGGACGGATTTGAAAAATCTGAGGGGGATTGAATTCTTTGAGTAGATTAGGGCTCAGTTAATCTGAGCTACCTTGGAATTTTTGAGCCTTAGCTTGCATACAAATATTCACTAAGTGGTGAGTCCACCTTGATCTAAGTTGATAAATTATAGCTCAAAAACCCCCCTATATTCCCATTCTGGCCTTTTAAACTCACTAGAAATGAGCAACAAATGCGTTAACGTACATCTTCAGAAACCCAAAAAACATGAAGGGAGCTCAGACTCAAGTAATCTAAGGTAGCTTGGATTACTCAACTAGATTAAGGTTCAGGTAATCTGAGGTACCTCAAAATTACTGAACTTGCCCCTAACTTAACCAATTTTTCCTCAAGTTTAGAATTCAAGCAAGGGTTAGCCTCAAGGAGTTAAGCAATCATCATGAAGTTGCAAAATGACATCTCAAATACGGATTTATCATTAAGTACATGGGTGAGACAAGACCAAAACTGAGAGACTCATCCCTTAAGAGGATAAATTCAGGACCCTATGAAAACAAAGAAGAAAGAAAAAGCAAGAAAAGAGGGTCCTTGCTTTTAGCAGGGCATGTGTGCGAAAAATGCACAACAAATGGAAAATTCTATTGGGAAAATGCTTCAGAGCATTTTGATGAAAAATAGGAATCACGAACCTAGAATCTTTGGTTTGGATTTCCATATTAGGAAAACAAATGAAAATGCAAGTTCAAAGAGTCAAGCCCAAAGGTAGACCAAACTTTCCATAACCTGAAAAATCTTAGTGTGTACAAGTGAGTTCATTTCCCTCCTTAGGCTAATGTAGAAACCATGCTCAATGAAGTTAGGCTACATAAAGGATTCTAACTTCAAAAGCAACCTGGATAGAGTCTTGCTACGAGTCAGGCGTCCATAGCCCAAATGAGGTTATCATTGTGATTCTCCTTAACATAGCTCTACTACCAACCAGACATCCATAGCCTTGATAGAGATATTTAGATACTCTTGATAAGTTGAATTCTTTCTTTTGATTTTCAATATTTTCTTTTTCTTTCTTTTGATATTCTTTTAACCTCTTTTACTTCAACTTGTAAGCATTAAAGCTCACACTCAGGGTTAAGAATCATAGTGGCACTAAAGAAGAAATTTAGGATTTTTCACCTAACAAGACCTCACAAGGACCCTATTCCAACCTTAAGATTCTTAAGATGTATTAAAGATATAAGATTTTAGAATACTTCAAGTTCAAATCAAACCAATGACCCATCCTCTTTAAATCAAACATTCAAACCACTTCACACTAACAAAAGATCTCAACCATCCGTTCAAGACACATGTGTAGACAATAAAAATTATCCCAGGCTTGTGATTTCTAAATTCTCCATCATTTCCTCTTTGGTCTTTAATAATTAAATAATTTTAATTATTTAATTATTTTCTAAAGTCATAAGTCTTCTATTAATTAAAAAAAATTAATCATTTAATTAATTCATTTCTATCTTTATTCTTCCCTTGATTAATTAATTAAATTTTATTTATTTAATTACATCACTAATTAAGTCCCCTTCTTTCTAAAAATTAAATAAATTCTTATTTATTTAATTTTTATCCACTTTCCACTATAATTAAATAATAATTTTTAATTATTTAATTATTCATTAGCCTCTTCTCTCATAAATTAATTAAATTTTATTTATTTAATTTGGTCCACTCTCTTGAATTTTTAATTAAATCATTATTTAATTCAAAATTATTCCTTTTGTGACATTCCTCTATAATTAAATAATTATTTTAATTATTTAATTATTCATTGGCCACCTAGATTAAATAATTTTTATTATTTAATTTCTCCTATCACCTCTTTATCCATGTCAATCTTATCTTCCACATCAAATCTCATCTCTTGACATCTCATTTAATCTTGGACTTTGATTGAATTATCTCATAATTCAATCTCAACCCTTCATTTTTGTCATTGCCCTAATTTTGTCCTAACCCTAGTCCATACTACAACTTTCAATCTTGACCATTGATTAAGACATTTTATTGACATCCAATCTCAAATTGTCAATCTAAATCAGGCATTTCCTATAAATAAACTATCTCATATGCCATTTGGGGGGTTGATTCTTCAAGTATCCTTATGTTGTCAAAATCATTCTTGAATCATTCATCGATTTCTATCTATCATCATTTATCCACACATATTATGATAGTACATGATGCTAGTGTGAGACAACAATATTCAATATTTTTCTAGTCACTTGCCATAGGCTTATTATTGCACACTCAAATTCTTGGGAAATTATCATATTTAAGAAAAATGAAGAAGAGCAATGGAGGTGAGTCAATGGTAGCATGAAGATTTGGTAATATTGTTTTATGCTTTATGTCTTTATGCTCATTTGTGCTTCATGGTTTATTAGGGTTTGATTTATATGCTTCATTGCATTAACCTTAGATTTTTAGCCCTGATTACAACATGATTAAAGTCCACCAATGAAATACTCAGAATAGTCCTAGATAATAAAATGGTTGTGCAGGAAAGAAACTTCCCAAACTAGAAAACAAAGAAACCCAAGCCGAAGAAGCAAAGAAACAATGAAACTGAAACCCAAAGAAAACCTAAACTAACCAAAAAAATCCAACCAAAATCCATCTAAACTAACCAAAGAAAACTAATCCTAAAGCAATCTATCATAACGAAAACAAAAACAAACTAAAGCAAAAGAAAAGTAGAGTAAGCTACATTTATTCAAGTCAACATTATGTACAAAGAGACTCAAAGTGGCTCATGATTAGACAAGGAAAATAGAGTCCTACCACCATATGGTTAATCAATGTAATAACAAGCAGTAATGTAATGCTAACAGTCCTCAAGAATGAAAATTTGTCTTTATACTCAACAAAATAAATCCCCACATTGTAGCATTCAAACTCAACCTCATAATTAGGAATAATCAATAACTGAGGTAACTCATTAGGAACATGATTAACCCATATGCAAGTTGTCTTCCCCAAACTCCCATAATCAAATTGACAAACTTTAGAATTCACACTAAGGAAAGAAACAACTTGGTATGCTGCTTGTTGAGACTAAATGTCGTGTTTATTATCCTTCAATTGTGAAGATTTGATATCTATGTTGTCAAGAGGCTTCCACTGATGATGCAACATTCCTCTTGCATTCCAAATACGTAAAATAGAATTAGAGTTATCAATAAGCACTCCAAGGTGAAATTTAGATTGAACAAAATTAGAATTAATAGCATGGAACCTTTCACCTGTTTGAGTCTCTTCAAGAGGAATTAGTGAGGAAATTGTAGGAGCCTCGTTGTGTACAACAAATTTCTCAACCGAATGCTCATTAGGAGGCATCACAGATTGATCTTCAAGAACAATTTTTCTCACAATAGTGTGCTCATGCTCAATAATGGTGACTGAAATACTACTATTTTCAACACCATTCATGTTTTCATGCACATCAGTATGAACCACATTAGCTACCTCACCCTTAATACATAAAAGTTGTGAATTTTCATTGTGTAGTTCATCAATAGATTGAGGAAAAATAAAATTTGATAAATGTGAAGACTCCTTGAATTCATCTTCTGTTGGCATTGGTTCATATTCTTGATCATAACTATCAGGAATATTGACCACTCCATTAAGTGTTTCCTCATGTTCTTCAAGACATTCATCAGCAACTTGTTGACATTCTTCTATCATGGACTTGTTTGATGTATCTTCCTATGTATCTCTTATATGTTGTGGTAGTTGTACTTGTTCTGTCACCTCCTTTATGGATGTCCAACACTGAAAGCATGTGAATTCAGAATTCTCTTCCTCATGTATCCTACACCAAGCTAGTAACAAAAAGTCCTCTAGGAAGACTCTATAGCTCAAGCTTGACCAATCTTTTATAATTCTAGCAACAAACTCTTCATACTTAATTTGCATTGGATCCTCATTCTAAATGGGAGGAGCTTGTATGGTAACTCCTTTCTCTTGCAGCTCATCCTCCACTATATTTTCAAAAATCTGACTAACCTCTATAAGAACATCCTCCTTGATCATTATAGGTAGCCTTCACTTAAATGTTCTTCTATTGACTCTAATGCCTTAGATTCACCTTCCTTATAATCAGTCCCTTCTAGAGCCACCTCAACATCAGCTGCAACATCATCTTTGGATTCATAATTTGTTGGCTTCACCATAGTGCATTCCTTATCCGACTTCTCTTTCCTCTCCAACTATCTTCCAACTTTAATAATGATTTCTACACATGAATGGAAAGTAAACTTCAAATGGGTTGCATTATGAAATTTACACCATTTAGATAAGATGAAATCTAGAAAACACTTACCACTACCAAGGTGATCTTCAACTATCTGAATAAATGTGTAAATTGTAGCATCAACAAACTCTAGATCTATAGACACTAGTGGTTCAGGAAAGTTTCACATGAAAGTATCCCTTTGCACAATCCTCTTGATTTTACCAAAAAAAGGCTAAGTATTCAAACTCATTATGCCCATAGGTTTTATGAATTCTGCACTTATCCGATAATGCATAGTAATGTAAACCCTCACTATTACATAGATCCAATCTCTTATTCAAAGACTCACAAAGTTGAGGGAAATCAATCTAAAGACTATTCCCATCATGAAAACATAATATTGCTTTTCCATTTTGACTCAGAATATGTATTTTCAAAGATCTATCATATCTCAGATTTTCAACATAAAGGCTCATTCAACTTCTAGCTATGTCACCTCATTTAACCCTCCTTCTAGTGCCAATTTTTTGATGGTGTTTTATGCACAACAACAACTCAGACATAATGTGATATTCTATCTCTCTTGAAAGGTAAATCTCTATCAGCAAGCCTCAAGAGCTAACCCCAAGGTCTTTAATGTCAGGTCTTGACAATGCAAAAACAACTCAGTGATAAATGTGAAAATGCTAGTAATCATAAGGGGACTTACAAATGAACAATGTTGCAAGTGTACTCTCATTAGATGTAACAATATGGTGATTCTTTCAATCCTAAGATGAACCTAGATCCAAAGAAATACAAAAAGAAAAAGGGTTGAGAGATTCTATTCTAACTCCTAAGATTGATCACAACAATGATGAATGTTGCAAATGGACATATCCCTGACAAAACCAATCTTTGCTTGGTCAAAGACAAGCCTAAAACTCCACATAAATGGTGCAATCTTCTAAGGAAATTGAATATTTTCAAACTATGAATATTCATTCTCATACCTACTAACTGGCGAATTGTAAACAAGCATCCATAGTTGAACTTAGCACAAAATAAGGCCTAAACTAACTTTACACAACTTACAATCATCAAATTACTAAATGTATGGATAGAATATCGATCAACATCATTAAAATTTCACCATTATCATGAAAGAATTGAAAAATAACATATAACATCTGAGAATCAAGAACAAGAAACCATAAACTATCAAAGTGTAACACAAAGCTTACCAAATCAACAATCCAATTGCATTAACTTCTCCATCATTACATAACATTTTCTAGTCTCTCTCCTCTCCTACAACTACTCTCTTTCAGAATCTAACTCCTAACTTAGCCAATTTTGAATTTTTAAAACTTCTAATCAACTATCCTCTAAACTTTACAAATGAGAAGGTACTAACCTTTTATAGAAAATTACATTTTGAACCAATGGCCAAGATTTAATTCATCCAATGGCTACAATTGCACTTCTAGAAGCATCAAGTTGTTACAAAAGGGTTTGGAACTTTTGGTGCATCATCATTGAATCAACATAACTTTTCTACGAATCTTGAGCAATGAGAAAATAGTTGTTTGCCACCTTGTCTTTTGAAGAAAATTTTGATTGGAGAGTAAAAATAGCATCACATGTCCTATAGAAATCTCCTCCAGTTGTAATAGCCTTGGCACAAATTCATAGGTGGGCTCCACATTCAATTTCTTGAATTGCAATTTAAAATTCTCCTTGTAGCTTCTTTGGGCATGCATCCATATGTGGGAGCATTGTTCAAATGGTGTGAACATCCCTCTCTTTGAAACATTTTCTTATGTAGGTGTTATGTGAATTTAGTTCTCTTCTCCAAGATTTGTATCTTGTATTCTTCAAATTGTAGCATGATTAGGTCGGCCAAGCAGGTCAACCTAGAGATAAAATAAAATTGCATTTAATGTTTGTAAACTAGCACTAGGTCGGCCTGGATCTCTCTAGAAGCATTATCTTTGTTGGCACAAAAATTTAGGTCATCCTTTCTAGCTGTGAAGTCACATGATTGGCACAAGTTCCTAGGTTGCCTTAGGCTAGACATTTTCTCATTCCCACCTCCTATACTAAAGAAAATTTTTATTTGGAAGCCCTATCAGGGCTCACCTCTTCCTACAAAGAACAATATAATATGCCATAGCAATTCCATGAAGCATTAATATGTGTAATAATAATTCCCTTTAAATTAAAATGATAATAATTCAAGCAAGAAATTCATTTTGAAGATCACATTACCACATCATTCATGCATATAAAATACCTTCAAATTAATCACCATCTCATGAAATGATCATATAATTCAATATGAAAAAATTTCATTCATCTATATCGAGATTTTAAGGTAAAATGAAAAGAGGACGGGTAATCTAAGCTAGCTCGGATTCCCCGGCTAGATTAGAGCTTAGGTAATCCAAGCAAGCTCAAATTCCCTAGACTCAACACACTAATCACATTCTACCTTATGATTCTCTACAATCCTCATTGGATGAAGTCCATTTCCATAACTAAACACATTCAAGTGCAAATCATCTCTTAAACACCTCACAAATTGCTTGCATCCAAAGTTCAACTCATTTCACGCACTGGGGTACGGAATTCAAAAATATCTACTATTTCGAGGGGTCTCTGATTATCCAGGTGAACTAATGTTTGTATAATCTGAGCTAGCTTAGAATTACCAAATGAAGGATAGGTCAAAATGTGCTAAGTATTCACCATTTCAAGTTCGCAATTTAGGTCATGGGACAAATCCGAAAAAACTAAGGGGGCTCAAATTCTCTGAGTGGATTAGGGCTCAGTTAATCTGAGCTACCTTGGAATTTATGAGCCTTAGCTTGCATGCAAAAATTCACTAAGTGGTGAATCCACCTTGATCTAAGTTGATAAATGATAGCTCAAACACCCTCCTATATTCCCATTATGGCCTTTTAAACTCACTAGAAATGAGCAACAAATGCACAAACGTACATCTTTAGAAACCCAAAACCATGAAGGGAGCTCAAACTCGGGTAAGTTTTCCTCAAGTTTAGAATTTGAGCAAGGGTTGGCCTCAAGGAGTTAAGCAACCATCATGAAGTTGCAAAATGACATCTCAAATGCAGATTTATCATTAAGTACATGGGTGAGACAAGACCAAAACTAAGAGACTCATCCCTTAAGGGGATAAATTTAGGACCCTATGAAAACAAGAAGAAAACAAAAGCAAGAAAAGAGGGTCGCTGCTTTTAGTGGGGTGTGTGTGCGAAAAATGCACAACACACCCCTTTCCTACCCACCAACTTTCTACTAAATTCTAAATAGACGGGAGCTCACCCCTATTGCATGATAGAATCCTAGAAAAATTTAACTATAGAGCTTGAGGAGTGTCAAGAAAAAAAAAAAAACTCTTAGGAAGATTAATCTATTGACCATACACCTTATCATAAGCCTCAATCAACCTCTTCATAGCTCTGACTTCACAAACAAAGGATTCACCCATCAGAATAGTATCATCAACAAATTTTTGATGGGTAAGGGTATGTGTAGGATGATCATCATGGAAAAAATAGGCACTTAAGTGGCAAAAAATTCAAAAAAATCAGAGTTAGGCAACTTGACATAAAAAAATGAATAAGTTATCTATATTATTTCAAAAACATGTAAGAATAGAATCTATAGAATATTGAATGTAGTTTCTAAACTACTAGGTTTATTTAAAAAAAAAAAAAAAAATTGGTGAAAATTTTAAATTCCAATGTAGTAGTACTTAAATTTCAGGGAAAAACTAAGTAGGTGTCTGACCACCCTAACCACGATAAAATGATAATATTTTTTTATAATATTTTAGATACAAGTAGATGATGCATGTCCCAATGTGATGCATATTTTTTATTTTTTTTCCAAGTAAATAATTAATTATGATTTTTTTATTACAACTTTTAAAAATTATAAAAACTTGTATGTCTGACCACCTTAACTTGGTCAAAACTTCATGAAATTCAATTTTTCTTTTTTTTATCCTATAGTATGTGAAGCATAGAATGTGAAGCATGTTTTGAATTCAAAAATGTGATACCATTTGAAAGCTATAGATGTTTTTCAATCAGCCTATCAATTAGGACTTTAATTGTAATTCAAATAGAAAATTAATAATGATTATTTATTAAATTCAAAGCAAAGCATAATTTGTATTGGTGGAAAGCTGAGAATCTCCTTTAAAACCCCTTTATGTTTCATCAATTTCTAGATAAAAAAATTCATCAGCCACATACCCTACACATACCCATCATATCACCACTTTTTGGCCCATCATGATCCTGCACATACCCATAATAGGATCACCTCTAGAAGAAAAAGAAAGGCCTTTCAATGAATTGGTTGATAATGTCATCTGAATATTTCTACCAAGAGTTTTTGCCATCAAGATGAAAACCAACAGAGAGATTGGATCTCCCTGTCTAAGACCATGCAAGCTCTAGAAAAAAGGGGAAGGAGAACCATTTTCCAGCATAACAAAAGATGGAGTAGAGATGAGTTGATCAACAAGTTGAAGAAACTTCTAACAAAAACTAAAGTGATCCAACACATCCAACAAAAATATCCAATTTACCCTATCATAAGCTTTAAGAAGGTCTAGTTTCAGGAAGAAGCCCAAATTCTTAGAAGAATTAATAGAATGAGCAAGTTCATGCACAGTTATAATAGAGTCCAGGATCTGATGGCCCATGACAAAGCCACTTTTTTGTTTAGATATCATATTTGAAAGGCACTTTTGTAGTCTAGTGGCAAGCACCTTTGAAATTTTTTTATAAACGGAGTTGCATAAATTGATCAGATGATACTCACCAAGGTTGTTAGCATCAGTAGACTTAGGGATTAGGACAATGAAGGTTTCATTCATCTCTCTAAGTAATCTTATGGAACTAAAGAACTCCTTTGTGGTGTTAATCACACATTCCAAAACAATCTCCTAGCATGACTAAAAGAACAAAAAAGGAAAACCATCAAGCCCAGGGGCCTTATTTCTGTCAAAATAAAAGACTGCATCCTTTACTTCCAACGTAGAAGGGATAGCTATGAGCTCCCTATTAAAGTCCTTTGAAACTAAATTGGGGATAACATCTAACAAAGCTTCCACACTATTTTGGTCCCACACAAGATCATCCTTAAATAGTTGCTCAAAAAAGCTAGCAGTCGCTCTCCTAATAGCATCCTCATCCTCTAACAGTGAGTCATCAGCCAAAACCGAGGAGATTCTATTAGACAAATTATGACTAAAGGCAGTAAGATGAAAGAACTTGGAGTTGTGATCCACAGATTTTGACTGAATTGCATGAGATCTCTATCTCCAGAAATCTTCCTCAGCAACAATGTCATGAAGTTGACTGAGAAGACCATCCTCCTACAATTGGAGGTCCTCTAATAAGCCTCTTTGTCTGAATGGTCTCCTAAATACCATCTAGCCTTTGAATAACATAACTCTTAGATTCAAAAATATGAACAAATGACTCTCTATTCCATTTCTTGAGATTTATTTTAACAAAAGTTAGCTTTTTGGCTACTCTGAACATCACACTACCATCAATATTCACTTGCCACCATTTTTAATACAATCCATAACCCTTAGATCCTATAACCACATGGCTTCAAACCAAAAAGGAAAAAAATTCTTACCTCCAAGCCTATCAACGACGAAAGAGATAGGAAAATGGTGAGACCCACATCTTATAATAGAGGAAATGGAACAAGCAAAATCCACAAACCAAGATGTTGATTTCAAAGCTTTGTCTAGCCTAACTTGAATATTGTCCACACCAACATGCCTGTTGGAACAAGTAAAGTTACCCCAGTCATCTTAACATCAATAAGAGCATTATCATCAATGAAAATTCTTAAATCCAAATGGTTGCACAGATTGGCTTGCAAACCACCCACTTTCTCATTATCACACAAAGGAGTGTTGAATTTTCCATCACTAGCTAGGGGCTATCCAATAAATTTAGCCAAAGACACCCAAGATTATCCCATAACTTCTTTCTGGGCCTCTTTAGGTTAGGAGCATACAAATTAGATATAACCCAAGTGTAAGAGTCCCTAATCAAAACAAACTTCATCTCCACATGATTAAAACCTTTTGTAATAGGGAAAAATTTGATCATCCTAGTATTCCAAAAAGTTGCAATTCCACCTGAGGCTCCTTCAAAGCTAACCCCATGAAAACCATAGTCTTTAAAAAAGAGATTCTTCAAAGCTTCCAACTTATCAATTTTCATTTTCATTTCTTTAATCAAAAAAAGGTTTGGCATATGGTCCCAGATCAAGTTCTTGAGGAGGTCTTGTTTATGTATATTATTCATACCCCTGATGTTCCAAGAAATAATCTTCATTTGGACGAAGAGGGAGTGTTTTTCGAGCACAAATCGAAGAGGGTTTTCTAAAACCCTTCAACAATGTCCCACTTACAATCCCTCTCCCTACTTTTCTACAAAGAGGGTCTTCCCTCGCCCCTCTGTTTAGACCCACAATCCACTTTTTGTCTTCTCATAGTAACACGTTTATGGGGTTGAGGAGGAGGAGAAGTAGAGGACTTATTTCTTCCCCTCACCAGAATAAAAGCTTCTTCATCCTTACTCCCTGAATCTGCAACCACCAAAGCACCATCACCAACCACCAACCTAGATGCATGATCTAATGGGGGAGATGGTGCAACAGAAGGATCCAAAATAGTATGTTTTGGGATCACAAAGTATCTAAAACATGATCCACATCATGATCCATAGTCTGGCTAGTAGCTTCCTCCACATATTTCTCAGACTCCTTGTCAACCTCAGGATGAGGGTTAATATGATCTTCAATATTAGCTTCACCCTCCAAGCCGTTACTAGTAGCTAATTCACCTTGTTCCAGAGGAACCAAAGTCCCCTTGGCCTCCTTGACCTTCTAAACCTTAGTCCATGGAATAGCCTTGGGCAGGGCCACCTTAGCAGGGAAATCCTTAGCCCAGTGGCCCACTTTTTTACATTTGAAGCAAGCAAATGAAATATTTTCAAATACAATATGTTGCTTCTAGGATCCCACCTTAGAGTTAAGGTGAAATAATTTAGGCATCACGACATCTTGGTCAATCATGACACAAAATCTTGTTGTAACCAGTTGCCTTCTAGAGAGAGTGGCCTCATTAATGGAGATTGATTTCCCAATAGTTAGCCACTACCTTAAACATTTCTTCATCCCAATATTCCAAAGGAAAGATCAACAACTTAACCCACACAGGGACTGAATGAAAAAGGAACTAGATAAATCCATCCCAAGCTCCCAAGGGCGTAAAACTAGAGTAAGACACCCAAAGGACCACAGTCCTTTTGTAAAAAGTGCTCTCAAGTCTTCATCACAAGAAAAGGAAAAGGAGAAGAACCCTTTAGCTATTGTTGCAACTTCATCTTGATCTTTTAATGCCCATTTCTTTCAAACCCAAGTGTGAACCTCCTCAATGTTAGGTCGAGGACCTAAAAACTTTCCAACCAAAGAGAAGTCTATTCTAGCAATATTTTTATCAACAAGAGAATCCAAAATGAACAAGGTTGTTGGATATGGCATTGATGAATTTGGTTATAGGCTTTGGGATTCTAAAAATCAAAAAATTATGAGAAGAAAGGATGTCATATTTAATGAGAAATTGGTGTACAAAGATCAGTTGCATTAGTATGAGAAGAAAGAAAATGATTATGTAGTCTTGGATGATACACCAAATAGCAATGTTCTAGTGGTTTCTCATGTTTCACAACAACAACAACAACAAATACCACAAACTCCATTGAATGTTAGACTATCTTCAAGGATAAGTAGACCTCTAGAAATATTTTCTCCCTCTTTGTATTCTATTTTGTTAATAGACGATGGTGAACCTAAAGGGTATGATGAAGCTATGTAGGTGGATACAAAGGTTCAGTGGGAGCATGCAATGGAAGAATAAATGGACTCCTTGCTAAAATATGAGACTTGGGAATTATACAAGTTGCCTGCAGGTAAAAAGGGTTTACCAAACAAATGGGTTTATGGGCTGAAAGAGGAAGATGGAGGTAAGAACAAATATAAAGCTAGGTTAGTTGTAAAAGGATTTGCATAGAAAAAGAGCATTGGTTTTGCTGAGATTTTTTCTCCAGTTGTTAAGATGACTTCTATTTGTACTATTTTAAGTATTGTGGCTATTGAATATTTGCATTTGGAATAGCTAGATGTGAAAACTTCCTTTCTTCATGGTGATTTGGAGGAGGAGATATATATGGAACAACCCCAAGGATTTGAGGTCAAAGGAAAGGAGAAATTGGTGTGCAGATTGAAGAAGAGTTTATATGGCTTGAAACAAGCACCTCAAAAATGGTACTTGAAATTTGATAGTTTTATGATTGAGCAAGGCTACAATAGGTATAATTTTGGCCATTGTGTTTATTTTAAGAGGTTGGATAATGACAACTACAATATTTTATGTTTATATGTTAATGACATGCTTGCAGTGGGGTCTAACATGGATCACATAAGTGAGTTAAAACAATAGTTAGCAAAATCATTTGCTATGAATAATTTGGGGGGAGCAAAACAAATCCTTGGTATGAGAATTTGTAGAGATAGGAAGAATAAAAAATTGACTCTATCTCGGGCTGGTTATGTTGAAAAGGTGTTACAAAGATTTCACATGGAGAATGTAAAAGTTGTTAGCACACCTTTGCGTAGTCATTTGAAATTGACTAAGGAGATGTGTCCAAATACATAGGAGGAGAAAGATAAATATACAAGGTACCATATGCTTCAACTGTAGGAAGCTTAATGTATGCCATGGTATGCATGAGACTAGATATTGCACATGATGTTGGAGTCATAAGTAGGTATATGAGTAATCCCGAATTGGAGCATTGGAATGTAGTAAAATGGGTTCTCAAGTATTTGAGAGGTACATCTAATAAATGTTTATGTTTTGGGGGCTCTAATACTAATTTAGTAGGTTATGTAGACTCAAATTCGGCAGGGGATATTGATACCAGACGGAGTACTATAGGTTACGTCTTTACTATAGGTGGGACAACCATAAGTTGGATCTCACAGTTGTAAGAGGTGGTTGCTTTATCCACCACAAAGGCAGAGTATGTAGCTGCAATAGAGGCAAGCAAGGAGATGATATGGCTGCAATCTTTCATGGAAGAATTGGGTCAACAATAGGCCACTAGTTATTTCTTTACAGATAGTCAGAGTGCCATACATCTTGCAAAGAATTATGCCTTGCATTCAAAGACCAAACACATACAGTTGAGGTATCACTTCATTCAGTCAGTGTTGGATGATGGACAATTAAGGCTAGAAAAGATACATACAAATGACAATCCAATGGATATATTTACAAAGGTAGTGCCAAGGGAGAAGTTGAGCTCCTCTTCAGCTTTGGTTGGTCTTCAAGACAAAAAATAATAAAATTAGAACAACAGGGTCTAGGGTGCTTATTTCCAATGGGTGCTACAGGGTCAATGGTATTATGATCAGTCTCCAAGTGGGAGATTGTTGGTATATGGAGCCTAATCAGACTCAGAGGTTAAATTTTCCCCACTTTTATCAACATGGTTTCCTCCCAAATTATTTAACAGGGTTAAGGGGAAACACCCCTTGCAAGAGTTTGGGGGCAATGCCCCCAAGACAGGGTCAAGGGGCAGCACCCCTGGCCTGCTCCCTGTCATGATACAAGGCAGGGTCGAGGGGTAGCACCCCCACAAGGGCTCAGGGGTGGTGCCCCCAAAACCTCTCATGATTTTTATTATTTTATAAAGGTGTCAGGTGTTATTTTTTCTAGTGGACGACATAAAAAACCCTAATTTTGTAACCAACATAAGTCTTGATAAAAGGCTAAGGGTTTGGGTTTTTGTTGACATAGTATTGTAGCATTTGTAGTGGTATTGAGTTGCAAGGATTACTATTTGTAATCAGTTTGATTTACTAGATAATAATATTGGACTCTTTGTTGGTGGACGTGACCCAAGTTTGGGTGAACCATGTTAAATATTGTCTCTTTTCAAGTTATTATTTATGTGTTTTTTCATTCTTCTATTTCATTATTATTTTCATGTAATGATATTTTCTGCATACAATTCCTAACAAAGGTGAAGCCACCTTCAATGTTGGAAGAAGACACTGATTCACATGCAATGCCTTTGCCCTTATGTTTTGAGGAAAAAAGGTCAACCCATCTCTGCCCCAACAACAAAGACTACCCTGCTAGTTGGCTAACCCCCACCAAAGCACTCTCAATCTGGGGAAAGCTCAAATTAGCTGCAAATGATTCCCTGAATAGGGCCTGCCCATTATCACCAATGATCACATGACCCCCAAGATCCTTTGGAAATGCCTCATTTGGAGGACAACCATCACAAGACTCCTTGAAGGCCTCAAATGCACACTTTTCCTCAGAAAGCACATCTTTGACTACATCCTCACCGTACGACTCATCCTTCTAAGCTGTGCCACTATGACGAAGCAACACATCCACACCACATGATCTATCCTTCCCAACAACAACATCAGAAAGCCCCAAATCTGTAGACCGATCGAACTGAAAGTTGCCATGATTACCAGGGGTTGATTTCAAATTCAAATCACTCAATCCCACCACCGAACTAGCCTTCTCCCCAATGGTCTCCTCACCAATGATCACCATTAAAGGGTTCTCTATTGTACTCTTGTAGAGAGTTAATTTCTCATCCAGATCTAATTTCTCATGGTTTTCTTGAAGGTTTCATTCTAGGTTGATTAGGTTTTCCTAAAGGATATTTTCACTTTTTCTGAAATCCATTGCTTTTTTTCCCATTGTTTGGAAGAAATTAGTCATTGTTTGGAAGAAATTGCTTTTTTTCACTTTTTTTGTTCTATTTTTTAATTTGAGAATCATTTTTTAGTATCCATTTATCAAATTATTTTAGTGTAAAAATAGAATTATTGCAATCTTCATCCTTCACTATGCTAGCATTTAAGATGGTTTTTTTTTCTTTTGGTCTCCTCAAGACCTTGATTTTCTATTAAAACTTTAGAACTAATTAGAAGGTGATCTGAGAGTGTGCAAGGATAGACCTTTAATTTTATTTCTTCCTCCATTTTGTTAAAGAAGAATAATTCCCCGCTTGAATAAAATATCTCTAAATGATAGTATATCCTTTTCTTTCCTTTTTGTGCATTGCACCAAGTAAAACAAGTTGATTTAGCAATCTTTTTCCCCCTTCAAGGGGATTATAAAGTTATAACAAGGATTTCATCTTTTCCCAAAAAACTCTTCTCATTACCCTTCCAATCTAATTCTAGGGCCCCAATTTTGTCTTGGGTATTTTATATCATGATAAAGTCCCCCTTATGAGCTAGGGAATACTAGGTAGCTCACTAAGCCATTTCCACAAGTTAATTCTTTCCCTATAATCATTAGAAGTGTATATAGATAAAATACCAAACATATAGCTATCTTTCTATATGACAACCCACACTACCTAATTCCAAGGAAAAACACCAAAAGTAGCTACATATTTAGCCCACCGATTGGCTAAAAGAATGAGAACACCACCCTTTCCCTTGTCATGGTTGGTGTAGAAATCAACAACATTATTCCATACAAATTTTAGGTTGCTTTCCAATGTGCAATTTATATATTCTACTTTTGACAAGAGGACAACATATTTTCTTTTCTCCACATTTAAATATCTTCTTATTATGTATTTTCTACTAGGGGATTCTAACCCCCTAATATTCCAACTTATGCAGTTAAGAGGCATCATCCTCCATGTTCTAAGGCTCATATAATCTATTCTTAAAGGAATCAAAATATTTAGGCAAGTTATCTTCTTTAGTTTTATTGTAGCTCTTAAGATAGGGACAGATTTCTTGTTTCCTATATTGTCTCTTTCTCTTAACAACTTTATTTGGTTTATTAGAGGAATCAAAAGAGTTATCATTTCCTTTCTATTCAATATTTAGATTATGGATAGGAGGCTTACTCCTCATAATACTATCTAATTGTTCCTAGAGGCTAGCAAAGGGGATGGTAAGAAATTTCATCTTTTATGTTTGAATATATGGTGTTGCAGAACCCCAATCCAAATACCTACAAAACACAACAAAGGAACACATTAGAAGATCATATGCAAGTAAGAACAAGGATTCCCAATGAAATCCATTAGAAAAAATTTTAATAGGAAATAAAACAAGAATGAAATGAAAGAACAAGAAAGTAGGCTAAATCCTATTGAAAGCAATGCAAAATCTTGATCCCATGGGGGAATTGGTGTCAATTTGATGTGAAAATTGACACTTTCCCAACTCCAATGATGCAATGGTGGTTTGATGAAGATAGTGATACACTTTGATGAAGAGTGATGGTGCTTCAAGACAAAAATCTGCATAACCTAGCTACAATTCAAAAATATGGATGAAGATGGCTAAATATTTGAGCATAGTAAGTTTACTTAAATTGTGGATGATCAAATGAGGAGATTAGCCTCCTATTTATAGAATGTCAAATTGAGAGAATGCTAAGAATAGAGCAATGTGAGACTAAATTTCATCCAATGGAAAAGTGCCACTTGTCAACATGTGAGTGGATGGAGGATGTGCAAGTTTTGATCAATGTGCCAATAAATAACAATATTTGAATTTTGAATTTGTTGAAATGACATGTAAGAGGGAAAGAAGGTGCATTGAATGCCACTTGGCTCAAGGAAAAATGACTTTGTAGCTGGAGTAAATGTCTTGTTGGAAGGACAAATTCCACTTGGATTTTGAATTCAAATTTGAGGAATATTCCTTAAAAGATGCCTTGTTGAAAATAATAGAGATTTAATAAATCAAATAACTCTATTTTCATGTGCAAGTGGTAAAAGATGGAGGATGGGACATGAAAAGAGATTAAATTAATCAAGGTTAATTAATTTAATGAAGGGATTAAATGATGTGACCTATTTGACTTAAATTTGTGGATTTATTTAAATCAAACATGAGAAGAATATGATAAAGGATTAATTAAATAAGGAATTTTGATTTATTTAATTAAAAGAGATGATGTTAGATTAAACTAAATAAGGTTTTAATTTATTTAGTTTAATAGATAGACTTTAGAGATTTAATCAAATAAAATTAATTATTTAATTAAATAAGGATAATTAGATTAGAATGGTTAATTTAATTATCGAGAAAGGATGACTTAATTAGATAACTGATTTATTTAATTAAGAGAGGAATATTAATGAATTTAATCAAATAAAGGAATTTGATTAAATGGTTATCTCAAAGGATGATTCAAAATGAAGCGATGTTAGTAGTCAGGATCAGATGTCCAATGTCAATCAGTACATTTTACATGTCTACATTTTTCCCCTCTTTGAAGCAATGCACTTGTTGCATTCTTTCAAAGAATAAATGATCTCGATCAAAGCCAAAAAAAATTGTTTTCAATCATCTTTCCCCACTGCTACTCGGTGAGAGAAAACATGCCACTATACTGCCCCCTCGAGAGATTGGATGAAAATTTTGATTTTTGGGTAATCCCGTGAAAAAAGAGAACAAAGTGCCCAACAGGTCCAGAACGGCTCCAAGAGGCCAAAAACATGTTTAAACAAAATAAAATAATGTAAAACAGGCATTAACCAGACAAACCCAAGTTCAAGAGTTTAAAACCCTAGCAGGATAGCCAAACAGGGTCAAAAAACCCTAATTTTTAGGCTTAAAAAGACTCTGAGGGGGCACTTTCAATTCATTTTCACACATAGCCTTCTAACGAATCTGTGATTTGAGCTCTGAAATTCTGAGGAGATGGCACAATGATAACTTTTGATGCACATTTCCGACCGAGTCCAGAGATACTAGGGATCACCAGGCATTGGGGCACCCATAAGTGATCCTTACTTGAGCTTTGTTCTTAATTTTTTGCATTCATTTAATGCTTTTAAACTTAGTTTTTCCATAGCAGTGCTATATAGCACCACTCAAAAAACAAACTGCACCGCTCGGTAGGTCAAACTCACCCGCCATCATAGAATGCACCACGGCGGTGGAGTTTGGAGTTTGGAAACAAACTTCAAACTCTGATGCTCATGCTATCTCCAATGGGGTCATTTAAAAGTGTGATGTAGTGGTGCACTTTTGGACTGGAATATTTTCCAAACTATTCCGCTCTTTAGGAAAGAGCACCATGGCAGTGCTCTTTTAGAGTTTAGCACTCCAGCATTGTAGTTTGTAACTTTCAAACTGTGATGCCTTCATAGATAGTGACGTCGGGTTGGTTTTTTGGACGTTCCGAATGAAATTTCTCAAAAAATTTAACATCGTGACCTTTCTTGATGTAGGATGCGGTGAGGGAGCTCTATTCTCGGGATCACAGATCACAGGATTTTTTTGGTTACCTACAAGACCTTAGTGATAGGGAGCAAGATTGGCTACGAGACATGGGACTGTGGTACAATGAATACACAATGCTCATGCGTACCCATCTTGGGATGATGTCAACGCTTGCCGAGAGATGACATAGTGAGACATTGTCCTTCCAACTTCCTACTGGCGAGGCTATCGTCACCCTAGAGGACCCATGGTAGATCCTTAGGTTGTCGATACATGGGCAGTGTGTTATTCATGACATGGATGGAGGATGGGATGCCTACCATATAGTCCTTGCTACGAAGGATGTTATCTACTACGAGGGTTAGAAAGAGTTAGAGCATCACGTGGCCCTAACCTCTCCCATCTGCTTGGTGGTTGCAGTGATTATTTTAGGTCTCGTTGCCAAGGATTGATGAGGTTGATATTTCAGTCCCAGTTGGGGGCTCTGTTGGGAGTGGATGGTGATGTGTGATAGGCCAGTTCATTTTTCTTGGGGGCCTATTCTTCTTTCCTCACTCTATAGGGACTTACAAAAGTACATCTACCTCGATGGCAGAGCACTTGGAGAAGGTGTTACACTTCTCCATGTGTGGGCATGGGAGCACATCACTGTTCTTCAACCGCAAGTCGTTGCAGTGCTAATGGGGCCTAATGATCCCCTAGTGTGGCCTTACAGAGGTGGTGTGTCCTTTACACACATGGGTGAGCACAGGATTCCTCACTAGAGGAGGGTCCTGGATGAGATGCAGGTCTTTACATTGCACCCATACCTTGGTCACCCTAGATGGGCTAACGATGCCCAACAAATTTTCTTTTCCCATCAAGACCGCTTTATGCAGGGGCAAGAGCATGCGATGGTGGAGAGATACCTACCAGGGTGCGTCCAGTGCCAGTTCAGTGAGGCATAGGACCAACTAGATGATGAATATGTGGCCATATTTTCATGCACTATATCATAGGGTTCGTGGGGGTGATACATTCCTTCCTCTGAGGCAGTAGACAGCTTCAGAAAATTGGTGGCCCGGTCATTGGTATATGATTAGGGGCTTGAAGATCCAGGCATGACATAGGCCTAAAAAGATTTGTTTTGACCAACCCTATGGTTGACAGTTCTAGGAGCACCCTCCTACTTGGAAGAGATAGAGGGGCAGAGGGGGAGGTCAAGGATGGAGAGATGGTGTTGAGCAATATTAGTTGATCAGGGTTCCAGTTCAGCCGATCCAGGCTGATGTTCAGATGCAGGACCAGGAGCAAGTGCCAGCCAGACAGTAGGATCAAGCAGATGCACCACCACGAGCTGAGGGTGAGGATTAGCCTCACATGCATCCCACATGAGCATAGCCAGCAGGGCAGCCAAATCCTTGAGATGCACTAATTGCACAGCTACAGGCTTAGGTTTAGACCTTGATGGTGGAGAGGGATCAGGCCAAGGTCGAGAGAGACCAAGCCATTTTGCAGAGGTAGGCTACAGAGCTGCACGTGGTCATAGAGATGGGTCAGAGACAATAGTTGGAGAGAATGGTAGCCTCCTCCTCTAAGAGCACAATGTCCCTTCATTCTTATAGGGAGGCTATTTGGGAGGCAGATTATTATCACATGCATTATCATCAATCCGTACCCAGAGCAGAGTAGGCCCCGGATTACTCGCAACAGACTAGCCACAGACCAACGGAGGGTCATGGTGATAGAGGCGAGGGTAGTAGACAGGAGTGTTAGGCCTCATTTTGATCGAGATGATATTGTTTTGTGCCATATGCACTCATTTTTGATAGCCAGCTAGGCCTTTTTGTACTTATTGACACATGTACAGTGATCCAATTATTTTGTACTATGACAGTTACCTGATAGCAATATATATATGATATGATGATGTTGTGATGTGTATCATTTATTTATGCATTTATGGATGGTTCTATTTCTATATTCTACTCAATCATTTTATGATGTTATGTGATGTATATATGGATGCATTTCTTTCTAATGATGTATGCATTATTAATAGATCTATATTATGTTGTTAATATATGATATGCAAATGGATTTATATGATATGTGATATGGATGGATGATGATGTACATTTTGATGATGATGCAATCTATATGATGATTTATTTGTGTTGATGCAAATGATATGATATGTGATATGAGATGGATGATGCAAAATGATATGGAGATGATTTATGGTGTATACGCAAAATGATATGTGAATCATGCTTTTATAAAATGATTATGGATGGATGTACACCTTTAATGTAATGGATTTTTATGTTCCTATTATGCTTTGAATGTTTATAATGGTATGGAATGATTTATGCAATGAAATGCAAAAATGATTGCGATGTGGTTATTTATGAGGTGTTCTATATGATATATCTTAATGATGTAAATGAGATGGTTTTACGATGTTAAGAATAACAAATATATATTATCCTGAACATGTTAGATGATAATGTAATGTATGTGATGCATTTATTGTCATGTGATGTAATATATGAAATGATATGTTAATGCAAAGTGGTATGGTGATGCTTTATGTTATGCAAAATGAATGTAATGTGAGAGATGACTTTATGATGTTTATGTGATATGAATATGTATGCTTATAATGCAATGGATTATCTATAATGCTCATGTACCTATTATGTTTGATTATGCAGTAGGTGGTAATATGAGATGATTTATGAAATGTTTCATGCAAATGAATGTTATGTGATGGTTTATGTGATGAATGCAATGTGATGCAAAAAATGGGTGTAATGTGATGAAAAATGGTCATGCTTATTTATGAAAATTGCTTATAATAACATATTTATATGGAGGTGCAATGCATATGTTTTCTATATGATATGTTTATGCAATATGCTAGCAATTTGTGGATGCAGGATCGATGATGATGATAATGATGATGTGACTAACTGTCATAGTACCTTGTTAGCATGAAGAGAAATAAGGAATGAAAGATAAGAAGACATTTCAACAAGACATAAGATGATGGATATGAAAATGATGATGACTACTTGCCAAGGAGTTAGTATTTTCAAAGGACCAATTTCCTTATGTTTGATAACTCACGTGGTACGATGAATCAAGGTTTAGAGAACGAGGATTGCATTGTACCTAGTGTCATGGACTTTGACTTGACAAACAGGTAGGAGCATTCTTGTTCACACCTGACATACGAAAACCTTGCTAGGATGCACTTTAGAAGTTTCAAACATCTCAGACCAAAACATGGAAAGGTATAACCTATCAATGCAATAGTCAACAAGCTGTCAAAAACATCCTCCATGCATTTCTAACAAAGCAAGTATTCGCCAAGTTATATTACAAGAATGTCCAACAAGCACAACAGACAAAAGATAATGGTTGTTTCCCCATTCCTATCTCTCTAAATCTATTTGTTCAGATATCATCGAGAGGTCCTTGGAATGAGCGCAATAAGATAAGTCAAAAGACCAAGATAAAGTAAACAAACAAGCTAACATTCTTCAATATCGCTAACCAAAAGGAAATGTGTTTTCAAGGATAAAAATTGAAACTATTGCCAAAAGATAATGGCAATTGTAGGAAGGATACATCCTAGGACATGTTAGTGGATGGCGGCATGTCATTTCGTTTATCCAAAGTGTTCTTTCTGATAAATAATGATGTTATTAGATGATTGATATGTGATTGATTGGATGATAGGCTATTGACACAAAGAGTTCACCGACTTGTTTACATACTGACTTAAACCTGCGACTGGATGTTTTGAGTTTTCACTTTTCACCTGCTAGACTTGTTTCTGATTATTTCACCAAAGGTTGAGGTTGACGATCATTTATTATTAGTGGTGTTATTGTAGGTGAAAGCGAGATGAGATGGATGGATTTTTTCAAATATTTGGATGTTTTTGGAGTTTTTGCAATGTTTTGAGGCTATTTTTGGTATTTTTCAAGATTTTCAAATGTTTTGATTATCAATTTTTGAATGTTTTGGGGCTTTTATGAGATTTTGACCAAGAGACTAACCTAAGGAGCTATCCTAGGGGCCTCAGGGGCTAATCAACAAATGACCCTTACCTACGTTATACACGCAGATACCACGTAGTTCGATTGATGACCTAATCGATTTATAGATGACTATATACATGATGAAATGTCAGTTTATTATGACAGACTCCTAAAGGACTGACCTAAGTGTCTCGGGGGATGATCAAAGATCAACCTTTCCTACATTCAAGGCTCAGAGACCCGTAGTTCGACAAGACGACTTTGTTTTTTACTTTTTGATTGACTTTTTGACCTATTTTTGGGATTTTGATATGTTTTTGGATTTTTGTGATTTTTTTATGTTTTTTTTTTTGGATTTTTTGATTGTAGGACTTCAAGAATATACATGAATCTGGCTCGATGAGAACATGCCCCAACATGATTCAATAGACTACTCTGATAAAGGCAGGACCAACTAACCCTAAGAATGGGTCAAGTAGTGCTAGGAGGGATCATTATATGAACACATGACCAAGCTATGATGCATATGTCAAGTGGATGGGTGATGGATGGAGATCTGAATGCAGTGGATGATGTGAACGTAATGGATGGATGATGTACAACAAGCCATAGAGATCTTGGTGGATCGAAAGTGCTTATTTACACAAGGCACCTGTTTTCCAAGTTTTCACCAAGGTACTTGTCCAAAGTGCCACCGAAGTGGTTTTCACTAGAGGACAATTTTTATCCTTTACTATTTTTTATCCTTTTTCTTTTTTTTGGATTTTTTTTTCTTTTTCTTTTTTAATTTTATTTTTGCTATCACTAAGATGCCTATTTGCCAGGTTTTCTCCAAAGTAACCATTTTTTTAGGACATTTTCTAGTTTTTTTATTTTTTGCTTCGTTCTATACCTTGAAAGATTAGGCATAATTTTTTTGAGATGAGAGCTATTCATCGACTCTTGCAGAGGTTCCCCTTCGGGTGTTGATAATTGATATTCCCCTGACTTATAACTTGTGATAAAAAATGGTCCCAACCAGTTGGGTTAAAATTTTTCTTTGATGTTTGGATTTGGAACGTTCTTCTGATTTTCCTTTAGTACTAGTTCTCCAACTTGGAATGTTCTGCTTCTAATTTTCTTATTATAGCTCCTCTTGAGTCTATTCTGATAGACTTGCAAATGATTTAAAGCATCTATACATCGCTCATCCAGTAGCTCTAGCTCATTCAATCTTGATACTTGATACTCTTCATCCGTGATGAGGTTTTTCAATGATATTCTTAGTGACGGGAGCTCGATCTCAATGGGGAGTATTCCTTCTGATCCGTAGACCAGGGAGAAAGGGGTGGTGCCAGTGGGTGTGTAGATGTTGGTTCGGTAGGCCCAGAGGGTGGGATTGAGTTGTAGATGCCAGTCATGACCTACATCATTGAGTGTTTTCTTGAGGATCTTTAAAATGGTTTTATTAGTGTCTTTTGCTTGGTCGTTGCCTTGGGGATAGTATGAGGTGGAGAAGTGATGTTGGATTTTGAATTTTTCACACAAGTTGTAGACATCTTGATTCTTAAATGGTGTTCTATTATCTGAGATAATAGCTTGTGGGACACCATAGCGACAAATGAGATAGTTCAGGATGAACTTTGATATCTACTTCTCGGTTATATATGTCATAGGTATGGCTTCCACCCACTTGGTAAAGTACTCAGTGGCTATTATGATGAACATGTGGCCACTAGATGAAGTGGGAGTGATTTTTCCAATGAGATCCAGTCCCTACTACGAAAAGGGCCATGGTGTGATGATGGGATGAAGTTCTTGAGTTGGAGCATGGATGAGGTCCCCATGTTGTTGGCATTGTAGGCACCTTTTGACATAGTTATGTGCCTCTCTTTCCATTGTAAGCCAATGATACCCCATCCTCAGCAATTTCTTGGCTAGGGTCATTCCACTCAAGTGTGAACCACAAATACTGTTATGTATTTCAATTAAAGCAGTCAATTCCTCCTTGGTGCTTAAACAGCATAGTAAGGTTCCCTCTATGCTTCTACGGTATAAGGTATTTCCTAGGATGATGAATCGAGATGCCTTTTTGACAAAGGTTCATTTTAAGGTTGAGGGTAAATCGGTAGGTATGACCCCTATTCACAGATAGGTATAAATTTCATGGTACCAGGGATCACTAGGACCAATGATTTTACACACAAATTCTAATTCTGGTACTTCAAATGTGGGCACAAGAAGCTGCTCTACCAAGAATTCATTTTTTAAAACATTGTGAGGAATGTCCAATAGGGATCCAATTGTTGCCATGGGGTTTGCTACTCTATTTTTGGCTCTAGGTATCTACTCAAATGTGATCTCGATAAAGGATTCATTGAGAGTCTCCACTAGTTTCTTGTATGGAGTGAGCTTATCATCCATAGTCTGGTACTCACCGTTCACTTGGTTTATTATTAGCTGAGAGTCTTTGTATACTCTGAGGGCCATGATGTGCCACTGCAATGCTATTCTAAGACCTATGGTTAAAGCCTCATATTCCACAATGTTGTTGGTGTAGGGTAACACCAATTTATATGACCTTGGTATGCAGTCCTCTTGTGGGGTGATAAATAAGGCACCAGCTTCTGATCCATGTTGCATGTATGAGCCATCAAAGTAAAGTTTCTAGTGGTCAGATATGTTGAGATTGAAGACGGATTCATTTGGAAACTTTGAGATGAGAGGATTCTCTAAACAGATTGGTGCTTCTGCAAGCTGATCTGCGATGACTTGGCCTTTAATTTCTTTCCGCTCCACATATTCAATGTCATACTCTTATAGTATCATGACCCATTTGGCCATTCTTCTAGTGAGAATTTCCTTTGATAGTAAGTACTTGAGGGGGTCGATTTTGGTGATGAGGTTTATTTTGTGTGCCAACATGTAATGTCTGAATTTTTGTGAAGCAAACACTACTGCTAAACATTCTTTCTCAATGAATGAGTAATTTAACTCATGCCCAACCATTGTTATGTTGATATCATAGATGGCTCTTTTTGTTCCATTTTCGTCGTGTTGAGCTAGAAGAGTTCCAAGGGCTGTTGTTGTTGCTGACACATAGAGAATTGATGGCTTTCTTGGGATCAGTGGCATGACGACTAGTGGTGTAAGTAGATATTTTTTGATCTTAATGAAGGCTTCTTCACACTTGTTATCCCACTTGTATGCTACTCCCTTGTGAAGTAGGTGAGAATATGGATTATGTTTATCTGCCAACTGTGCTATGAACCTTCAGATGGATTGAAGCTTAACGTGGAGACCTCTCAATTGTTTCAATTTTTTGGGTGCCTCCATCTCAAGGATTGATTTTACTTTTGTTGGATCTACCTCAATACCTCTCATTGACACTATATATCCTAGCAACTTTCCTGATTGTACGCTAAAGACACACTTCTTTGGATTTAATCAGACCTTGTATTCCTCCAACTTGTCAAAAATGGCACTTAAGATTGCTATGTGATCCTTCCTCTTTCTAGATTTGGCTAGTATGTCATCGACATAATCTTCAACAATTTTATGGATCATGTCATGGAAGATTAATGTCATGGCTCTTTAGTATGTTGCTCCTGCATTCTTCAAGCCAAATGACATCATATTCCAGTAGTAAGTCCCCCATGGACAAGTGAAAGCCATTTTATTTGGTCTTCTTTGGAAATTATTATCTGGTTGGATCCTGAGAAACTATCCATCAAGGAAAGCATTTCATGTCTTTCCATCATGTCTACGATCATGTCAATGTTGGGCAACGGGAAATCTATTTTTGGACATGCCTTGTTTAAGTCCCTGAAATCTGTGTAGATTCTGATGCCCCCATCAGGTTTTGAGATAGGAACCAGGTTTGACACCCATTCTGGATAGTCTATTGGTCGAATGAATCTTGCATCCAATAGCTTATTTAGTTCCATTTTTACTAGCAGGGCAATCTAATGGTGCATTTTCTTGAGCTTTTGTCTAACGGGTTTTGCTTTAGGATATACTACTAGATGATGAACTACAATTTCTAGATCGAGCCCTGGAATGTCTATGTAGCTCCATGCAAAGTTAACTTGTCTTTCGCTCAAGAAGGCTGCTAAGAGCTCTTGTTCCTCTGACAGTAATGATTCCTCATAGAATGTGATGTGTGGGGTCTCCTTTATTCCTAGATTAACTGGATTTCACTATTCTGCTAGGACTATTAATTTTTCTTGATGAAGAGCTCTGAAAGGAAGATTGAATCCCCCATCATCAGGTGCCTTAGAGAGGTTTTCACTGTTAGATGTGTCCTTTTTTTTTACTTTTTTCATGTCAAAGAGTGCCACAGTCTAGTTTTGACTCAAGGACTTAGATATTATTCTTAATTTCTCACTTTTGTGACTAAGGGATTCAATCGTTTCCCCATAGTATGCATTTGTATCTAGCTCAATGATGAATCCTACTTTGTGATCCCCACATGGAATGTTATCCCATAGTCCCATGAATTCTGAGAGTGCCTCATCATTTTTGAATGTGTCAAGAACTGGTGGTCCTCATTGGTTGTAATCGATGAGTTGGTGGTAAACTAGGTAGATTTCATGATTTTGATGGTCTGACTCAAAGGATAAGGTGTTAATCATGAGAAGCATGGTATCCTTGAAGAACCTAGGTAGGTTGGTTATGGGATCCTCGTCATCACTGCTACTACTACAGATGTTAGTTATGTCAAATGTGAAGTTGTCTCAGACGCGACATGTAGATATAGGTAACTGAAGTTCGATTACGGATAGCTGAGGAGGATTATTGACCTTTCTAACTGGAGTACTTTGGCCATGTATGGTTATACTTGGATGGGTACACCCGAGGCCAAGATTTCTCATTCACGTCTCTCGAATGATAGGTATTATAAGCCCATTGTCAATTTTCCCAAGTCTCTAGTTTCTGTCATAGCCCATTGTGAGCATCATTTGCAATTCTTTGCTTCTGTCATCCATTGGTAGATTAGTTGGTGGTCTACTATCTTGGTATAGGAGATGAGATGGGTCCTCCTCTATGAATTCTTGGCTGAGATCTCCCCAAATTTTGAAGTTGGGATAGTCTTCAGGAGATGTTTGAGATGTGGAGGCTTCATTTGATTATGAATGTCCTCGTGATCTAGGAGATTGTAGTAACTCTCCTACCACAAAAGTATTTTTAGGAATCATGTAGTTTCCGAAACCATTATCCTGATGATGAGTTTGATATCAGAGATGGTGGGGATGTCGGGAGTGGCGGGTGTCTCTGTCGCAAAAGTGGATGTGAGAGTGGTGGAATCAATGTATGGTGTTGATGGGCCTTCATCATTTTTATGCACTTGAGGGATTTTGTAGTATTTTTCCTCAAGGTTCTTGTAGTAGGAGAATGGTTTAGGATCTCCATGGATGGTGATCTCTTGTCCTTCATATGTGAATTTGACACATTGATGGAAAGTTGATGCTACTACTTGCATTGCATGAATCCATGGACGTCCTAGAAGAATGTTATAGGGTAAGTTGAGGTCTAGGACTTGACAGGTGGTTTCCATGATAGTTGGCCCTACTTAATAGGGATTTTGATTGTGCCTTGGGACAATATTTCTTGATCATCATATTCTCTAATTGTCATACATTTTCCTCTATCAATGGAATCCTCTAAGATTTTTAACTACTTAATGAGCTTGAGGGAACAAATATTCAAGCCTGCACCTCCATCCACTAAGAATTGCTTGAATTTACTTTTCTACACTAGGACCTCTAAGTGGAGTGCACAGTTATGAGATGGTTGAGTGGGAAAGTCCTGATCAGAGAACATAAGGAGGTTCAGGGTGATGATGTTGCCGACCATAGCTTGGAATTGTTCTACATCAAGTTCTGCAAGGATAGTGGATGAAGCCAATGCTTCCTCAAGGATTTTCTTGTGGGAAGATGAGATTTTTTATAACTCTATGATGGAGATTTGTGCTAGGTTTCCTTTTAGCTAATCAAGGACATTGTACCCATTGGGAACGAATCTCAAATTGGACATGAAAGTTTTCTTTGGTTGAGATGATCCTACGATAGTAACTTTTCTGCCTCTTATGGTGGCTCCACAATCGGCTTGAGCTCCTTTGATATTGATTACTATACAATATTCATCTAGGGAGGCGACAACAGTTTCATATACATAATTCATATTTTTTTAAGGTGCCTTTCCCCTTATCAGTGTTATTGCTCCCTTTATTCTTATCGTTAGGCATTAGATTCGTGTATATTTTGAGATTTTGATTCCCTTTTGGTTGTTCCACATTTATGATCCTTTAATCAATAAAGTCTTGGACTATGTTCTTTAGTCTCATGCAACTGTTCGTGGTGTGCCCATTGATTTTGTGGAAATAAAAGAGTTGATTTTTGTTGTACTAAGGAGGTTTAACATCTGGTTCTTGGTGGTTCTCATAGGTGGGAATCTTGATGATATTTTCGTTTAGTAATTTCTTCATGATGACTTGAAGTGGTTCCCCGAGAGCGGTGTACTTTCACTTGGTGAAGTTCTTGTTTCAATGGGGAGGTCCTCTTTGGTCATTGACATTATTGATTGCTTGATTATTTGGTTGTTGTGTTGTTGTGTTTGCTTGATGATGCTTTTGGATTTGTTGTTGTGGTGTGGGTGTGTTTTTCCAAGGGGCACTAATGACAACTTTAGCATTGACGACATCATAGTTGCTAAAAATTTTATTTCTTGCCCATGTGCGAGGTTTGTCATTGTAATTGGTGGGTGGGCGATTATTCTATTGTTTAGGATATGAAGTTGATCCTCCAGGTTGTGTCATAAGGGCTCATTCGATGCTGAGCACCTTGGAAATCAATTGGTCATATGTGGTGATCCCTTGGACCTTGAGATGGAACACCAAGAGGCTGTCAAGGTTGGATATGATAGTACATACTTTTTGTTTCTCGGGCATGACCCATTTACTCCGATTGGCCTTGGATCACCATCGTTGTAGGAATGAAGAAAATGATTCATTTTTACCTTGTTTAAGAGTTGATAGTTCTTCAAGACTAACATCCACGGCGATATTGCATTCATAGTTTTTGATGAGTGTGTCTATGATTTCTTGGAATGTCTTGATGCTTGTGGGTAGGCGAGAGAACTATTCCATGGCATGGCTAGCCAAACTCCTAGGAAATAGTCGCATCAGATAGGTATCATCATATGCAACTTCCCTGCAATGAACCTGGAATTCCCTGATGTGATCTTCAAGGTTTCCCGTCCCACAGTACTTGTCAAACTTGGGGATTTCAAATCCCTTCGGGAATGGTTTCATCACAAGGTTCCTACCGAATGGATAAGGACACAAGTTACTAGATGTTTTTGTGGTTTTCCCTTATTGAAGGTCAAGCACTTGTTGCAAGAGCAACCTAATTTGTGTTGTCACATCATCTTGTAGATTAGGAGGTGGGATGAAAGTGTTCTGAGGTGGTTTGATGGTGGGTGTGATAGGTGGATTGTTTGGTGGTATTTGCACATTCTGTTGAGCCATGTATGCTTGCACTTGTTGTTGTATGAACAATGCTTTTTGGGCTGCTTCTTGTTGCTCTTGGTATTGTTTTATCGCTTGCTAATATGCTTGTAGTTGTGCTCCTTATTTTTGTGCAAGCTATTTTGCTTGTTCCTGTGCTTGTTGTGCTTGATATTGGGTGTGTGTCTGAGCTTGAGCTTGAACTTGTGCTTGTGTTTGTGCTTGGGCTTGGGCTTGTGCCACTTTTTGTTTCAATAGGATTTGAGATTGAGCAGCCTTTTGTGCTTGTAATGTGGCTTGGGTTGCTTGAGCAGCTTGCATAATTTGAGCGGCTTGCTGAGTAGCTAGTTGTGCGACTTGTTGAGCAGCTAGTTGCACATCTTTTTTTTGGTACTTGCAAGAATTCCTTTTGATAAGCAACTTGCTAAGAAACTTGCAACTCCATACTATATTGGCTTGATACAGTGGAGTTTGTTCATGGTGGAGGTGGTGGTGGATTTGGAATGGTGCTTGTGGTGGTGGTGAGAGGTGTTGTCGTGTTTGGACTTTGAGTGGTGGATGGTGTGATCGATGTGGTTGGTCCTTGACAGACCATACTTTGAGATGTTAGGGGGTTGGTTGATGATGTTGTGATTGCTTGTGTAGTTTCAATTTATTTTTGCGATGTCGATGATAAGTTTTGAGAGTTTGGCATGGTGTTTTGATTGATGTTTAGGATGTTGGTTTGATTTTGATTGTTATTTTGTAAAGATGGAATTCCTAAGCCAAGTAGTGGTGTGGATAATGGTGGAAATGGTGGAAGAGGTGAAAATGTGAGGGATGTGATCTCTTAAGAAAAATGGCACAGTGTCAAAAATGCCCCTTGGTCTGAATATATCACCCTCTCCTTGTGAAGTTATGGGGAGAGAGGTTTGGGGTGTTGGGCAAAAGGATGATGACGATGGATCATTAGGATCATGGAAAGTGAGAGGGGTATACTTATGTAATGGATTTTTGGGTATGTTTTGTTCCAAAATGGTGTTTTCATCCAAGTCTTGATTATTGACAAGGGGGTGTGTTTGAATGGCATTAAGAAATGCACTTCCCTTATTAACATTAGGTTGAGTTGGTGCAATAGATGTTGTGATTTGCAGGATGTTTTGAGTGATGCTTTCGGATGGGGGTGTAGATGAGATGGGGAGTGTGGATGAAATTGGAGGCATGACCTCTAAAGATGGTTCCACAATAGAGCTCATGTTGAAATCATAAGGTAATTTGGCCCCTTTTTTTGCTAGTTTGAGCATGTATAGTGAAGGGTTGAACCTCATCATGATATTGATAATTTTATGGTTTTCCGAATTTTGGATCATTTCGGTGATTTCCTCATGTGACATCCCAATGGTAAGATCTTCTTCTTGGTTTTCCTCTTGTGGATTCTATGAGGATGAGAGAAAGTTAGTCAAAGGATTCCTTGATTCAACAAGATTCATTTTGGAGTTTGTTTGACTTAGGTCACTTGAAGCGGGTATTTCTTTGTTGGCTTCCATGTTCTTCTTGTGTTGAGATCTAGTCTGCACGATAAAATAGGGATCAATTTTTCAAGAATATGGGAGATGAATCTCCAATTCTTTGGATTGATATATCTTTAAGTACAAAAGAGAAATTTTAGGATGTTTTAAGGATCAAAGAATGGTAATGATAAGGATGTAAGATGGATGTTTGATGGATGATTGGAACTCTTTGAGAAAATCTTGAAAGGTATGTTAAACTTTTTAGGACTTGATTTAGGATTGATTTGTTTTGAATTCAAATTTTGGTGAACTCGTGAACTCTAAGAGGTTGGATGTTGTCCTAGAGTTAAATATTTCACAAGATGCTAATTTATCTAGGTGTGAGAAGAAGGATTCATCTAAACACTCCTATCCAAACAAGATGATTTTGATAATGAACTCCTAGATCCCCAGATGTTGGATATTTATCAAGGGATGAATTTGTTCACAAGTTTTGATAATTTGATCAAATATGTGGAGAAGGATGCATCTACACACATTTAATCAAACAAAATGATTTTGGATTGATTTCAAATGATTTTCCTAAAGTTTAACATGAAGGATTTTTCCAACATTTCCAAAGAGTTGATGATGAGATATTTTTGGTTTTGATGTTCAAAGATGGATGAGGGTTTGATTTTGATCCTAGGATGTACCTAAAAAGACTAGTATTGAAGAACATAAAATACTTCTAAGGACCTCTATAACTAAGAAGTGGTTCAAATTGAGCATACATTTCCAGATTGTTCAAAGGAATGAGTCTATAGAACCTTGTGAATTTTTTGCTTATTTTGATATGTTGCTTTTGGTTGCACTTCCTATTGTATTTCTTGATGACCTTTTGAGTGTAACTCCTAAATTTTTAACTTTGACTCAAGGACTTTCGTTTTGGGATTTTGACCTTCTTGGAAATCATGAGGTTTCAACACATGTGAGAGCCAATTTTGTTATCTTTGCTTAGTGACTTTTTTTTACCACAAGCACTTCTTTGACTAGGTTTTCAAACTAGATGTTCGATGTCTTAATTTCTCTGAATCCCACAAAGTATGTTATGTGGAAATTTGATGAATTCAAGGGAAGGGTTACCTATTTTTTATCTTTAGTAGGAAAATTGAGATGTATATTCAAGTGTTTAGAAACCTCTAAGGATAGAATCCCAAGGGCAAGCAATAACACACGAATTTGGTCAATTTGTATTTTGCCTCTTAAAGAGTTTGAAATTTTGATGATGATGTTAAGTGTTTGTTTCCAAATGTTTTCGAACAAGCAAAGTGTTTTGTAACCAAGAGCAATTACAACCTTATGGCTATGAAATACAATATTTGTTGAGTCCCCACTTGGACAATTCTAGCTACGCTTATCTTTAGTGAATGGTTAGATGCTTGAACCCACTGGCTCCCCTCCACGACACTCACTTATATAGGGCAGCCAAACATCAACACCCATGAAAATCCCATGGCATGCTTTCCATTTCTACTAAAGACCGTAAAAGTGTGGGGCGGCTTCAGAACGACCGTTCTTGCACCAACAAATAGATCAAGGATTTTGGTAATTCTAAAACATGGGTTTTAATTCGGACTTTTCATTCATAGGAGTTGACCCAATGTGGTGAGAGACCATTGCTCCCCTTCTTGTCAAAGCCAAGTGCGTGATATTGGTGTTTATTCCAATACCCACATTTATATCCCGACTAGAAATACTCTCAGGTTCAGAGTGTTACTAGTTGAGTCATTCCCTTGGGTGCGTACTTTTCCCCCAAGGTAGGCCCTCTAAGATAAACAATAGTGAGTAAATGTATTCATAGTTTGATCAACCTTCATTTAGAAACAAAAGGGAGAACACATGCAATAGATTTACTCACACTCGCACAATTTGTTCAATTTTAAACCCAAATTGAAGTGTGTATGGGCAGTTATTTACACAACTTAATGTCACCAAAAGCCTTTTGATTCTCAAGATCGTTGTGAGGCACGAGAAAAGCGCATACATCTTTTGATGATTTTACTTTGTGTACATAGTTGCAAAACAATGCAAACACTTTTTTATTTTAAATCCTCAAAGCAAAAACTTGGATTCATTTTAAGGCACCAAAGTAAGTGTGACAATTTTCCTTGTTCAATTTTTTAATCCCAAAACAAACTTTAGTAAATTTGAGTCCTAATGTTCTTTTTAATCCTTTTTGTAACAAGAATTCAAAATGTTCTTTTTTAAGCCCAAATTAAATTAGTAAGTCCTAATCATAAAAAGATGACAAATTTTTCCTTAAGAGGAATAGTGACTCCTCTAAAAGTGTTTAAAAACACTTGTTTTTGTGAAATGACACCATCATGCTTCTTTTCCTTTTCATCTTTGATCGATCCAACCTACAAGAAAAATTAGTTATATTCTGCAAAATAGAAGTCAAAAAGGCAAAAAAGAGACAAAAGGAGCATAATTTAAAAGGAAGCACGTGTTATAAATAAAATTTCACTTCATACTCCCCTCCAGCGGTGCAATCCATGAAGGTGTCATAGTTTGATTTCACCAGTAGTGCTAGATAGCACCGCTTGCCAGTTAGCATCACTCTGCAACCAGACCAATGAGCATGAATGTGTCACACTTTTTTCTAGCAGTGTAGTTTGGGTTTTTGAAAGATTCCCAAGGGTCTAGTCAGTTCAGTAGCGCAGTTTAGAATTCAAAATTTTGGGTAGGAAAACAAAAGCATTGTAATTTGGACTTTCAATGGTTCCATATAGCGACATTGGAGAACCCACAGTGTTGAAAAGTGACATTGAGCTTCCAACAACAGAGTTTTCCTGTAGACAAAGAAAAATGTGAAATTTTTGACAAAAATGTGATTAGAAGATGACATTGCCCTCCCTCTAGCGCCAAAATGTAGAACCGCAATCCAAATACCTACAAAACACAACAAAGGAACACATTAGAAGATCATATGCAAGTAAGAACAATGATTCCCCATGAAATCCATTAGCAAAGCTTTAAATAGGAAATAAAACAAGAATGAAATGAAAGAACAAGAAAGTAAGCTAAATCCTATTGAAAGCAATGCAAACTCTTGATCCCATGGGGGAATTGGTGTCAATTTGATGTGAAAATTGGCACTTCCCAACTCCAATTATGCAATGAATGTTTGATGAACATTGTGATCCACTTTGATGAAGAGTGATGGTGCTTCAAGACAAAAATCTGCATAACCTAGCTACAATTCAAAAATATGGATGAAGATGGCTAAATATTTGAGCATAGTAAGTTTACTTAAATTGTGGATGATCAAATGAGGAGATTAGCCTCCTATTTATAGAATGTCAAATTGAGAGAATGCCAAGAATAGAGCAATGTGGGACTAAATTTCATCCAATGGAAAAGTGCCACTTGTCAACATGTGAGTGGATGGAGGATGTGCAAGTTTTGATCAATGTGCCAATAAATACCAATATTTGAATTTTGAATTTGTTGAAATGACATGTAAGAGGGAAAGAAGGTGCATTGAATGCCACTTGGCTAAAGGAAAAATGACTTTGTAGGTGGAGTAAATTCCTTGTTGGAAGGACAGATTTCACTTGGATTTTGAATTCAAATTTGAGGAATATTCCTTAAAAGATGCCTTGTTGAAGAAAATAGAGATTTAATAAATCAAATAACTCTATTTTCATGTGCAAGTGGTAAAAGATGGAAGATGGGACATGAGAAGAGATTAAATTAATCAAGGTTAATTAATTTAATGAAGGGATTAAATGATGTGACCTATTTGACTTAAATTTGTGGATTTATTTAAATCAAACATGAGAAGAATATGATAAAGGGGTATGTGCAGGATCATGATGTGCCAAAAAGTGGCAATATGACGGGTATGTGGCTGACGCCTTTTTTTTTACCCAAAATTGATGAAATAAAAGGGGTTTTTAAAGGAGATTCTGAACTTTCCACCAATATAAATTATGCTTTACTTTGAATTTAATAAGTAATTATTATTTATTTTCTATTCAAATTATGAATAAATTCCTGATTGATAGACTGATTGAAAAACATTTATAGCTTTCAAACGGTATCACATTTTTTAGAATCCAAAATATGCATCACATTCTATGCTTCACATACTATAGGATTAAAAAATGAAAAAATGAATTTCATGAAGTTTTGACCAAGTTAAGGTGGTCAAACATTCAAGTTTCTTATATTTTTTTAAAGTTGTAATAAAAAATTCATAATTAATTATTTACTTGGAAAAAAATTACAAAAAAATATGCATCACATCGGTACATGAGTCCTCTATTTATATCTAAAATCTTATAAAAAAAATATTATGATTTTATTGTGGTTAGGGTGGTCAGACAGACACCTACTTCTTATTTTTTCCCTGAAATTTAAGTACTACTGCATTGAAATTTCAAATTTTCACCAAATTGATTTCTTTTGTTTTAAACAAACCTAGTAGTATAGAAACTACATTTAACTTGTTACAGATTCTATAATTACATATTTTTGAAATAATATAGATAACTTATTCAAATTTTTACATCAAGTTGCCTAACTCTGATTTTTTTGATTTTTTTGCCACTTAAGGGCCTATTTTTTCAATGATGATCCTGCACATACCCAAAGGATTAATTAAATAAGGACTTTTGATTTATTTAATTAAAAGAGATGATGCTAGATTAAACTAAATAAGGTTTTAATTTATTTAATTTAATAGATAGACTTTAGAGATTTAATCAAATAAAATTAATTATTTAATTAAATAAGGATAATTAGATCTGAATGGTTAATTTAATTATCGAAAAAGGATGACTTAATTAGATAACTGATTTATTTAATTGAGGAATATTAATGAATTTAATCAAATAAAGGAATTTGAGTAAATGGTTAGACTAAAGGATGATTCAGGATGAAGCGATGTTAGTGGTCAGGATCAGATGTCCAATGTCAATCAATACATTTTACGTGTCTACAGGTGTCAATATTAGGCTTAGATAACAAATTATTTACTTCTTCTTTACATTCAAGTCTACATCTTGACCATGAGCATCCTCATGTCTCGTGCTATCACAGGGTTCGATAGCAATGGGGTTAGATACAAATTTATCAGATCTTGACTTATTTGAAGTGCTATCAAAGCCAATTTCCAACTTTTTATGGTTACCTTTTCTTTACATTATTGGGTTGAATCATCAAATGTCTCCTCAATTAAGTCAGAATGGGATTCTCCTTTGACTATTAATGAGGGCTTTTGTTTCCTACCTAAGGAGGATTTATTTTTTTCTAGATAAGTGACCATGTGGGAAACTCATGTCCCATGAACACCACAACTTAATTATTTATTGTAGTTGGAATTAAGGCCCTATTTTCTCATAACCATTCTATCTTCATCAAGTTCGACTACCTGCTTTGGATATCTTTTATTCTTATTTTCTAATATTCTTTGTTTAATTTTATCTAGCACCAATTCTTGTGTATTTTCCATATGAACTAGGTGATCATTATCCCCATGTTCTACTATTATGCTGGTGTATTTTAGGTCAAAATATGGTTTAGAGAGCCTAAGTTCATAATGGGGTTTTGGAATTGAGCAAGTGAGAACTTTTGAGACAATTTTTTCTTGAGGTTGCTTGGGTCTAGTACGAGAAGCCCCCAAGACATTAATACTCTTATTCTTGATATTACCAAAATTAGTTTTCTGCAATTACCTTTTAATTCAACCACTATAGTTTGCATAACAAAATTATTTACCTCTAAAACATCCGCATTCTCCTTGGTATTTGAAGGTTTTTGATTATTTTTAAGGATTTTTCTTTTTAGGATGGGGCAGTTTCTCCTAACATTCCCTTCTTTCTTTCAAAGAAAGAAGGCATTTACTCCACCTAAAATATATAATTTAATGGAGATCAATTCCCCATATGATTCAACAAAATTTCTTCCAGACTATCTACACCTAAAATTAGAGCAACAAGAAGCCTTGCATCCATGCTCATTAGGGTTGTGCTAGTTTCTTCTAATCTTGTTATTTTCCTATCTGGGTCATTAGTCGGGGTAAAAATTCCCACAATTGAGGGGGTACATTATTGATTGTCACCCACCTTGGATAGCATAGAGAAATTACTTCATCATTTAGGGTATTTGGTGATGAAGCCACCACTTTAAAAATAGAGCTTCTTACATTCTAAAATTGTGTTTCTAGGATTTTTTTTTACATGTTGTGGTCATTGAAGAAAATAATAAACAACCATCTTTGAAGAATTCTACAAAATGATATTTGAATACCAAATTTCCTACACCAAACATTGATTAGCCATTCATCTAAGAATTTCCTTGCTAGAATTCAATTACAATCTATGGTTGTGAAGAAAACAACAACCTTACTAAGTCTATTTTCTTCTTTTACAATGACCTTTTTCATATCCAAATTAGGGGAAAGGAATAATTTATTTGTACTGAGAAGAGGGGACTTACTATTTGTATCTTCAACTTCCTAGATCCAAAATTCATTTCCATTGCAAACCTTGAAAAACTTTGCAATTTCTAAAATAGGGAGGTGTTCTACACCCACCACTATATCTTTGAATGAATACTTTTCCCCATCATCATCATTATTTATTGCAACCATTACATTCGAGGGTAATCCAGACCCATTAGGTGGATCTTCATTCACTAGTACATTTGATTCCATTATGGCCTAACACTCTCCTCTCTCTTGTAGGATGAAAAGGGGAGTAAAACTATCTGAATAATGAAAAATTTAAAGGATGAAAGAAAAGGATTGAAACCATTCACATGAATAGATTTAATGTAGAAAAGCAATGAAAAGAAGAATCATTACAAGGTAGGGTGATCATACAAGGGTCAGGAATTTTGAACCCTTAATAGCCTATAGCCATTGTGAAGACACACATACCCTTGCATGAACACCACGAAACCCACACCTCCACTTGTAGAGCCCTCGATCTTTCACTAACAAACATAAAAATGGATCAAAATTTAAATTTTTCATTTTTGTAATTAATTAGATTAAATATTTAATTAATTTTATCACTTAGCTATACTCTCAATCTAAATAAATAATTAAATAACTTATTATTTAATTAGTTATTTTTTATCCCCATAACTAATTAAATTTTAATTTAATTTGTTGCATATTATTCATCTAAATTTTGAATTAATCTAACCTTAGCCCCTATTTCTAAATTATTCTAAACCTAATTAATTAAATAATCCTCAACTAATTAATTAATAAAACCATGTTTAATAAATCATTAATATTTTTTTGGGGTGGAGGGCATAGTTCGATTAGCTAAAGCATCCTATTATAGACAATATAACACAAGGTCTAGTCTCCCCTCTGTCCCCATGGTACCCAAGGGTGTGTTGCACCAATGTCATCAGTCACATGAAAAAATTTACTAGGTACACTTTTGTTTATAGGGGCTACTAGATTCCTCTAGTCTTAAAAAAATTAATATTTTTCTTCTAATTTTAAATTCCTTAAATCCCCATATTGGTAGTCATGTGACACATCCTCAATTCATTCATAAATGCTTGCATGCACATGCCACTCTCACCCTTCCACATCACCCTTTGACCAATTATTTTATTATATGCTCACACATGTGAGATCCTCTTCCCAATGGAGCCACCCTACACCTTCCTCTTTTCTTCATTTGTCATTCTTTTAAGCCTACTTCTCTTACACTTTTCCACTTATGTGTCCACTTTTCATCTCATTGTTCTTCCCAATGTGTGCTAACACATGTGTGAGAATACCTTTCCCTCTTCCCCATGTCAAATGTCACTCCCATATGCCTCCACATTGTGACTCTTGTCACAAGGCTAAGACTCCACATTTTCATCTCAATCCTCCATTGAATAATACATCTTGACACTCCATTTAGCCATAAAAATATATATAAATTGGAGCCTTATCCCTTCATTCTATGGATCCATCTCTTTTTTAAGCTAAAATTATTTTATTGAAATAATATATCCCCTTTTTATGTTATGGTTATGTTGTTGTGAGAGCAATCCATATTTCAATTCCATCATAGAGAAAATCAAGTGGAGAAGGGTGCATCTACTTTAGCTCAATCCATGAGATGAGAAGGTAAAAGGGAAAGGTAAAATCAATGATTTTTTATTAGTTATCTATTTGTGTCTTTTATCATTATCTTCATCTTTATTTAGAAATCTAGAAATAAATAGATCCAATTGCATGAAATATGAAATAATAAAATATTAGATTATAAGAAATTAAACATTTGGAACTCAGATATAGAAATGAGAATAATTTTCATGTGGTAAGCATTAGAATCCTCTATTCAAGTTGAGCGCCTATATTCTAATTTTATTTATGTTTATTTATTATATATTTAATTTATAAATCTTTTATTTAAAAAAAAAAAAGGAAAAAGACCTAAGAATTAGAGAAAATAAAATAAAATGTATCTAATTTTTAGCCATACCAATCAATCAATTTAGTGAGAAGAATCATAAAATAAATTTACTTGATTAATATTACTCCTAACCATTAACAAAAAGTAGTGCAATCATCTATGGATTAACCTTGAAAATAGAAAGGAAATATGTAAAATTCGTGTAATCCACATACAAATGTCACATATTATCTCAAAAAATTAAACATAGATCATAAAAAAAAATTGAGCAACAATCCATACATTTTTTCCTTCTCATTGAATTTCAAAATAGGAGTGTTGCAACATAACCTAGCTTGGAATATTCACAACTACAAAACTAACCACTTCTACTCTAATTTCCTCTAGTATTCACTATCAAACTTGCAACAAATTTAGTGTGTGACCCCATCTACATGCTCTATAAAGTAGTTCGGCTACTTATTCAACATGCTCTAATTGAGCCCCATGAAGAACCTCACTTCCCTCCCCATGAAGAACCTCACTTCCCTCCCCTTGCAAATATTGCTTCATTGGAGGGAAGCTCTACTTAATGGCATCTAATCTCTCATTTTGAAAATTATGCTTATCAGCCTGGTGCTTCCCCACTCTCATTTTTGGGTTACAATTTTGAGTTTATCTTATCATTTCAGTTACTTCTTGTTTAGGTTTGTTGTGGATGTTTCTCCGGTTTGGTTATCTCTTGTGCAGGGTTTTTGTGTTGGCTTTTGTAGGTGCCTTGTCGGCTCCCCTACTTCTTTCCTCTGCAATTTTGAGCTATCATCTTTGCATGGATATCTTCTCTCTTTCGGTTCCTCCAGGGTTTTTTTCTTCGTGCCTGGTTTTTCATTTGATATCCATGTTTCTGGCAATTTGGAAAATTTTGTAAAGTTCTTGATGGTGAAACAATTTCAAATGATTGCATCTTATTGATCTCAGCTTCTTGCTCTTTCTGGGTTAAGCATAAATTTTGTTTCTTCTGCTACCCCTCAGATTCTTTGTAATTTCTTTTATTTCAATAAAATTTCATCTCTCCCACCTTTATAAAAAAAAAAAACTTGCAACAAATTCTAACTATTAATTTCCTCCTTGCTTAAAATTATTTTTAAAATTAGATTTATACCTAGGTTGGGTACCTAAATAAAATTCCCAAGTACAAGTCAACCTAGATCTTAAAATAATCCCAAGGCCTAAAATTACAATTCACTCATTAAATGATTTTTTTAACTCACAGACCCAAAATTAAATTATATTCATTTATTCATCAATGGGACAAGAAGAAATATAATTTAAAACAACCTTAATCTATAGAGTGGTTAGTTAAAAAATATCCTTCTAACAAATGTAGCTAGGAATGCAACTCATAACTATCATGTGACCCTAGAATTCGCACTTCACCCTTTTGGGAAGTTACACTTTCTAACACATTCACTACCAAACAAACATAAAATCCATTGAATAGTTGAGTAAAAATCTATTTCTAGTATGGGAAATTAATTTATATATAATGATTCATTTATAAAGTCATTCACATGAATTGTGCAAAATATAAAATATAATTAAAATACATAGTGAGAAAAAAGTTTCTAAGAGTTGAGGTTTCAAGCTGTAGGATCTTGACACAAAGCATACCATCATCGTTAGAACATGAAAATCTAAGGTTCCAAATTAATTCACACTAGAAAAATATTTGGGATCTTGTAACACACATGACTATAAGTTTGAAAAGTGTCAAAGGTGAAAAAAATTTGTAACACGCATGACTATAAGTTAGCTAAGAGTATTTTCTAACTCAATTGTTGTTGGGCTATTTGAAAGTACACGCATGAGATATCTCAAACTCTTGATGGAATTTCCCATGTTATATGTTTTCTTATTTATTAATTTTTATTTCTATTTCTTGATTTCTTTTTATAAATAAATTGTAACTAAGAAAATTTAATTATTTATTATTTTTTAATTTTATTTTCATAAATCTATAAATTGATATTTAATGTACATGAAATATCTATATTAATGATCTATTAATCAATATGTCTACATATATCTTAGATGTATATTTTAAATAAGTTTATTTAATTATATATATAATCTATGTAGTAGAAATATTTTTAATAAATTGCATTGCTTAATTTAAATAAATCAATTGATAATTATAAAATTATTATTTTCTTGTATTAATTAGAAGATTTCATTTCAAGAATTTAAATATATTCAACTTAAATTAATATGTTTTAATACTCATGGAAAAGGCTTCATAGGCAGACTCTTTGCCAGGCACTACTTATATCATAAGCAGTGTTATCTTGACATATGTGAGGCTTTCAAGCTCTCATTACTCAGGGGTTCATTTGCTTAGCTATACCAAGCTTTGGGCAAGTATCATTTTGAATTGGATAAAGAGGAGATTACCAATTTCAAGAGAAAATGTCACACCCTCTCTTTTCTATTGTCACATGAATGTTTGCAAGGGCTATAGCAAAATGTTGTGATGCCAAACCACCAAACAAACAGGGTTGATGTGCTCATACCAGATATAAACATTTCAGTATATTCTCAAGCACATGCCGCTAGTCAAATTCAGATACTTTGAGTTGAAGGTCAAGGTGAAAACTTAGTAAATGTGGGTGATAGGGGTATTTAAATAACTAGTTATTTTGGTTTTTGTTATGGGTATATGGAAATCTATTCGAAATATGAAGTTGAGGCAATAAGTTTTAGTTTGAAATGATTTGAATAGATCAATTTTTTTATGGGATAATCTCGGGGGGTTAGCTGGTGTAATTTTGATCGTTCTTGTTTTAAAGTCAGTATCAAACTATGTTATGGGTTCCCCACAAGTGAGATGATTTTGTAAGATCGTTATGTTTCTAATTGAGCTACAACCGAAGGTTTTCTTTTTAGTTCTTTCCTGTCGATATGTTCTTTAGAACCAGGTTTTGTAATATTTTAATTATATATATATAATAAATTATAGTGGCTTGCCACTTTTTCTTTAAAAAAAAAACTATATTTTCTCTACAATATTGGATAAATTTTTAATATCTTGAAAATTATTTATTTTAATATTTAGAGATTCCCTCTAGCATATAAATCGAAATAATTTAAATAATCATGTACTTGAAAATAGACTTCTACAAAATTTTAAGTTGGAATGTGGAAGCCTCTTGTTCAAATTAGTTTCAATTATTTCTCTTAAATGACATTTTCAATGTTTGAAGTTACTTTGAATAATGTACTTAAAGAACATGGATATATTGTTGGCATATGAATTGGGGAGATTGTTTGTGGCTTCTAGTGTTGTCATTGATGGCAACTGAAGTCATTATCGCAATCCGCAGATCAGGATCTACTTACACCAGCAGAAATTGTAGTAGGCAGTGTGTTACCAATAGAAAGTATGAAGAACAGGGTATCCAGTCAGGTAGTCGATCTGTATGCTTCATCGGATCACCATTTTGTGTTGTGGAACCCCAAGAAAGCTTTCTAAGCTTGTATGTTACCTTATTGGTAATTTTTGTGATGTTGTAGCAATCAATGCACGAGTTAGAAGATTCAGTAGAATGTTTTTCTATGTATTTACTCGTTGTGGCCAACCAAATGAATGTAGCATGTCGTGGATGTATAAGGAGTACTTAATCAATTATTTCTTCTGTTGGTTATTCTATTTTGGGTCCCAACTATAATCTAGTTGACTTGTGCGGGTGTGCATTAAATATTTCTCATGATTTGAGCTGACTGTTGGGGAATATCTCATGTTTTGTAAAAGCCAACTTGAAGTGATGAAATATTTGTTAGCAGATGTATATATGAGATTGGTAATTCACTTTGGTGAGTGTGAGTAGTGATGAGAAGCTGTATATGTGCGAAAAAGTGCAAAGCAGATGTATGAGCTAATATCAGAAGATCTGTTGAGTGAATTTTGTTTGTGTAGTAGAAGAGTTTTTGTGTAATTAGAGCATAGAAAAGTAGAGCAAAAGTGCGAATTGGATAGAAGGTCCAAAATCTATTTCATGTGCTTCATTGGAACTTAATCTAGGAATTTGTAGATGCTATATTCTCAGTTCAATTTTTGTTGTAATCACAAACATTTTGTAAGGTAGTGGGCCTTCTTTATTTTGAGCAGTGAGCTCTAGGAAGTGTGCCTAAATGCAAGTGCATTCCATTTTGTTCATAATTTTAACAGAGTATAAATTGTGGATCAATCTCCACCATGGTTTTTCCCCTAACAAGGTTTCCACGTAAAAATATTGGTGTTATCCAGTGCTTTGATTATCTTTTTCATGTGCTTACATCTTTATTTTTGTCTATGTTCTACAAATAGTTTATGATTAGATTTAAATGTTTGAATATTGTTGAACACTGATTCACCCCCCCTCTCAGTGTTCCCTGAGTCAAACAATTGGTATCAGATCATAGTTCCTTTGTGAAATTTTAACAACTTGAGGTGGATCTTGTTTTGCAATGGACTTTAGTGATATTCAATAGTAGCTTATGGTGGCACTTGATGATCTTGATCAGTCTAAAGTAGAAGTCATAGATTTAAAAGAAAACCTTGTGGATGCTAAAAAAATCATTCAATCTTTGAAGGATAAAATCAATGATTCAAGAGAAAAGAGGAAGGAACTTTGTGATTAGTTGAAGTAGAAAGACAATAAAAACTTGGAAGATGTTCACTTGAATCAGACCCTAAAATAGATAACTAAATAATGTGAAAATCTTGCTAGAAATAATGCTACTCTGAAGCTTGAGATGGAATCTATGGTGATGAAGCTAACTAAGGAAATTAAAGAAAGAAAGAAGAATGAGGAGAATCTAGCCTAGTCCTTAAAAGAAAAATATTAAGAATGTAGTAGTGTAAACAATGGATTCATTTAGCTGGAGATCAAACTACAACAATCCATAAATAATGAACAAGAACTTGAAAGACAAATAGTTATTCTCATAGATGAACTCACTATTGCAAATAAGTACAAGGAGAAGTTTAGGATCAATTCTGCTAAGCTTGATGAGCTGACTAAAGGACAAAAGAATGCAAATGATAAGAGAGGTCTTGGCTATGAGAAAGGAGAAAGGTCCAAATCTAAACACAAGGATTCCAGACAAGGAAATTAGATGAACAAAGGCAGAAGATATCAGGTAAGACAACCCAATGCTCAGAATTTTAATGGTTACTACTTTGCTTGTAATAAATAAAGTCATATGGCTTCTTGGTGTAGAAGTAAAATAAAATCAAGTAGTCCATCATTTCCAAGTTAGTGTTATAGTTGTAATAGGTTTGGTCACAAGTCAACTGAATGCAGAAGTATGTCTGTTAGTGCAATGAATGTTAAATTCTACACCTGTGGAAGATTTGGGCATGTCACTAATCAATGTAGATTAGGAGGAATTCAGTGGAATGAATGGTCTAAAAAAAGAAATACAGTGTGTTACAATTGCAACAAATTTGGTCATATTGCAAAAAAAATTAGGAACAAAAACATGGATAGAAGAGGTCTGGTATACAGAGGAAAAATTTCACAGAAAGATGACAAAGGAAAAGGAAAAGTGTCTATGGAAGAGCTAAGAGATCAGATGAAAAAAACATGGGTAAAGAAGAGTGGATCTGATGAAGGAAACAAGCCTGTACTAGAAGCAACCTCTGGTAATCCTTCTAGAAATTGATCTATGGCCTTTGGCCTAGGGGGATTTTTTCAAGAAAAATCATTTGATCCCCTGTCAATAGCTAGCAGTGGAATGGAGGAAATTGTCAGTAGCTATGATAAAAGTTTGCAAATGAATCAGTGATTGCTTTTGCTGAAATATGAATGTAGAAGATCCACATATGAATTTTTCTCTTGCTATCTAAGAAAATAGAGTTACTAGAACTCCTAGGGAAAAGTATTTAATGTGGCTAGAAGGTTAGGTGTGTGAAATTATTAAAGGGGTGTTTGGAACCCTCATTTGTCACCTTGCATTAAAGTAAAAGAGAGGGAGAGACTTTGCAGCAAAATTTTGAAGGATTCAAGAAAATTTGGCAGTGAATTCAGCAAGTATTTCTGATCACTTGTTGAATTCCTAACTCTATGCTCAAATGAAAAATTGTGTTCGGTACAAAAGGAAAAATGAAGCAAATCAAAGGAATAGTAACTTTGGATGAATATAGTAGTAGAAATATTAGGGATGTAAGAAATTTGTTGTCAGCCGGTAAATTGAAGTGGCTTGAAGGTTTGAAACACAAGATTTTGGACATTTGGAATGAGTTTCCTTATTTCATCAATGCGGAAGTGGTTTAGTTTATCTTGAACATATTGGATGATGATATCCTCAATTTGGATAAACCCTATCAAATTTCAAAAGAAGTAAAAAAAAATCTAATAGGATTGTGTAATGTTGGTGTTGTTCCAAAAAAGAAGTCGATTTGCAACATTGAATTTGAAACCCTAACCAGAGTAACAGGAGATCAAAGGGCACTAGTAATTTCAACAATCAAAGATCCATTAACAAGGTACATTGCATATGGAATTTCTTATAAAAATTTCTTTAGAAACAGAGAAGGATCAACCTCGGCAGGTGCAGTATATATCACTCACAAAATGATAATGGAAGATGAAGACTTTGATCTATGTGGATTGTTGAAGGATCAGTTGATGGAAAATGTGCAACTGACAAAAGATGCAGACTATGCCTTAAAGTTTGGTACCCTAGTTGTATGCATTATGATGTATTTTTTGATTTTCTTTCCTCGGAATAATAATGTGGCATGGAAGGCAAATGAACTTGTTTGCAAGCAAATCTTTGAACATTTCAATACTCTGGAAAATTGTGAACAAGTTTATGAAAGTTTCTTTAGAGAATTGTTGGGAAAGTTTGGAATAGTTGGCATATCCCTTCTGGTAAGAGCAGTTGAACTTGGGTCCACTTCTGGTAAGATGGAGAAGAAGCAAAAAAGGGCTCTAGAGTTTGCAGATAACACTCCTCCAACACACAAATCTCCAAAAGTTGAAGAAAAAGGAAAAAAGTAGGTAATTGTGGATATACCTGATGAAGATTTTGATTACTACACTCCTAGAGATGAATCATAATCAATGGAACTAGATGTGATAATAGTAGAAGAAAGCGATGAAGAAGGTGCTTTATTCAAAACTAAGATACTGTAGATTGTTCAAGAGGAAGATGGAATGCAAAAGATTGCTGACATATGGTTAAATGGACCATCATATGAACATGAATTCATTGAGGACACTCTAGGAAGATACTTTGTGCACAACAACATTGAATTGGAAAGTTTTCAAAATGTACTTCTAGAAGAATTGATTGAATGCATTAGGGAAGATATGGCCTATGTGCCTTAGGACAAGAAAGAGGAAGAAGTAATTTTACATCTAAAGGAGCAGTTTAGGTGGTCTCTTGAAAATCTAAAAAAGAAAATGAATGTGTTAAGGCAATACATTGACTCAGAAAATAGGGTCTACAATTATTGTCTTCAATGGCCCCATGTGGTTGATAAATACAAGGACAAGTTGAAGAAAATTGAGAGTGAGTTGATTAGAATTAGTTAGGATTACAATATGTTTCAGGACCAGGATGGAGCAATAAAGAAGAGAATTCATGAGTTGTAGATTGAGCATGCAAAGGTTCACTTTGCCAGAAACACTCTTATGGATACTTTTTGGAAAGTGAAGGATCTAACTAAATGCAGATTGGAGCAACAAATTGAAGTTCTAAAGAAAGGATTTTAGCTAGAAGAAGCCATTACCATTCTTGAATCCCTCATCCAAATCATCAATAGGACATTAGAAAACAACAGTTTGATAATAATTATTGGGATTGCAATGGATGCTTGGAAGAAATTTCTTCTAGAGATGAAAGATAAGTATAAAATAATTTTTTGAATTGAGCAGCAGTTGCAATTCTTCAAATTTTGATCAATTTTTGCATCAATAAAAGGATGAGGGAGCACAAAAAAAGGAGACTAAGCAAAAAATGTGTTTTCATTAATGTCAAAGGGGGAGAGAATGTAGTGAAAAATTCCTTGGAATTCTAAGGGGGAGTAGTGTTTTGTTGTGTCTTGAATTTTTAGTTTTGGTTTTGACACTTAGTCATTTTTTATTAAGTGTTGCCATGAATGCCAAAGGGGGAGATTTTTTGTGGCTTCTAGTGTTGTCATTGATGGAAACTGAAGTCATTATCATGGTCTACAGATCAGGGTCTACTTACACTAGAAAAAATTGCAGTAGGCAATGTGTTACCAACAAAAAATATGAAGAACAGGGTATCCAATTAGCTAGTCGATCTATATGATTCACCAGATCACCATTTTGTGTTGTGGAACCCTAATAAAGCTTGCTAAGCTTGTATTTTTCCTTATTAGTAAATTTTGTGATGTTGTAGCAATCAGTGTACAAGTTAGAAGATTTAGGAGAATGTTTTTCTATCTATTTACTCGTTATGGCTGACCAAATGAATGTAGCGTGTCGTAGATGTATAAGGAGTACTTAATCAATTATTTCTTATCTTGGTTTTTTTGGGTCCCAAATATAATCTAGCTGACTTGTGTGGGTGTGCATTAAATATTTCTCATGATTTGAGCCAAATATTGGGGAATATCTCATGTTTTGTAAAAGGCGACTTGAACCGATGAAATCTTTGTTAGCAGATATATATATGAGATCAGTAATTCAATTTGGTGAGTGCGAGTAGTGATGAGAAGGTGTATATGTGTGAAAAAGTGCAGACTAGATGTATGAGCTAATATCAGAAGATTTGTTGAGTGAATTTTGTTTGTGCAGCAGAAGGGTTTTTGTGTAATCAGAGCAGAAAAAAGCATAGTAGAAGTGTGGATTGGATAGAAGGTCCAAAATTTGTTTCATGTGCTTCACTAGAATAGAATCCAGGCATTTGTAGATGCTATATTCTTAGTTCATTTTTTGTTGTAATCACAAAAATTTTATAAGCCAATGAGCCTTCTTTATTTTGAGCAGTGAGCTATAGGCAGTGTGCCTAAATGCAAGTGCATTCCCTTTTGTTCATACTTTTAACAGAGTATAAATTGTGGATTAATCTCCACTGTGGTTTTTCCCCTAATAGGGTTTCCACATAAAAATATTGGTGTTATGGTTCTTTGATTATCTTTTTCATGTGCTTGCATCTTTATTTATGTCTATGTGTTGCAAATAGTTTATTATCAGATTTAAATGTTTGAATATTGTTGAGCATTGATTCACCCCCCCTCTTAGTGTTCCCTAAGTCCAACATATATAAATTTTAAAAGAAAAATTTATTTAAAATTAATACTTACTTTTAAGTAAGTTATGAGTATAAATAATAATTAATTATAAATTTCTTAATAAAAGGGGTAAAAATTTATTAGATCAATAAAAAATAAATATAATCAAGAATATGAATCAACAACAAGCTAGGAAAGGGAATTAAAGCCTTGCTAGTGGAACCACCTCCAGACCACCATAGGAGAATCACACCCTCTAATAACTATCCTCTACACCCCATTAACCAACCATATCCTCTAGAATCAACCTATCTAAAGTTTGGACTTGGTCTCAAGATAACTGCTCCCATTCATCAACCTTCTAATTTGCCAATTTTTTAGGGGCCCATTTAGCTAGACAATTAGCCACACTATTCCACTCTCTTAGAATGAGGATAAAAGAAACTTCATCCATCAAATCACTTAGATGAAGAATCTATCAAACCAATGAATCCATTTTCCAATTGACTTCATCTAACTTTTGACCATACAACATAGTAATCATAATTTGAGAATTGGACTCACACACAATCCTATGACAACCCAAAGCATAATCTCTTTCAAGGGTTGTGATGATAGTTAGACCTTCCATTAAATTTTTAGTATGATGACTCATATAGATGGAAAATAAGAAAAGTACAACACCTAAACTATTCCTCCCAACTCCTCCAACTCAAGCATGCCTAGGATTTCCCCTATATGAATCATCAGTATTAATTTTCAAAACACCACTAGGAAGTGAAGACCATCTCCCATCCCTCTGGGTTTTCCTTCTAGGATGTTGACCCCCTTTCACCATTTCAGGCCTTGGTCCTTTCTCATAAAAAACCCAACCTCTTAATCAGCTCTTCCTCCCCTACCTCCATGGGTGAAGAAACATCACATTTTGCATACATTGTCTCATGAATCATGTCCATTATTTGTTGCTAAAGTTTATGAACCACCAATACCTTCCTTTGAAAGATTATGTGATTCCTTTCTATCCATAAATTCCATAGGATGCACATGGGGCCAAAGCTCCATGCCACTAAAAGAAAGAAGGCCTTTATTGGGGGTCTCCCAAAACTCGACCATAGAAGAGGCATGGACATAGGCCTACTTACAAACTCCCAACCAAAAGTTCAAAATGACTCTAGAAAAGGATCACTAAAAAAATAAATAAGAGGATCTTTCCACATTATCTCTACAAGGAATACAAATAGATGGACATTGGAAACCTAACTTCTAGAGATTCTCCCAAGGAGCCTATTCTGAGCAACCAACCAAGTAATAAAATTGCACTTAGGTGAAACAAAATTGTTCCACAAATTCTCCCACCATGTTACTTTAGCCCCTCCATACTTCTAAATGTTCAACTTCTAGTATCTAGAAGCTACTAAATATACCCCCTAGGATCTAGAATCCAAGCAAGAGTGTCACTCCCCATTAAAAAATTATAAAATCTACCTACTAAATCCTTCTTAAATCACCATGATCCTCAATAGAGCCCCCTAATAGCTACTCTAATGGATCCTTCCATCTAAAAACTACCTCCAACCCCAAATTCTGAGCAACCTTATAATCCTCCACCTTGAACCACCTAGACTTAGTGAAACTATTGCAAAGGTTATGTAAATGAGGGTACAATGATAGTATAGGGGGAAATAAATCCCATGAGATAAAATAGAAAAGAGCTTCTGAAGCTCTATTACATATCCAAAATAGACCTTGTTTAATTAAGTTATCATCCCTTTTGAGAGTGTCCCAAATAATAGAACCTTTACCCATTAGGAAATTTCTTGGCACATCCTCATACACCATACTCCTCAAATACTTACTAGTGAGAATATTATCCCAAGAGAGAACTTGATTAATGTACCACCTCTAATAAAGCTTAGCAACCAAAGTTTGGCCATAAAGGCTAGCCTACCACAAACCAAGACCACCCTCCTATAATGGTCTACATATAGTCTCCCACTTTACCAAAATCCATTTCAACAAAGCCAAATTACTAGACCATAATAATTTCCTTTCCAAAGGATTTAGATCCTTAATGAAGCTTGTAGGAGTAGTTTAGACCATGCACCTATAAATGGAAAGATCTTGGAACACGGATTTCAATGACAAAACACTCCCTACAAAGGAGAGCCACTGATGGGTCCATTGGATAATCTTGTCCTAGGCCTTATCCAACACCTTTTCCCAAATTTCCCTTGGTAGAGATCCAAAAGAGAGAAGAATACCAAGATAAACTAGGAGGATATCTCAAATTTGAAATATAAAAATACAATGGATTCAATATTGAATAAGAGGAGGGGTGTTGAAAAAAAGGAGTATTTTTCTTTCTTAATCTATTGTCTTGAGGCCACAAAATAGGTGTCAAAAAAAAAATTAGTGTTATTTTCCTCTCTAATTTTTGCTACACCCAACAAAGTAGTGTCATCAAAAAAATACAAGTCTGACTAAGGAGGCAAGATGTTGCCCCAACTCCACCCTTGAATTCCACCTTGGCTTACCTATAACTTAATACTTCTTCCCAAACCTTTTTCCATAAGAATAAACATATAGGAAGACAAAAGGTTCTCCTTAATGAAGGCCACAAGAGACACCAAACAACATGGAGGGATCCCATTGAAAATAATAGAATAGGAAGTTTTCATTACAAAAATCATCACCCAATCACTTTTGAACCCAAACTTTAGGAGGAATTCTTGTAGGAATTACCATTTGACCCGATCATAAGCTTTAGTCATGTCCAATTTGATAAATATTGCCTTATATTTTGAATTTTACATAGAATGAATGGCCTCAACTACAATTACCACCCCATCCATACTATGTCTGCCTATTAAAAATCCACCTTGTTCTTCATAGATGATCCTATTCATCCATGGATAAGTATTTCTACCACCAATTTAGAGATAATCTTGTATACCACATTGCAATGAGCAATGGGTCTAAACAAGTTCAATGAATTAACCCACTCTCTTTTGGGAATAATATTTAGGAATGTAACATTAATTTCTTTTAACATTAGTTTGTTCTTTTGGAATTCTTTATCAACCTCCAATAAGTCATATTTAATGATCTCTCAATATTCTTGAAAAAATTCCACTAGGAATCTATCAAGTTCAGGGGCCTTCCTCTTCTTCATGTGGAACACAATTCCCTCAAGTTCTTCTAAACAAATGGGCTTAACAAGTTCCTCATTCATCTGCAAAGAGACTAAAGTAGGGATGTAAGAAAAGATAAGATTTTCCTCTTCTTCTTTACAAGGAAATTCCTTTGGGAATAAAGAAGAGTAATGTTGTGAAACCTCTCTAGATATATCACTTAAGGAGGTTAATTGAACCCACCATGAAGATATAAAGAAAGAGATCATATTCCCATGCCTTCTAGAATTGATCAAGTTAAAGATGAAAGTTTTATTTTAATGTATGGAGCTAATTAAAATAAATTATGCAATGGAAATTAATTTTAATAGCTCACACAATATAGAAAAATAAAACCCCTTTCACAAAGAAAGAAAATTATTTGCAACAATAATGAAGCTCTGGCTTGCAACTTGCAACCATCTATCTCAAATTTTATTTTATTTGAAATGAATTACAATCAATCTAGAAAGGATTATGGGCTGCAAAAAACCCTTAAAAACTATTGGTAAACACAAAAAAAAAAAATTCCCTTGTCAAATAAAAGCTTGTAACAAAGCTTTCTCCAACACCTACAACAACAATTACTCTCCACAATCTCAAATATTCAATTTGTAACTATCAATGATGTTTGTACCTCTATCAACAACCTTAAATATACAACAATACCATTGAAAACCCCTTCTTGGAGGTATGCTACACCCTTCTCTTGTCCTTTCCTGTATTCTAGAAAACTTCTTCGAAAATGAAATTAATTTTACATAAAACAAGCTATGGTTAAATGAAATACAATGTGAATGCATTTAGCTTTAATTTTCTGGCATTCCAATCCACTCTCAAGAAAATCCACACCCATCTCTAAGAAATTTAAATTCAAAAATAAAAATTAATGAAATAAACCTCCAAACCTCCAAACTTGGAAATATGAAAGATAGGCTTTAAAAGATTTCTTGTTTTCAAGAATAAAGAAAAAATCTCCTTTTTCCAAACTTGGGCACCCACCTCCTAATTCCTTATTTTTTAGGAGCTGAGGAATTTCAAGTTTCAAGTTACAATTCAAATTAGTGGTCTCCAAGAAACCCACACTTTCTTTTTCTATTTCAATATTTTTTTTCATTTAAAACATATTCTCCACTATGCCACCTTATCTTGTTTTGACCCAAATTTACTCGAAATTGTAATTTTCAAATTCTAATATATTATGACATTCAAATTCGCAAAAAAAGTAAAAATCACAAGATAAAATTGAAACTCAATTCACAATAAAATTTGAACCTCTTTTGTTGACACAAGATAGCCACTATGCCATGGATGCTCTTGCATGAGACACCCATAGTAGAACAAAAGTGATCTCATCACTTTCCAAGAGGATATCCAAGATGAGTAATTTCAGCTTTAGACAACCAAGAAGCATCCTCAACAGGCCTTTGGAGTATGTGTAGAATCATGATGGGCCAAAAAGTGGCGATATGATGGGTATGTGTAGGGTATGTGGCTA
>VDFB02168118.1:208163035-208224744 GCA_007258455.2 Sequoia sempervirens | reverse complement strand
CTTTCAAATGGTATCACATTTTTTGAATCCAAAATATGCATCTCATTCTATGCTTCAAATAATGTAGGATTTAAAAAATAAAAATTGAATTTTATGAAGTTTTTGGCCAAGTTAAGGTGGTCAGACACACGAGTTTCTTATATTTTTAAAAATTTGTAATAAAAAATTCATAATTAATTACTTACTTGGAAAAAAATTACAAAAAAATATGCATCACATCGGTACATGAGTCCTCTATTTATATCTAAAATCTTATAAAAAAAATATTATGATTTTATTGTGGTTAGGGTGGTCAGACAGACACCTACTTCTTATTTTTTCCCTGAAATTTAAGTACTACTGCATTGAAATTTCAAATTTTCACCAAATTGATTTCTTTTGTTTTAAACAAACCTAGTAGTATAGAAACTACATTTAACTTGTTACAGATTCTATAATTACATATTTTTGAAATAATATAGATAACTTATTCAAATTTTTACATCAAGTTGCCTAACTCTGATTTTTTTGATTTTTTTGCCACTTAAGGGCCTATTTTTTCAATGATGATCCTGCACATACCCAAAGGATTAATTAAATAAGGACTTTTGATTTATTTAATTAAAAGAGATGATGCTAGATTAAACTAAATAAGGTTTTAATTTATTTAATTTAATAGATAGACTTTAGAGATTTAATCAAATAAAATTAATTATTTAATTAAATAAGGATAATTAGATCTGAATGGTTAATTTAATTATCGAAAAAGGATGACTTAATTAGATAACTGATTTATTTAATTGAGGAATATTAATGAATTTAATCAAATAAAGGAATTTGAGTAAATGGTTAGACTAAAGGATGATTCAGGATGAAGCGATGTTAGTGGTCAGGATCAGATGTCCAATGTCAATCAATACATTTTACGTGTCTACAGGTGTCAATATTAGGCTTAGATAACAAATTATTTACTTCTTCTTTACATTCAAGTCTACATCTTGACCATGAGCATCCTCATGTCTCGTGCTATCACAGGGTTCGATAGCAATGGGGTTAGATACAAATTTATCAGATCTTGACTTATTTGAAGTGCTATCAAAGCCAATTTCCAACTTTTTATGGTTACCTTTTCTTTACATTATTGGGTTGAATCATCAAATGTCTCCTCAATTAAGTCAGAATGGGATTCTCCTTTGACTATTAATGAGGGCTTTTGTTTCCTACCTAAGGAGGATTTATTTTTTTCTAGATAAGTGACCATGTGGGAAACTCATGTCCCATGAACACCACAACTTAATTATTTATTGTAGTTGGAATTAAGGCCCTATTTTCTCATAACCATTCTATCTTCATCAAGTTCGACTACCTGCTTTGGATATCTTTTATTCTTATTTTCTAATATTCTTTGTTTAATTTTATCTAGCACCAATTCTTGTGTATTTTCCATATGAACTAGGTGATCATTATCCCCATGTTCTACTATTATGCTGGTGTATTTTAGGTCAAAATATGGTTTAGAGAGCCTAAGTTCATAATGGGGTTTTGGAATTGAGCAAGTGAGAACTTTTGAGACAATTTTTTCTTGAGGTTGCTTGGGTCTAGTACGAGAAGCCCCCAAGACATTAATACTCTTATTCTTGATATTACCAAAATTAGTTTTCTGCAATTACCTTTTAATTCAACCACTATAGTTTGCATAACAAAATTATTTACCTCTAAAACATCCGCATTCTCCTTGGTATTTGAAGGTTTTTGATTATTTTTAAGGATTTTTCTTTTTAGGATGGGGCAGTTTCTCCTAACATTCCCTTCTTTCTTTCAAAGAAAGAAGGCATTTACTCCACCTAAAATATATAATTTAATGGAGATCAATTCCCCATATGATTCAACAAAATTTCTTCCAGACTATCTACACCTAAAATTAGAGCAACAAGAAGCCTTGCATCCATGCTCATTAGGGTTGTGCTAGTTTCTTCTAATCTTGTTATTTTCCTATCTGGGTCATTAGTCGGGGTAAAAATTCCCACAATTGAGGGGGTACATTATTGATTGTCACCCACCTTGGATAGCATAGAGAAATTACTTCATCATTTAGGGTATTTGGTGATGAAGCCACCACTTTAAAAATAGAGCTTCTTACATTCTAAAATTGTGTTTCTAGGATTTTTTTTTACATGTTGTGGTCATTGAAGAAAATAATAAACAACCATCTTTGAAGAATTCTACAAAATGATATTTGAATACCAAATTTCCTACACCAAACATTGATTAGCCATTCATCTAAGAATTTCCTTGCTAGAATTCAATTACAATCTATGGTTGTGAAGAAAACAACAACCTTACTAAGTCTATTTTCTTCTTTTACAATGACCTTTTTCATATCCAAATTAGGGGAAAGGAATAATTTATTTGTACTGAGAAGAGGGGACTTACTATTTGTATCTTCAACTTCCTAGATCCAAAATTCATTTCCATTGCAAACCTTGAAAAACTTTGCAATTTCTAAAATAGGGAGGTGTTCTACACCCACCACTATATCTTTGAATGAATACTTTTCCCCATCATCATCATTATTTATTGCAACCATTACATTCGAGGGTAATCCAGACCCATTAGGTGGATCTTCATTCACTAGTACATTTGATTCCATTATGGCCTAACACTCTCCTCTCTCTTGTAGGATGAAAAGGGGAGTAAAACTATCTGAATAATGAAAAATTTAAAGGATGAAAGAAAAGGATTGAAACCATTCACATGAATAGATTTAATGTAGAAAAGCAATGAAAAGAAGAATCATTACAAGGTAGGGTGATCATACAAGGGTCAGGAATTTTGAACCCTTAATAGCCTATAGCCATTGTGAAGACACACATACCCTTGCATGAACACCACGAAACCCACACCTCCACTTGTAGAGCCCTCGATCTTTCACTAACAAACATAAAAATGGATCAAAATTTAAATTTTTCATTTTTGTAATTAATTAGATTAAATATTTAATTAATTTTATCACTTAGCTATACTCTCAATCTAAATAAATAATTAAATAACTTATTATTTAATTAGTTATTTTTTATCCCCATAACTAATTAAATTTTAATTTAATTTGTTGCATATTATTCATCTAAATTTTGAATTAATCTAACCTTAGCCCCTATTTCTAAATTATTCTAAACCTAATTAATTAAATAATCCTCAACTAATTAATTAATAAAACCATGTTTAATAAATCATTAATATTTTTTTGGGGTGGAGGGCATAGTTCGATTAGCTAAAGCATCCTATTATAGACAATATAACACAAGGTCTAGTCTCCCCTCTGTCCCCATGGTACCCAAGGGTGTGTTGCACCAATGTCATCAGTCACATGAAAAAATTTACTAGGTACACTTTTGTTTATAGGGGCTACTAGATTCCTCTAGTCTTAAAAAAATTAATATTTTTCTTCTAATTTTAAATTCCTTAAATCCCCATATTGGTAGTCATGTGACACATCCTCAATTCATTCATAAATGCTTGCATGCACATGCCACTCTCACCCTTCCACATCACCCTTTGACCAATTATTTTATTATATGCTCACACATGTGAGATCCTCTTCCCAATGGAGCCACCCTACACCTTCCTCTTTTCTTCATTTGTCATTCTTTTAAGCCTACTTCTCTTACACTTTTCCACTTATGTGTCCACTTTTCATCTCATTGTTCTTCCCAATGTGTGCTAACACATGTGTGAGAATACCTTTCCCTCTTCCCCATGTCAAATGTCACTCCCATATGCCTCCACATTGTGACTCTTGTCACAAGGCTAAGACTCCACATTTTCATCTCAATCCTCCATTGAATAATACATCTTGACACTCCATTTAGCCATAAAAATATATATAAATTGGAGCCTTATCCCTTCATTCTATGGATCCATCTCTTTTTTAAGCTAAAATTATTTTATTGAAATAATATATCCCCTTTTTATGTTATGGTTATGTTGTTGTGAGAGCAATCCATATTTCAATTCCATCATAGAGAAAATCAAGTGGAGAAGGGTGCATCTACTTTAGCTCAATCCATGAGATGAGAAGGTAAAAGGGAAAGGTAAAATCAATGATTTTTTATTAGTTATCTATTTGTGTCTTTTATCATTATCTTCATCTTTATTTAGAAATCTAGAAATAAATAGATCCAATTGCATGAAATATGAAATAATAAAATATTAGATTATAAGAAATTAAACATTTGGAACTCAGATATAGAAATGAGAATAATTTTCATGTGGTAAGCATTAGAATCCTCTATTCAAGTTGAGCGCCTATATTCTAATTTTATTTATGTTTATTTATTATATATTTAATTTATAAATCTTTTATTTAAAAAAAAAAAAGGAAAAAGACCTAAGAATTAGAGAAAATAAAATAAAATGTATCTAATTTTTAGCCATACCAATCAATCAATTTAGTGAGAAGAATCATAAAATAAATTTACTTGATTAATATTACTCCTAACCATTAACAAAAAGTAGTGCAATCATCTATGGATTAACCTTGAAAATAGAAAGGAAATATGTAAAATTCGTGTAATCCACATACAAATGTCACATATTATCTCAAAAAATTAAACATAGATCATAAAAAAAAATTGAGCAACAATCCATACATTTTTTCCTTCTCATTGAATTTCAAAATAGGAGTGTTGCAACATAACCTAGCTTGGAATATTCACAACTACAAAACTAACCACTTCTACTCTAATTTCCTCTAGTATTCACTATCAAACTTGCAACAAATTTAGTGTGTGACCCCATCTACATGCTCTATAAAGTAGTTCGGCTACTTATTCAACATGCTCTAATTGAGCCCCATGAAGAACCTCACTTCCCTCCCCATGAAGAACCTCACTTCCCTCCCCTTGCAAATATTGCTTCATTGGAGGGAAGCTCTACTTAATGGCATCTAATCTCTCATTTTGAAAATTATGCTTATCAGCCTGGTGCTTCCCCACTCTCATTTTTGGGTTACAATTTTGAGTTTATCTTATCATTTCAGTTACTTCTTGTTTAGGTTTGTTGTGGATGTTTCTCCGGTTTGGTTATCTCTTGTGCAGGGTTTTTGTGTTGGCTTTTGTAGGTGCCTTGTCGGCTCCCCTACTTCTTTCCTCTGCAATTTTGAGCTATCATCTTTGCATGGATATCTTCTCTCTTTCGGTTCCTCCAGGGTTTTTTTCTTCGTGCCTGGTTTTTCATTTGATATCCATGTTTCTGGCAATTTGGAAAATTTTGTAAAGTTCTTGATGGTGAAACAATTTCAAATGATTGCATCTTATTGATCTCAGCTTCTTGCTCTTTCTGGGTTAAGCATAAATTTTGTTTCTTCTGCTACCCCTCAGATTCTTTGTAATTTCTTTTATTTCAATAAAATTTCATCTCTCCCACCTTTATAAAAAAAAAAAACTTGCAACAAATTCTAACTATTAATTTCCTCCTTGCTTAAAATTATTTTTAAAATTAGATTTATACCTAGGTTGGGTACCTAAATAAAATTCCCAAGTACAAGTCAACCTAGATCTTAAAATAATCCCAAGGCCTAAAATTACAATTCACTCATTAAATGATTTTTTTAACTCACAGACCCAAAATTAAATTATATTCATTTATTCATCAATGGGACAAGAAGAAATATAATTTAAAACAACCTTAATCTATAGAGTGGTTAGTTAAAAAATATCCTTCTAACAAATGTAGCTAGGAATGCAACTCATAACTATCATGTGACCCTAGAATTCGCACTTCACCCTTTTGGGAAGTTACACTTTCTAACACATTCACTACCAAACAAACATAAAATCCATTGAATAGTTGAGTAAAAATCTATTTCTAGTATGGGAAATTAATTTATATATAATGATTCATTTATAAAGTCATTCACATGAATTGTGCAAAATATAAAATATAATTAAAATACATAGTGAGAAAAAAGTTTCTAAGAGTTGAGGTTTCAAGCTGTAGGATCTTGACACAAAGCATACCATCATCGTTAGAACATGAAAATCTAAGGTTCCAAATTAATTCACACTAGAAAAATATTTGGGATCTTGTAACACACATGACTATAAGTTTGAAAAGTGTCAAAGGTGAAAAAAATTTGTAACACGCATGACTATAAGTTAGCTAAGAGTATTTTCTAACTCAATTGTTGTTGGGCTATTTGAAAGTACACGCATGAGATATCTCAAACTCTTGATGGAATTTCCCATGTTATATGTTTTCTTATTTATTAATTTTTATTTCTATTTCTTGATTTCTTTTTATAAATAAATTGTAACTAAGAAAATTTAATTATTTATTATTTTTTAATTTTATTTTCATAAATCTATAAATTGATATTTAATGTACATGAAATATCTATATTAATGATCTATTAATCAATATGTCTACATATATCTTAGATGTATATTTTAAATAAGTTTATTTAATTATATATATAATCTATGTAGTAGAAATATTTTTAATAAATTGCATTGCTTAATTTAAATAAATCAATTGATAATTATAAAATTATTATTTTCTTGTATTAATTAGAAGATTTCATTTCAAGAATTTAAATATATTCAACTTAAATTAATATGTTTTAATACTCATGGAAAAGGCTTCATAGGCAGACTCTTTGCCAGGCACTACTTATATCATAAGCAGTGTTATCTTGACATATGTGAGGCTTTCAAGCTCTCATTACTCAGGGGTTCATTTGCTTAGCTATACCAAGCTTTGGGCAAGTATCATTTTGAATTGGATAAAGAGGAGATTACCAATTTCAAGAGAAAATGTCACACCCTCTCTTTTCTATTGTCACATGAATGTTTGCAAGGGCTATAGCAAAATGTTGTGATGCCAAACCACCAAACAAACAGGGTTGATGTGCTCATACCAGATATAAACATTTCAGTATATTCTCAAGCACATGCCGCTAGTCAAATTCAGATACTTTGAGTTGAAGGTCAAGGTGAAAACTTAGTAAATGTGGGTGATAGGGGTATTTAAATAACTAGTTATTTTGGTTTTTGTTATGGGTATATGGAAATCTATTCGAAATATGAAGTTGAGGCAATAAGTTTTAGTTTGAAATGATTTGAATAGATCAATTTTTTTATGGGATAATCTCGGGGGGTTAGCTGGTGTAATTTTGATCGTTCTTGTTTTAAAGTCAGTATCAAACTATGTTATGGGTTCCCCACAAGTGAGATGATTTTGTAAGATCGTTATGTTTCTAATTGAGCTACAACCGAAGGTTTTCTTTTTAGTTCTTTCCTGTCGATATGTTCTTTAGAACCAGGTTTTGTAATATTTTAATTATATATATATAATAAATTATAGTGGCTTGCCACTTTTTCTTTAAAAAAAAAACTATATTTTCTCTACAATATTGGATAAATTTTTAATATCTTGAAAATTATTTATTTTAATATTTAGAGATTCCCTCTAGCATATAAATCGAAATAATTTAAATAATCATGTACTTGAAAATAGACTTCTACAAAATTTTAAGTTGGAATGTGGAAGCCTCTTGTTCAAATTAGTTTCAATTATTTCTCTTAAATGACATTTTCAATGTTTGAAGTTACTTTGAATAATGTACTTAAAGAACATGGATATATTGTTGGCATATGAATTGGGGAGATTGTTTGTGGCTTCTAGTGTTGTCATTGATGGCAACTGAAGTCATTATCGCAATCCGCAGATCAGGATCTACTTACACCAGCAGAAATTGTAGTAGGCAGTGTGTTACCAATAGAAAGTATGAAGAACAGGGTATCCAGTCAGGTAGTCGATCTGTATGCTTCATCGGATCACCATTTTGTGTTGTGGAACCCCAAGAAAGCTTTCTAAGCTTGTATGTTACCTTATTGGTAATTTTTGTGATGTTGTAGCAATCAATGCACGAGTTAGAAGATTCAGTAGAATGTTTTTCTATGTATTTACTCGTTGTGGCCAACCAAATGAATGTAGCATGTCGTGGATGTATAAGGAGTACTTAATCAATTATTTCTTCTGTTGGTTATTCTATTTTGGGTCCCAACTATAATCTAGTTGACTTGTGCGGGTGTGCATTAAATATTTCTCATGATTTGAGCTGACTGTTGGGGAATATCTCATGTTTTGTAAAAGCCAACTTGAAGTGATGAAATATTTGTTAGCAGATGTATATATGAGATTGGTAATTCACTTTGGTGAGTGTGAGTAGTGATGAGAAGCTGTATATGTGCGAAAAAGTGCAAAGCAGATGTATGAGCTAATATCAGAAGATCTGTTGAGTGAATTTTGTTTGTGTAGTAGAAGAGTTTTTGTGTAATTAGAGCATAGAAAAGTAGAGCAAAAGTGCGAATTGGATAGAAGGTCCAAAATCTATTTCATGTGCTTCATTGGAACTTAATCTAGGAATTTGTAGATGCTATATTCTCAGTTCAATTTTTGTTGTAATCACAAACATTTTGTAAGGTAGTGGGCCTTCTTTATTTTGAGCAGTGAGCTCTAGGAAGTGTGCCTAAATGCAAGTGCATTCCATTTTGTTCATAATTTTAACAGAGTATAAATTGTGGATCAATCTCCACCATGGTTTTTCCCCTAACAAGGTTTCCACGTAAAAATATTGGTGTTATCCAGTGCTTTGATTATCTTTTTCATGTGCTTACATCTTTATTTTTGTCTATGTTCTACAAATAGTTTATGATTAGATTTAAATGTTTGAATATTGTTGAACACTGATTCACCCCCCCTCTCAGTGTTCCCTGAGTCAAACAATTGGTATCAGATCATAGTTCCTTTGTGAAATTTTAACAACTTGAGGTGGATCTTGTTTTGCAATGGACTTTAGTGATATTCAATAGTAGCTTATGGTGGCACTTGATGATCTTGATCAGTCTAAAGTAGAAGTCATAGATTTAAAAGAAAACCTTGTGGATGCTAAAAAAATCATTCAATCTTTGAAGGATAAAATCAATGATTCAAGAGAAAAGAGGAAGGAACTTTGTGATTAGTTGAAGTAGAAAGACAATAAAAACTTGGAAGATGTTCACTTGAATCAGACCCTAAAATAGATAACTAAATAATGTGAAAATCTTGCTAGAAATAATGCTACTCTGAAGCTTGAGATGGAATCTATGGTGATGAAGCTAACTAAGGAAATTAAAGAAAGAAAGAAGAATGAGGAGAATCTAGCCTAGTCCTTAAAAGAAAAATATTAAGAATGTAGTAGTGTAAACAATGGATTCATTTAGCTGGAGATCAAACTACAACAATCCATAAATAATGAACAAGAACTTGAAAGACAAATAGTTATTCTCATAGATGAACTCACTATTGCAAATAAGTACAAGGAGAAGTTTAGGATCAATTCTGCTAAGCTTGATGAGCTGACTAAAGGACAAAAGAATGCAAATGATAAGAGAGGTCTTGGCTATGAGAAAGGAGAAAGGTCCAAATCTAAACACAAGGATTCCAGACAAGGAAATTAGATGAACAAAGGCAGAAGATATCAGGTAAGACAACCCAATGCTCAGAATTTTAATGGTTACTACTTTGCTTGTAATAAATAAAGTCATATGGCTTCTTGGTGTAGAAGTAAAATAAAATCAAGTAGTCCATCATTTCCAAGTTAGTGTTATAGTTGTAATAGGTTTGGTCACAAGTCAACTGAATGCAGAAGTATGTCTGTTAGTGCAATGAATGTTAAATTCTACACCTGTGGAAGATTTGGGCATGTCACTAATCAATGTAGATTAGGAGGAATTCAGTGGAATGAATGGTCTAAAAAAAGAAATACAGTGTGTTACAATTGCAACAAATTTGGTCATATTGCAAAAAAAATTAGGAACAAAAACATGGATAGAAGAGGTCTGGTATACAGAGGAAAAATTTCACAGAAAGATGACAAAGGAAAAGGAAAAGTGTCTATGGAAGAGCTAAGAGATCAGATGAAAAAAACATGGGTAAAGAAGAGTGGATCTGATGAAGGAAACAAGCCTGTACTAGAAGCAACCTCTGGTAATCCTTCTAGAAATTGATCTATGGCCTTTGGCCTAGGGGGATTTTTTCAAGAAAAATCATTTGATCCCCTGTCAATAGCTAGCAGTGGAATGGAGGAAATTGTCAGTAGCTATGATAAAAGTTTGCAAATGAATCAGTGATTGCTTTTGCTGAAATATGAATGTAGAAGATCCACATATGAATTTTTCTCTTGCTATCTAAGAAAATAGAGTTACTAGAACTCCTAGGGAAAAGTATTTAATGTGGCTAGAAGGTTAGGTGTGTGAAATTATTAAAGGGGTGTTTGGAACCCTCATTTGTCACCTTGCATTAAAGTAAAAGAGAGGGAGAGACTTTGCAGCAAAATTTTGAAGGATTCAAGAAAATTTGGCAGTGAATTCAGCAAGTATTTCTGATCACTTGTTGAATTCCTAACTCTATGCTCAAATGAAAAATTGTGTTCGGTACAAAAGGAAAAATGAAGCAAATCAAAGGAATAGTAACTTTGGATGAATATAGTAGTAGAAATATTAGGGATGTAAGAAATTTGTTGTCAGCCGGTAAATTGAAGTGGCTTGAAGGTTTGAAACACAAGATTTTGGACATTTGGAATGAGTTTCCTTATTTCATCAATGCGGAAGTGGTTTAGTTTATCTTGAACATATTGGATGATGATATCCTCAATTTGGATAAACCCTATCAAATTTCAAAAGAAGTAAAAAAAAATCTAATAGGATTGTGTAATGTTGGTGTTGTTCCAAAAAAGAAGTCGATTTGCAACATTGAATTTGAAACCCTAACCAGAGTAACAGGAGATCAAAGGGCACTAGTAATTTCAACAATCAAAGATCCATTAACAAGGTACATTGCATATGGAATTTCTTATAAAAATTTCTTTAGAAACAGAGAAGGATCAACCTCGGCAGGTGCAGTATATATCACTCACAAAATGATAATGGAAGATGAAGACTTTGATCTATGTGGATTGTTGAAGGATCAGTTGATGGAAAATGTGCAACTGACAAAAGATGCAGACTATGCCTTAAAGTTTGGTACCCTAGTTGTATGCATTATGATGTATTTTTTGATTTTCTTTCCTCGGAATAATAATGTGGCATGGAAGGCAAATGAACTTGTTTGCAAGCAAATCTTTGAACATTTCAATACTCTGGAAAATTGTGAACAAGTTTATGAAAGTTTCTTTAGAGAATTGTTGGGAAAGTTTGGAATAGTTGGCATATCCCTTCTGGTAAGAGCAGTTGAACTTGGGTCCACTTCTGGTAAGATGGAGAAGAAGCAAAAAAGGGCTCTAGAGTTTGCAGATAACACTCCTCCAACACACAAATCTCCAAAAGTTGAAGAAAAAGGAAAAAAGTAGGTAATTGTGGATATACCTGATGAAGATTTTGATTACTACACTCCTAGAGATGAATCATAATCAATGGAACTAGATGTGATAATAGTAGAAGAAAGCGATGAAGAAGGTGCTTTATTCAAAACTAAGATACTGTAGATTGTTCAAGAGGAAGATGGAATGCAAAAGATTGCTGACATATGGTTAAATGGACCATCATATGAACATGAATTCATTGAGGACACTCTAGGAAGATACTTTGTGCACAACAACATTGAATTGGAAAGTTTTCAAAATGTACTTCTAGAAGAATTGATTGAATGCATTAGGGAAGATATGGCCTATGTGCCTTAGGACAAGAAAGAGGAAGAAGTAATTTTACATCTAAAGGAGCAGTTTAGGTGGTCTCTTGAAAATCTAAAAAAGAAAATGAATGTGTTAAGGCAATACATTGACTCAGAAAATAGGGTCTACAATTATTGTCTTCAATGGCCCCATGTGGTTGATAAATACAAGGACAAGTTGAAGAAAATTGAGAGTGAGTTGATTAGAATTAGTTAGGATTACAATATGTTTCAGGACCAGGATGGAGCAATAAAGAAGAGAATTCATGAGTTGTAGATTGAGCATGCAAAGGTTCACTTTGCCAGAAACACTCTTATGGATACTTTTTGGAAAGTGAAGGATCTAACTAAATGCAGATTGGAGCAACAAATTGAAGTTCTAAAGAAAGGATTTTAGCTAGAAGAAGCCATTACCATTCTTGAATCCCTCATCCAAATCATCAATAGGACATTAGAAAACAACAGTTTGATAATAATTATTGGGATTGCAATGGATGCTTGGAAGAAATTTCTTCTAGAGATGAAAGATAAGTATAAAATAATTTTTTGAATTGAGCAGCAGTTGCAATTCTTCAAATTTTGATCAATTTTTGCATCAATAAAAGGATGAGGGAGCACAAAAAAAGGAGACTAAGCAAAAAATGTGTTTTCATTAATGTCAAAGGGGGAGAGAATGTAGTGAAAAATTCCTTGGAATTCTAAGGGGGAGTAGTGTTTTGTTGTGTCTTGAATTTTTAGTTTTGGTTTTGACACTTAGTCATTTTTTATTAAGTGTTGCCATGAATGCCAAAGGGGGAGATTTTTTGTGGCTTCTAGTGTTGTCATTGATGGAAACTGAAGTCATTATCATGGTCTACAGATCAGGGTCTACTTACACTAGAAAAAATTGCAGTAGGCAATGTGTTACCAACAAAAAATATGAAGAACAGGGTATCCAATTAGCTAGTCGATCTATATGATTCACCAGATCACCATTTTGTGTTGTGGAACCCTAATAAAGCTTGCTAAGCTTGTATTTTTCCTTATTAGTAAATTTTGTGATGTTGTAGCAATCAGTGTACAAGTTAGAAGATTTAGGAGAATGTTTTTCTATCTATTTACTCGTTATGGCTGACCAAATGAATGTAGCGTGTCGTAGATGTATAAGGAGTACTTAATCAATTATTTCTTATCTTGGTTTTTTTGGGTCCCAAATATAATCTAGCTGACTTGTGTGGGTGTGCATTAAATATTTCTCATGATTTGAGCCAAATATTGGGGAATATCTCATGTTTTGTAAAAGGCGACTTGAACCGATGAAATCTTTGTTAGCAGATATATATATGAGATCAGTAATTCAATTTGGTGAGTGCGAGTAGTGATGAGAAGGTGTATATGTGTGAAAAAGTGCAGACTAGATGTATGAGCTAATATCAGAAGATTTGTTGAGTGAATTTTGTTTGTGCAGCAGAAGGGTTTTTGTGTAATCAGAGCAGAAAAAAGCATAGTAGAAGTGTGGATTGGATAGAAGGTCCAAAATTTGTTTCATGTGCTTCACTAGAATAGAATCCAGGCATTTGTAGATGCTATATTCTTAGTTCATTTTTTGTTGTAATCACAAAAATTTTATAAGCCAATGAGCCTTCTTTATTTTGAGCAGTGAGCTATAGGCAGTGTGCCTAAATGCAAGTGCATTCCCTTTTGTTCATACTTTTAACAGAGTATAAATTGTGGATTAATCTCCACTGTGGTTTTTCCCCTAATAGGGTTTCCACATAAAAATATTGGTGTTATGGTTCTTTGATTATCTTTTTCATGTGCTTGCATCTTTATTTATGTCTATGTGTTGCAAATAGTTTATTATCAGATTTAAATGTTTGAATATTGTTGAGCATTGATTCACCCCCCCTCTTAGTGTTCCCTAAGTCCAACATATATAAATTTTAAAAGAAAAATTTATTTAAAATTAATACTTACTTTTAAGTAAGTTATGAGTATAAATAATAATTAATTATAAATTTCTTAATAAAAGGGGTAAAAATTTATTAGATCAATAAAAAATAAATATAATCAAGAATATGAATCAACAACAAGCTAGGAAAGGGAATTAAAGCCTTGCTAGTGGAACCACCTCCAGACCACCATAGGAGAACCGACTAGCCTCTACACCCCATTAACCAACCATATCCTCTAGAATCAACCTATCTAAATTTTGGACTTGGTCTCAAGATAATTGCTCCCATTCATCAACCTTCTAATCCCCAATTGTTTAGAGGCCCATTTAGCTAGACAATTAGCCACACTGTTCCACTCTCTTAGAATGAGGATAAAAGAAACTTCGTCCATCAAATCACTTAGATGAAGAATCTATCAAACCAATGAATCCATTTTCCAATTGACTCCATCCAACTATTGACCATGCAACATAGTAATCATAATTTGAGAATTGGACTCACACACAATCCTACGACAACCCAAAGCATAAGATCTTTCAAGGGTTGTGACGATAGTTAGACCTTCCATTAAATTTTTAGTATGATGACTCGTATAGATGGAAAATAAGAAAAGTACAACACCTAAACTATTCCTCCCAATTCCTCCAACTCAAGCATGCCTAGGGTTTCCCCTATATTAATCATCAGTATTAATTTTCAGAACACCACTAGGAAGTGGAGACCATGTCCCATCCCTCTGGGTTTTCCTTCTAGGATGTTGACTCCCTTTCACCATTTGAGGCCTTGGTCTGTTCTCATAAAAAACCCAACCTCTTAATCAACTCTTCCTCCCCTACCTCCATGGGTGAAGAAACCTCACATTTTGCATACATTGTCTCATGAATCATGTCCATTATTTGTTGCTAAATTTTATGAACCACCAATACCTTCCTTTGAAATATTATGTGATTCCTTTCTATCCATAAATTCCATAGGATGCACATGGGGCCAAAGCTCCATGCCACTGAAAGAAAGAAGGCCTTTATTGGGGGTCTCCCAAAACTCAACCATAGAAGAGACATGAGCATAGGAATACTTACAAACTCCCAACCAAAAGTTCAAAATGACTCTAGAAAAGGATCACTAAAAAAATAAATAAGAGGAGCTTTCCACATTATCTCTACAAGGAATACAAATAGTTGGACATTGGAAACCTAGCTTCTAGAGATTCTCCCAAGGTGCCTATTATGAGCAACCAACCAAATAATAAAATTTCACTTAGGTGAAACAAAATTGTTCCAAAAATTCTCCCACTATGTTACTTTAGCCCCTCCATACTTCTAAATGTTCAACTTGTAGTATCTAGAAGCTACTAAATATACCCCCTAGGATCTGGAATCCAAGCAAGAGTGTCACTCCCCATTAAAGAATTATAAACTCTACCTACTAAATCCTTCTTAAATCACCATGATCCTTAATAGAGCCCCTTGATAGCTACTCTAATGTAGCCTTCCATCTAAAAACCACCTCCAACCTCAAATTCTAAGCAACCTTATAATCCTCCACCTTGAACCACCTGGACTTAGTGAAAATATTGCAAAGGTTCTGTAAATGAGGGTATAATGATAGTATAGGGGGAAATAAATCCCATGAGATCAAATAGAAAAGAGCTTCTAAAGCTCTGTTACATATCCAAAATAGACCTTGTTTAATTAAGTTATCATCCCTTTTGAGATTGTCCCAAATAATAGAACCTTCACCCATTAGGAAAGTTCTTGGCACATCCTCATACACCATACCCCTTAGATACTTAATAGTGAAAATATTATCCCAAGAGAGAACTTGATTAATGTACCACCTCTAATAAAGCTTAGCAACCAAATTTTGGCCATAAAGGCTAGCCTACCACAAACCAAGAACACCCTCCTATAATGGTCTACATATAGTCTCCCACTTTACCAAAATCCACTTCAACAAAGCCAAATTACTAGAGCATAATAATTTCCTTTCCAAAGAATTTAGATCCTTAATGAAGCTTGTAGGAGTAGTTTAGACCATGCACCTATAAATGGAAAGAGCTTGGAACAAGGATTTCAATGACAAAACACTCCCTACAAAGGAGAGCCACTGATGGGTCCATTTGCTAATCTTGTCCTAGGCCTTATCCAACACCTTTTCCCAAGTTTCCCTTGGTAGATATCCAAAAGAGAGAAGAATACCAAGATAAACTAGGAGGATATCTCAAATTTGAAATCTAAAAATACAATGGATTCAATATTGAATAAGAGGAGGGGTGTTGAAAAAAAGGAGGATTTTTCTTTCTTAATCTATTGTCTTGAGGCCACAAAATAGGTGTCAAAAAATTTTTTAGTGTTATTTCCTCTCTAATTTTTGCTACACCCAACAAAGTAGTGTCATAAAAAAAATACAAGTGTGACTAAGGAGGCAAGATGCTGCCCCAAATCCACCCTTTAATTCCACCTTGGCTTACCTATAACTTAATACTTCTTCCCAAACCCTTTTCCATAAGAATAAACATATAGGAAGACAAAAGGGTCCCCTTAATGAAGGCCACAAGAGACACCAAACAACATGGAGGGATCCCATTGAAAATAATAGAATAGGAAGTTTTCATTACAAAAATCATCACCCAATCACTTTTGAACTGAAAATTTAGGAGCAATTCTTGTAGGAATGACCATTTGACCCAATCATAAGTTTTAGTTGTGTCCAATTTGATAAATATTGCCTTATCTTTTGAATTTTACATAGAATGAATGGCCTCAACTGCAATTACCACCCCATCCATACTATGTCTTCCTATTAAAAATCCACCTTGTTCTTCATAGATGATCCTATTCATCCATGGATTAAGTATTTCTACCATCAATTTAGAGATAATATTGTATACCACATTGCAATGAGCAATGGGTCTAAACAAGTTCAATGAATTAGCCCACTCTCTTTTGGGAATAATATTTAGGAATGTAACATTAATCTATTTTAGCATTAGTTTTTTCTTTTTGGATTCTTGATCAACCTCCAATAAGTCATATTTAATGGTCTCTCAATATTCTTGAAAAAATTCCACTAAGAATCTATCAGGTTTAGGGGCCTTCCTCTTCTTCATGTGGAACACAATTCCCTCAAGTTCATCTAAATAAATGGGCTTAACAAGTTCCTCATTCATTTGCAAAGAGACTAAAGTAGGGATGTAAGAAAAGATAATATTTTCCTCTTCTTCTTTACAAGGAAATTCCTTCAGGAATAAAGAAGAGTAATGTTGTGAAACCTCTGTAGATATATCACTTAAGGAGGTTAATTGAACCCACTGCGAAGATATAAGGGAAGAGATCATATTCCCATGCCTTCTAGACTTGATCAAGTTAAAGATGAAAGTTGTATTTTAATGTATGGAGCTAATTAAAATAAATTATGCAATGGAAATTAATATTAATAGCTCACACAATATAGAAAAATAAAACCCCTTTCACAAAGAGAAAATTATTTGCAACAATAATGAAGCTCTGGCTTGCAACTTGCAACCATCTATCTCAAATTTGATTTTATTTGAAATGAATTACAATCAATCCAGAAAGGATTATGGGCTGCAAAAAACCCTTACAAACTACTAGTAAACACAACAACAAAAATCCCTTGGCATATCAAAGCTTGTAACAAAGCTTTCTCCAACACCTACAACAACAATTACTCTCCACAATCTCAACTCTTCAATCTGTAACTATCAATGATGTTTGTACCTCTATCAACAACCTTAAATCTGCAACAATACCATCAAAAAATCCTTCTTGGAGGTATTCTACACCCTTCTCTTCTCCTTTCCTATATTCTAGAATAACTTCTTCAAAAATGAAATTAATTTTACATAAAACAAGCTACTATTAAATGAAATGCAATGTGAATGCATTTAGCTTTAATCTTCTTGCATTCCAACCTACTCTCAAGAAAATCCACACCCATCTCTAAGAAATTTAAATTCAAAAATAAAAATTAATAAAATAAACCTCCAAACTTGGAAATATGAAAGATAGGCTTTAAAAGATTTCTTGTTTTCAAGAATAAAGAAAAAATCTCCTTTTTCCAAACTTGGGCACCCACCTCCTAATTCCTTATTTTTTAGGAGCTGAGGAATTTCAAGTTTCAAGTTACAATTCAAATTAGTGGTCTCCAAGAAACCCACACTTTCTTTTTCTATTTCAATATTTTTTTTCATTTAAAACATATTCTCCACTATGCCACCTTATCTTGTTTTGACCCAAATTTACTCGAAATTGTAATTTTCAAATTCTAATATATTATGACATTCAAATTCGCAAAAAAAGTAAAAATCACAAGATAAAATTGAAACTCAATTCACAATAAAATTTGAACCTCTTTTGTTGACACAAGATAGCCACTATGCCATGGATGCTCTTGCATGAGACACCCATAGTAGAACAAAAGTGATCTCATCACTTTCCAAGAGGATATCCAAGATGAGTAATTTCAGCTTTAGACAACCAAGAAGCATCCTCAACAGGCCTTTGGAGTATGTGTAGAATCATGATGGGCCAAAAAGTGGCGATATGATGGGTATGTGTAGGGTATGTGGCTAACGACTTTTTTTTTACCCAAAATTGATAAAAAAAAAAGGGTTTTTAAAGATGATTGTCAGCTTTACACCAATATAAATTATGCTTTACCTTGAATTTAATAAATAATTATTATTCATTTTCTATTTGAATTATGACTAAAGTCTTGATTGATAAGCTGATTGAAAAACATCTATAGCTTTCAAATGGTATCACATTTTTTGAATCCAAAAAATGCATCACATTCTATGCTTCCAATACTATAGGATTAAAAAAAAATTAATTTCATGAAGTTTTCACCAAGTTATGGTGGTCAAACATACGAGTTTGTATAATTTTTAAAATTGTAATAAAAAATTCATAATTAATTATTTACTTGGAAAAAAATTATAAAACAATATTCATCACATCGGGACATGAGTCCTCTACTTATATCTAAAATCTTATAATTTTTTTTATAATTTTATTTTGGTTAGGGTGGTCAAAAAAACCTACTTCTTATTTTTTCCCTGAAATTTAAGTGCTACTGCATTGAAATTTTAAATTTTCACCAAATATGTTTTTATTTTTTAAAATAAACCTAGTAGTTTAGAAACTACATTCAATTTTCTACATATTCTATTCTTACATATTTTTGAAATAATATAGATAATTTATTCAAATTTTTACATCAAGTTGCCTAACTCTGAGTTTTCTAAATTTTATCACCACTTAAGGGCCTTATTTTTTCATGATGATCTTGCACATACCCTTCCAATCCATTTTACCAAGTAATCCATGCGTTGCTTTCTTCTAGTGCTTTTATTCACCCTACAATCAAGAATAGTTTCAATCTACTCTTTCCCTAAATTTGATGATGATGTTTGTTGCTGTACATCTACTACACCTTCATCATTTTCAGACTCATGAAACATGGTTAGATCAAAAATATTGAAAATTGGAGAAATATTCAGTTCACTTTGCAATTCTACTTCATAAGTTGCATTACCTGATTCGTGTTTTCTCGCAATCTAGCAAGGCCTAATCTTCCTCATTTTTAGCCTTTTGTAAGTTCCCACTAGAAACCTCTCTTTTCTCAAATGAACCATCACCTCATCACCAAATTAGAACTCTTTGTATCTCTTCAAATCAACATGATTTTTGTACTAAAAATTCATTTTATGAATGTTCTCTCTTACCTCTTCATGTAGTATCTTATGTGTTCCTCCTCTCCTATATCTCCTAAAAAGCAATTTTCAGCTGCAAATTCATCATTAATAACACAATAAAAATACTCATCCCTTCCATATCCCTCCTTTGTATATAGTTCAATGTCACTAACACAATCAAAACATTCTTCTCTTCCATCTTGCAATAAACTATCATCCATACAAATCTCTTTATCAAATGAGAAATCATCAATTGATGCAAAGGGAATCTCACTAAACAAATCAAAATTCACTTTTTCACTTTCTTCCTTACTTACAAATTTAATGTTGTCATTCTCTAATGTACTTATTATTGTAATATATTCTTCTACACAAATATTATCTTGCTCACATAAATAAGCAACAACATTTTCACAAAAATTATATTTTACCTCTCCTTTCTCCACCAAAACCTTCACTTTACCTTTCTTGAGTGCAATCCATACTGCTGCAACTTGCATGAGAAAATCAAAATATTCATCCTCATCCTCTTCCACTAATTTGTTAACTCCATGAATCAAACATTTTCCAGTTTTATTACATACATTTCCTTCTTCCTTACTCAAGGGCTTCAACTTGTGTTTGATTCCATCCTTCAATAAGGAGTACGTATTAGCATACCCATTATACACTGCACACCTTTCAAACTGCCAAGGCCTTCCCAACAATACGTGACAAACATCCATAGAAATTAAGTCACATAAAACTTCATCATGATAATCACCTATCTTAAATTTTACTATACATAATTCATTTACCAAAAATTTACGATCATCTTGCAACAAAGAAATTTTGTATGGATATAGGTGCCTTCTTCTTTCCAAGTGAAACTTATTTACCATTTCCTCAAAAACAAGATTGTTAGTACTACCATTATCAATAATAACATTAAAAACTTTACCTTCACACTTACATCTTGTTTTGATCAGGCTCTTCCTTTGATCTAGTTCTTTTCCTTCATTGATCATAACTCTTCTTGAAACAAGAACTTCTCCATCCTCTGCCTCTTCTGAGTGTGAAGACTTAGCATCTTCTCCATTTATTTTTTCTACCTATTCTAAATTTTGGTCCTCCTTCTTGGTCTTTCCTCTTCATGAGGGCAGTAATATGCCCTATGACCTTCTTCTTCACACTTGAAACAAGCCCCTCTAAAGGTTTCACTTTTGAAACTTCTACCCGACCTTCCTCTACCCCTCTGATTTTGATCTCTTGAACCATACAAGTCTTCATTCCTATGTTGTTTTTTACTACCTTGGTCTTCATTTTTTCTGATTTTTATCCTCATTTTGCTGCCGATTTGTTTTAATCCTTCCTCCCTGCTTATTATCAAATTTTCTATTCATTCTTTCTTCTATCTTCAATGCTATTTGATAAGCATCTTCCATTATCACAACTCTAACAAGTGCCATCTCTTCTTGAATGCTTATCCTCAACCCATTTATGTATCTTGCAACCTTTTCCTTGGTTGCCTATGAATGTCCAATCCTTATAAGAATTCTATGAAATTATTTAGTGTATTCTTTAATAGTCTTGCTTCCTTGCTTAAAACCTTGCATCCTCTTGAGTAACTCCAATTCATAGTCTACAAGTATAAACTGCCTTTTTAATTTTTCCACCATTTTATCCCATTTGTTAATCTTATATTTTCCTCCTCTTCTCCTTTCTAATTGGACCTCTCTCCACCATATTGATCCTTTCCCTTTCATCCTTGTCTTGGAAAATCTCAATTTATTAGGATCCTCTATCTCTTCAAATTCAAAATAATCCTCCATTTCATTAAGCCAATCTATCAATTCCTCTAGATTTAGACTTCCATTAAATGTGGGAACCTCCATTTTTGGTATCCTTCTCATTTTTGTTAAAGATTTCAGTAGTGGTTCATTTGGAACTGCTGCAATTTTCTCTCTTTGCTCAGTATCTAAACTAGCATTCTCTATGCTTCCATCTTCATCATCACTTCCTAGGTATCTCATTCTTGCAAATCCTTTCCTTATCTCTTTTTTCAAAGTTTCAACCTGCCTTCTGAAGGGTCTAAAATCATCATCTCTTACAAAATTATCTCCTCTTCCTCTTCCTCTACCTCTACCATGATGGGCTTCTCTCCCATCAATTTTATTTTTAACACCCACAACACAATCTTGGTGCAATTGCCTCTCTTTGGCAATATTTTACACACTCAAGATCTTGCTGCTCTAATACCACTAATGTATGTATATAATTAAAATAAATTATGCAATGGAAATTAATTTTAATAGCTCACACAATATAGAAAAATAAAACCCCATCACAAAGAAAGAAAATTATTTGCAATAGTAATGAAGCTCTGGCTTGCAACTTGCAACTAGTTATCTCAAATTTGATTTAATTTGCAATGAATTACAATCAATCTAGAAAGGATTATGGGCTGCAAAAAACCCTTAAAAACTACTAGTAAACAAAACAAAAATAATTTTCCCTCAACAAATTAAAGCTTGTAACAAAGCTTTCTTTAGCACCTGCAACAACAATTACTCTCCACAATATCAACTCTTCAATCTAAAACTATCAATGATGTTTGTGCCTCTAACCTTAAATCTGCAACAACACCATTATAAACCCCTTCCTAGAGGTATGCTATGCCTTTCTCTTCTCCTTTCCTGTATTCTAGAAAAACTTCAAAGATGAAATTACTTTTACATAAAAACAAGCTACCATTAAATGAAATGCAATGTGAATGTATTTAGCTTTAATTCTCTTGCATTCCAACCCACTCTCAAGAAAATCCACATCCATCTCCAGGAAATTTAAATTCAGAAATAAAAATTAATAAAATAAACCTCCAAACCTCCAAACTTGGAAAATATGAAAGATAGGCTTTAAAAGCTTTCTTGTTCTCAAGAATAAAGAAAAAATCTACTTTTTCCAAAATTAGGCACCTACCTCCTAATTCCCTATTTTTTAGGAGTGGAGGAATTCCAAATTTGGAGTTACAAGTCAAATTAGTGGTCTCCAAGAAACCCATGCTTTATTTTTCTTTTTTAGAAGTTTTTACATTTAAAATATATTCTCCACTATGCCACCTTATCTTGTTTTGACCCAAATTTACTCCAAATTGTAATTTTCAAATTCTAATATGTCATGAAATTCAAATTCACAACAAGATGTGACTTTCAAAAGATAAACATGTAATTCAATTCACAACAAAATTGCACTAAAATTTGAACCTCTTTTGTTGACAAAGGATAGCCACTATGTCATGGATGCTCCTCCATCATATTTATATCCCCCTCCTAAAGCTAATCAATCTAGGCCTTCTTCTTCCAATAAAATACCTCATGCAATTCCCATTCCTTTAGATCCTTCAAAGTGCTCAAGTTTTATCTGAGGGAGATCTCTAAAATATCATATTCTCTAATTTGGTGAGTGATAGCATCTATATGGGACTAAGTAACTGACTTAGCCTAAAAAATATTACCAAAGCAATGCCTATTCCACCTATTGACCTAGAGCTTAAAAAATTGCAACCTTTTGACAAGGGAGTACATTTTCATGCCAAAGGTTAGTCTACCTCTACTCCACCAAACAATCATATGATCTTATAACCTAGGATCCCACAACCACATTAGTTGAAACTTAAAAGAAGAATTCTTTTTAGTCCCCACCAAGGCATTTGAGAACTTGATATGCTAGTGATATGAGACCTGCCACTCCAATATCTTGGAGATAGAATCCCAATTTTTTCCAAGCCAATAACTAGACACCAAAAATTTATCTAGTCTATCCAAAATATAATCTTTGTCACATCTCCTCTTACTCTAGGTGAAAAATCCATTGCTTGGCTTTATGTCCACTAGGTTCATAGAAGATAATGTTATCTTTGAGAAGAATGGAGTAAGGCTCTAGTCTTTCCACTCCCCCTCTTTGTACTTCCAAATTGACTATAGAATTAAAGTCAGCAACCAAGATCCAAGGATGGAAAGGAGCTAAGGATCAAATGTAATAGATATGAGACCATAAGATGGATTTACCAAAAAAACTAGTCAAGGCATAAACATTATAAAACATGATAATCTCACCTATCTCCAAGCTAGAAGCAACCCCAGGAATTGAAGATATGTTAGAGAGCCACCATAGAAGAGAAATATTTAGGGGATTCCATAAAAAAGAAACTACCCTTGAATTTCCCTTTATACTTATGCATTGATAATGACATCACCATAATTTATAAGCCATGTTGTACATACTATCCAATGGATTTTTTTCTATTGAAGATACTAAAACATAGAAAAAAGGGAACCCTAAGTTTTAAGGTATAGAACCTAGGCTTGATTGTCTCCTTTTCTAGGGTTTTGTTCATATGGAGATCAACAAGGTGTATAGATTTACTTTCAACCATGAAAGTGAGCAAATCAGATCTAGATCTCCATCCTATTGAGGATTGGGATTGATTTTCTATGATTGGACTAATTAGAATATATGCCCTAATATGAGAAATTAAATAATGTGAGAATTGATTAACTAAAATAGTGAATTATAGGTAGATCTCGGAAATGTAGAGGATGGTGTACCTATGTATAAAAGTTGGTTTCAGTGTGCATAGGAGGACTAATTTTCCAAAGGGCATATGGGTCCTTGTATGGATTTCCTACTCTATTTTTGAGGTCCTCTGATGACAAATCTAAGCTTTTGATTATTGATTGCAAAGTTGTTGGCACATTGTCAGATAATTATATAGGTGAGTTTCTATGAATTAGCAAGGTGTGGGGCTTCAAATGCAATAAAGAATAATTTTTCTTGAAGCTTCCTTCAATCCTCTATAAACCTAAAATCTATAGATTCACAAAGAGAATAAATTTTGTGCCATTTAGGGGTTTTCCTTCATCAATCATTGTGTTAGTGTTTTCACTACCATAATGAGGTATGTGCAAGATCATGATGGGCCAAAAAGTGGCGATATGATGGGTATGTGGCTGACAACTTTCTTTTTACCCAAAATTGATGAAATGAAAAGGGGTTTTAAAGGAGATTCTCAAATTTCCACCAATATAAATTATTCTTTACTTTGAATTTACTAAATAATTATTATTCATTTTCTATTTGAATTACGACTAAAGTCTTAATTGATAGGCTGATTGAAAAATGTCTACAAATTTCAAACGATATCACATTTTTTGAATCCGAAACATGTGTCACATTCTATGCTTAGCATACTATAAGATTGAAAAAATAAAAATTTCATGAAGTTTTGACCAAGTTAAGGTGGTCAAACATACAAGTTTTTATATTTTTAAAAGTTATAATAAAAAATTCATAATTAATTATTTACTTGGAAAAAAATTACAAAAAAATATGCATTACATTAGGACATGAGTCATCTACTTATATCTAAAATCTTATAAAAAAATATTATCATTTTATTTTGGTTAGGGTGGTCAGACAGACACCTACTTATTTTTTCCATGAAATTTAAGTACTACTACATTGAAATTTCAATTTTTCACCAAATAGGTTTTTTTTTTTTAAATAAACCTAGTAGTTAAGAAACTACATTCAATTTTCTACTAATTCTATTCTTACATATTTTTAAAATAATATAGATAACTTATTCAAATTTTTACGTCAAGTTCCCTAACTCTGATTTTTCTGAATTTTTCGCCACTTAAGGGCTTGTTTTTTCCATGATGATCCTGCACATACCCAATGGAAATATCAATGATAAGAAGGAATAATGAGTCACAAAACTGTGCTACAACTCACCACCCTTCAATGGCTTCCTTGAAGGACTGAAGTAATACACATCTCTTCAAGGTCTTGGATCATGCTTGCTTAAGTTCTTGAACTTCTTGGAGACCTACAACAAGGGTTAGTCTTCATAAACAATGATAACATAAAAACATATGAACCCACATAAGATTCAATGACATGATGTTAGGATCTTGAATTGCTACAATAAAGCTCTGAAATAATGCTCTTGACTTTCTCTCGACAATAGTTCTCTCATTATTTCTCCTAGTTTTAAATCATGAAAAGACTAAGTATTTATAGATATTTCTCTAATTTTCCAAAAATTAAATCTCAATAGCTAACATTTGCAAGTTGAATTTTGAATGTTAAAATGTTAACACTAACATATCCAAAATTGGTCACTGACAAAATAGGGGGACCCATATGCCCCAAGGTGAATGGGTCCTAGCCCTATTTCATTGGGCATTAAGTGTCAAGGTGAAAATATCAATTAGATGCTTTAGAAAATGGGCTAGGGTTCACTACATGTGGGGTTTTATACTAAATTTGGGATATTTCACCAAACTTACTATAAATGGAAAGTGAAAAATAGGTGTAATGAACCCACCTATTCTTCAATTTCATTTAGGAAATTATGAGATCCCTTAAGTCAAAATCCACTTTCAACCCTCAAATGAGTGAATTCTGAGGAATCTTGCAATTTCAATTTTTGTGTTAGGATAGGGGTCTAGGACAAATAAAAATTTGGGGAGAAGGATTAAAAATAGAAAATCAACTCCAAATTGTAATCTATAAAGTGGATTCAAAATATTTAGCATAATATTGATGGAACCTATAGACTTTTTGGAGAACTTGGAAGAGATAGATCTTGTGTACCTCTCACAAAAAGGTGTTTTTAGAAGATAACTAAGGACTCATTTTCCCTATGGTGAATGGGTCCTAGCTAGGTATCTATAAAAATGGTTTCTTGGTTCTCTTCTTTTGTGTCTACACTCCCAAATACTCAATTTTCATAATCATATACCTGGGAATAAATCTTGTAGGTGAGTTTTCGTGAAATGACAACAAAGGTGACAACTTTGAAAACTTTGTAATTTTGCACTTTTGAGATATTTCACCTAAAATCTACAAATAGAAATCAAGAGGGAAATTTTTGTTGTTGTTGGTGAATGGGGGTTTTCCTTGGTCAAACCCCATTTTGGTAATTAAACCTTAAAATGAAATTAAATAGCATGAAAGGAATGATGAATGAATAACTCAATATCACAACTCGCCAAACCCTTGGATGAACCTTGATAATAGAGGTCTTCAACTTGCATCAAATGGCTTCAATGGATGTGGATCTTGAAATTGATTTTTTTCTTGAAATGATACTTTGAATTCTTGATTGAATCATGAAACCTACACAACATATTAGCTCGAAAAACATTCATGACTCCACATAACTTTGATATAATTATTGGATCTTGAATGCTACAACAAATAATAAAGAAATCTTCTCTTGAATTCTCTTGACAATAATATTGGCTCTTGTAATTGATCTCTCAAAAATATAATATTGAAAACTTTTAGTTGATTTGATGAAATAGCCTTGTATTTATAATAACTTATCCTTAATTAAAATTTCACAAGCTGAAATTGAAATATAGATTTGAAATTCTTAAAATACCACCAAAAAAATAATTTAAATTAGGGTCCTAGGTCACTTACCTAGGACACACATTGCTCAATGATAATTGTTATGTTATGGCATTAATGAATGTTGAGTTTTTCTCTTCAGTAATTGTAATTAATTAGGCTTGGATTTGAATTAAAGGGGCCAATTGAGGAAAATTCACCTCAATTAATGAATAAAGCCCTAGATAAGTGTGAAAGTTTAAAGGTACACCATACAACACAAAAAATAAGGCATAATTAAGTCAATTTTATTTAATAGGGCTCTAAACTTAATGTGAATATGAAAAATTAAAATTACAAAACTAAATTAAGGAAAAAATTAGTTCATTTTATTATTAATATTTCCAAAATTAAGTGTGAAAAAGGGATACTTTTTCCTACACTACATTTATCCCCCACTTTAGTGAGAGGAGGAACTTGCATCAAACTCATACTAAAGTTGTCAAGAGGGGTCTAAGTGTACCAATGTGGATTGTATAGGATGACAAAGATCACGGAGGGTGATCAAGCCCCCAGGATCCAATATCCCATGTCAAAATAACATGAGCACAAAGGGACACACACAAGATGTATGATATGTAGCAGCAAGACAAGATACACAAACATACAATGTCAAAGACAAAAATAAAAATAAAAAGGGGTGGATCAAGCCTCGATTGTTTTTCCAAAAATGTTCACAAGTGGAACTCAATGTCCACTATGCAAACAACATACATGCTCACACAGGCTAATGGAACCTCAGGTCATCCACTAGGTGAGCCCTCAGGAAAGTGGCTTAGTTAGAAATTCATGCCTCTATCTAGGCTCTCACTATACTTACCATACCAAAGCTATCCCTCCAATAACTCTAATAGGGAACCACACACATTATTTTCAAACTTCATAAGGCATAACAAGCTTCATTATGCTAAGCACTCATGAGCATGGGAAAGGCTCTACTAGCAAGCAAGTTGTGTTATGCTTGGTTTCCTTGAATTTAGGGTTTGAGCTTCATAAGGTTAACAAGTTGTATTATGCTAAACACTTATAAACATTATATATAGGCTTGTTCAAAGGGATCTCAGTTTGTGTAAGGTCTCTTCTTAGGGATCATTGTGCCTAATGTCTCTAAGAGAGGAAAAATCAAAGAAATATCATGCTCTCGAAGGATATCAAACCCAATGACACCACCAAGAAAAGGACACATCACAAGAAGAAATAAAATCACACAAAGAAATGGGTGAGTGTAGGATCATGGGGGTCCAAAAGTGGCGATATGATAAAAAAGTGACCGATGACTCTTTTTTATCCAAATTTGATGAAACAAAAAAGGGTTTATTGAGAAAATTTTCAACTTTTCATCAATATAATATATTACTTATTTGGAATTAAATAGATAATTATTATTTATTTTCTACATGCATTCTAACTAAAGTCCTGATTGATAGGTTGATTGAAAAACATCTATAATTCTTAAACAATTTAATAATTTTTTAAATTCGAAAGATGCACCACATTCTATGATTCCCATACTATAAGATTAAAAAAAAAGAAATATTGAATTTCATAATTTTTTAACCAAGTTATGGTGGTTAGACAAACAAGTTTTAATATTTTTAAAAAGTTTTAATAAAAAATTCATAACTAATTATTTACTTGTTAAAAATTTACAAAAAAAATGTGACACATCTAGGTATGTGTCCTTACTTATATTGAAAGTTTTAGAAAAATAATATTACTTTTTTCTTGTACTTAGGTTGGTTAGACATACATCTTTTTTTAAATTTTTTCCTAAAACTTTATTACTACTATATTGAAATTTCAAAATTTCACCAGATAGATTTACTTTTTCCCAAAAGAGGACTAGTATCTTAGAAACTACATTCAATTTGATACAAATTTTGTTCGTAAATATTTTTGAAATTATTTTAATGACTTATTCAAATTTTTATGTCAATTTTCCTAACCCTATTTTTCTGAATTTTCATTGCCACTTAAGGGCCTAGTTTGGACCCCCATGATCTTGCACTGACCCAAATATGAGTGTCGATGTATGCCCCCAATTTAAAGTGATTTATAACACCATTGTTGTGAGCACTCCGGTTTAAAGTAGAAGAATACATGAGAGATTATTTGGAAAGCCCCATACCAAGTCATATGTTTATGAATGAAACTACATCATCAAGAAGGGGTTGCCTCTGAAATCCAATGCTAAAGATAACATCAAAAGAAAAGTGCATCACATGTGAGCCAACTTAAGAAATTTCATCCACATCCCAAGGTTGCTATTATATATACATGGAAGGTGGACAACTAGCCAAAAGAGATGAAAACAAGTGCCATACAAGGATAAGGCTACCTAACCCATTGCCCCCACTTAGTGCAAGACAAGGGTGAGGTGAGGTGATTGATGAGAAACATGAAAATTAGTATCAATTAGAGGAACTAAGTTCTTCAACACAAGGAAGAGCATCACAATATTTAAGATGGTGAATTTTACTACTCAAAGCCTTACATTCATTAGTAGAATGACCACGAACTCTTGTTATAAAATTTATTTTGTGCTCTTGGAGGGAGAGATATCAAACAATCTTGGAGGATTCTTGACAAGATACTCTCTTTATTGATAGTAGAATATGTTCCTTTACTTTGCGAAAAAGATATCTCTTGCTTAGTACAAGGTGTCATACTTACACAAGACTCTTTATATTATGAGATTTTGTACTCTCCCTAAAAGGAGAGTGTAAAATATAATGAACTCCAATCATTACTAAGACATGTCCTAGGAGTGTTTTGTGTGATGAAATTGATATTAAGCGAATATTTAATTGTTTCTTTCAAAGGGAAATAACCAAGACCACTAGTTTCTATCAGTTCAGGATGCACCAAGGTTAAAGTTGACTTAGGAGAATCTTTTGTAATAGTGTTTCTATTGAGTGAAGGAATTTTTTATGCTTTCATTTATTTTTATGGACAATAACCAATACCATTAGTTGTTCCTTGTGTGTTAGGATCTATAGGGACATGCATACCTTGTTCTCTAGCACCACATTCTTTTCCACTATACCCAATTTGTTTCATAATTTCATAGCCTCTTCCACTTCATAAAAGTTGGTTGTGTAATTTGATATCTCTTCTAAAGTGGTTGAAGTGGATTCTTTCGAAGGTTCTTATGAATCTTGTGTTGAAATTACTGATTTTTCTTTTACCTTTTTAGACTCTTTTGTTGTTATCTTGTATTCGCCCATGAATGTAGGTGTAAAATTCAATGATCCAAAATAATCCATAGATAACATTATGAATGTTTTAGGGAACTTTTCTTTTTGTTCTTCTTGCATGGGTTCTACTTGTGTAGTTTTTGTTAATATTTTCAAAGGATTTTCCTTATCTTTCTCAATGAGAAAACTATCTGGTTCAAGGTTAGCCTCGATTGTATACATTTTTTTGTTGTAGACATACTTCATTTTACAATGAAGAGTAGAAGTCACCCCATTCATTTCATGAATCCATGGTCTACCTAAAAGAATATTGTATGAAATATCATGAGGAATAACATGGATAGTATTTTGCAATGTGGCCATTCTAATTGTAATAGGTAATGTGATCACACCAAGCAGTTGTTTTCCTACATTATCAAACTTATGAATTGATAAGGAATCAGGTTTCAAATTTTATTCTTATCCACTCCAAGCTTATCCAAAAGGCTTACACTACACACATTAAGGGCTGATCCATTTTCAACAAGGGTTCTCTTTATCCCAATCATATTATATTTAGCTATTATAATGAAAGATTCATTTTGTTTTTGCACTTCCAAAGGAGGTAACTCACTTTGGTGGAAAAAAATGTCAATAGTTATTCCTTGAATCAAGGCTACTATATCATTCGGTTGCATGTTAGGAGGGATAGAAACTTGTTGTAAAGCACTTTAAATCATGTTCTGATAATGAGGGGAGGCTTGAATAAGATCCCATAACCTGGATATCTTAGTCGAAGTGTTTTTCATTTTTTCAAAAAGTTAATACTCTTTACCACTATGGTGCAAGATGTTAGGCTTAGGTGGGAGATATGTTTGAGGTAATGGAAGGGACATTGGAGTTGTTTGTCGTTGTTGATTTTTTCTAGTGTTATATGTATGAGCAATGGTATTATAACTCAACTGGTATGAAACATTGTGTTGAGGTGGTCTTAGGATAAGCATAGGTTTTTTTTGAACTTGTGGTTGTTGTGAGGGTGGATAGGGGATAAATTGAGGCTTCTAAGGTGATCTAATAATTAAAGGATTTATAGGAGGTCTAAGAATTAGAGGAATCAAGGGAGTTCTAATGTTCATAACCTCAAAAAACTTATCCATATTTTCACAATCTATTCATGAAGAGGAGTTTAATGTCACTTCATCATATTCATCTAAAGAAGCCACATTACTATTGTTTGAAAGATATGTGTCAATTTTGTCATTTTATTGCATCATGATATCTTCTCTTGTAGGAGATAATTTAGGATAGGAGCAAATAAGATGTTGATCACATTCCATGGTTAGATTTTGTAAAGTGACATCATCAAAAATAGGGGAGGCATCTTGAGTGAAGAATGATTACCAATGATAGGATCATTTTGCTCAAGTAGATATTCCCAAGTGGGAGAAGCATTAGGAGAGGGAGAAATAAGATTCTCAAAACTTTCAATGATTGTATCTTCCAACTCCAAACTATCTTCTTCACAAATAGGAAAGATACTAGGAGAAGAATAAATGTGATTGTCATGATTTCATCCTCTTTCACTAATGTGTCAACAGTCTCATTCTCTTGTTCCATAATATCTTTCCAAGTGGGATATTTGTTAGGAGAGGAGTTTTCAAGATTATCATGACTCTCAATGGGTGCATCTTCTAACACCAAAATACCTTCATCACAAGTAGGAGAGATATTAGGAGAAGAGAAATTATGATTATCATGATTGTCTATGTATACACCCTCTTTCACTAAGAGGGTATGTGCAAGATAATCATGGAAAAAATAGGCCCTTAAGTGGCAAAAATTCAAAAAATCAGAGCTAGGAAACTTGACATAAAAATTTGAATAAGTTATCTATATTATTTCTAAAATATGTAAGAATAGAATGTGTAGAAAATTGAATGTAGTTTCTAAACTACTAGGTTTATTTAAACCAAAACAAATATATTATTTCTGAAATTTCAATGTAGTCGTATTTAAATTTCAGGGAAAAAATAAGTAGGTGTCTGTCTGACCACCCTAACCACAATAAAATGATAATATTTTTTTATAAGATTTTAGACATAAGTAGAGGACTCATGTCTAGATGTGATGCATTTTTTTTTGTAATTTTTTTCCAAGTATAATTAATTATGATTTTTTTATTACAATTTTTTTAAAATATAAAAACTCATATGTCTGACCACCTTAACTTGGTCAAAACTTCATGAAATTCATTTTTTCCTTTTTTAATCCTATAGTATGTGAAGCATAGAATTCGATGCATGTTTTGGATTAAAAAATGTGATACCATTTGAAAGCTATAGATGTTTTTCAATCGACCTATCATTCAACACTTTAGTCATAATTCAAATAGAAAATGAATAATAATTATTTATTAAATTCAAAGTAAAGTGTAATTTATATTGGTGGAAAGCTGAGAATCTCCTTTAAAAACCCTTTTCATTTCATCAATTTTGGGTAAAACAAAAGTCGTCAGCCACACCCTACAAATACCCATCATATTGCCACTTTTTGGCCCATCATGATCCTGCACATACCCAAGACATTCTCATAAATAGGAGAGATATTAGGGGATGATGGGATGATGGGATGATGGGAAATGTGGTAGTATGGAATATGTCAACAAGCTCAATCTCTTTCACTAAGAGACTCATGACTAACATGTTTGCTAATGCACTTTTTCTTGGAAACCTTAGAAAGGAAAGATAATAACATTGTGAAAAGTAATATATCCAACTTATGCAATGCTTCAAGATGTAAACAATTGTCTAATAGATCTGATGATTTTTTTCTACTGAAATGATTTTGGAATGATTTTAAAAATGACTACACTAAATGGATGTTTAGACCTAGATGCATAAAATGAAAATTCTTGAAACTTTCTAGTTTGATATTGTAGGTTACCAATAGGCCTAGCAAGTGCCAAAAACCACAAAAAATTTAAGAAAAGTTGGTTTTGTAGGCCTCCAAGGACTCATTCATCTAGGGGTAAATGGGTCCCTATACAAGTTTTCTAAAAATTAAAAATACAATTTTTGAGTGATTAGATGTGTTCTCTGTTTTACATTTCAGACTGTAACCTCTATTGTAGAATTTTCTAGAATTTGATGTTTAAATTCATGTGTAATGAAGCACAAATGATGGATTATGTGACACCTTTTTAAATGAAATTTTGATTCAATTTTTTTGAATATGAATGATGAAGAGTACTCTAATATGCAAACACTATGCAAAATCAATGTGATATTATGTAATTTGTTTTGAATTTTTAGATTTAAAATGAATACAAAATGTAAGTTTACACCTAAAATGCAATGCGACTTTATGCAAAATTTAGAAACCCTAAATGCAATGCATTAATTCAAAATCCTAGATATAGGGTTTGAATGCACTCTAAATAAAAAATTATAATGTTTAAAAATTGGGTTCACCAAAATGAAACTTAGAAAAATGGGTTAGGGTTCACTACATATTGGGTTTTATACTATATTTGGGATATTTTACCAAACTTACTATAAATGAAAATGGGAAAATAAGTCTAATGAACCCACCTATTCTTCAATTTCATTCAGGAAATGAGATCCCTCAAGTCAAAATCAACTTTCAACCCATATGTGATTGAATTCTTTGAGGAATCTTACAATTTCCCTTTTTGTGATAGTATAGGGGTCTAGGCCAAACAACACTTTGCAAAGAAAGATTAAAAATAGAAGATCAACTCCAAATTAAAATCTATAATGTGGATTCAGAAGATTTAGCATAATACTGATTGAACCTATAGACTTTCTAGAGAAAATGGAAGGGATAAATCGTGTGTACCTCTCATAAAAAGGTGATTTTAGAAGCTGACTAAGGACTCACTTGCCCTATGGAAAATGGGTCCTAGTTAGGGTGCTATAAAAATGGTTTTTGGGTTCTCTTCTCCTATGTATACACTCCTAGATCCCTAATTTTCATAGTCAGACAACCAAAAATAAAACCTGTAGGTGATTTTCCATGAAATGACAACAAAGGTGGAAACTTTGACAACTTTCCAATTTTGCACTTTTGAGATATTCCACCTAAAATATGCAAACACAAATCAAGAGGGGAAATTTTTTTGTTGTTGGTGAATGGGGGTTTTCCTTGGTCAAACCCTGTTTTGGTAATTAAACCTTGAAATGAAATGAAATAGAATGGAATGAATGATGCATGAACAACTCAGTGTCACAACTCACCAAACCCTTGGATGAACCTTGAAAATGGAGGTCTACAACTTGCATGAAATGGATTCAGTGGATGTGGATATTGACTTTGAATCTTTTCTTGAAATGATACTTTGAATGCTTGATTGAATCATGAAACCTACATCAACATATTACCTCCAAAAACATGCATGACTCCACATAACTTTGACATAATTCTTGAATCTTGGATGTTGCATCAACTGATGAAAAAATAGTTTCTTAAATGCTCTTGAAAATAATATTGGCTCTTGTAATTGATCTCTCAAAGATCTAATCTTGAAAACAGTTAGTTGATTTGATGAAATACCCTTGTATTTATGGTAACTTATATTTAATTCAAAATTCACAAGCTGACATTGAAATATAGATTTGAAATCCTTAAAATACCACCAAAAACATAATTTAAATTAGGGTCCTAGGTCTAAGTGAGGACACATTCACCCTAGGGTGAATGGGTCCTAGGTCACTTACTTAGGACACACATTGCTCAATGATAAGTGTTATGTTATGGCATTAATGAGTGTTAGGTTTTCCTCTTCAGAAATTGTAATTAATTATGCTTGGATTTGAATTAAAGGGGCCAATTAAGAAAAAATAACCTCAATTAATTAATAAGGCCTGAGATAAGTGTCAAAGTGTAAAGGTACACCTTACAACACCAAAAATAAGACACAATTAAGTCCATTTTATTTAATAGGACCCTAAACTTAATGTGAATATGTAAAATACATATTACAACACTAAGTTAAGGCTTTTTTTTTTATATTATTATTAATATTTCCCAAATTAAGTGTGAAAAAGGGATACTTTTTTCTATATTACAAATACATTTGTTCAATTCTTGAAATTTCTTGGAAAGGGTTACAAATGAGCTATAAAATGCATAATCTAGGAAATTAGGGACCCAATTAGACTCAATAATTTAGGGGAAGCAAAATATAGTGTGAAATTGTCAAGGGTGACAATTTTTGACACTATAGAAACATTATATCAAATGAATGAGTTCTAATTAACTCTTAGAAAACCTTTTATCTATAGTAATTTTTTAATCCCCTTAGATTCAAAGAGTTTTAAGGATTGGAGAAGTGTGAGCCATATAATACATAATTTAGGAAATTGGGGACCCAATTAGGCTTCATAATTTAGGGGGAGTAAAACATAGTGTGAAATTATCAAGGCTGACAATTTTTGACACTATATTTAAACCCCACTTTAGTGAGATTATTAACTTATGCTCATAATTTCATAATTTAAGATTTCTAAGGATTGGATAAGTGTGAGCTATAGAATGGGTATGTGCAAGATCATGATGGGCCAAAAAGTGGCAATATGATGGGTATTTGTAGGGTATGTGGCTGACGACTTTTTTTTTACCCAAAATTGATGAAATGAAAAGGATTTTTAAAGGAGATTCTCAACTTTCCACCAATATAAATTATTCTTTAATTTGAATTTAATAAATAATTATTATTCATTTTCTATTTGAATTATGACTAAAGTCCTGATTGATAGGCTGATTGAAAAACATCTATAGCTTTCAAATGGTATCACATTTTGGAATCCAAAACATACATCACATTCTATGCTTTGCATACTATAGGATTAAAAATATAAAATGAATTTCATGAAGTTTTGACCAAGTTAAGGTGGTTAGACATACAAGTTTTATATTTTTTAAAAGTTGTAATAAAAAATTCATAATTAATTATTTACTTGGAAAAAATTACAAAATAATATGCATCACATCCAGGACATGAGTCCTCTACTTATGTCTAAAATTTTATAAAAAGTATTATCATTTTATTGTGGTTAGGGTGGTCCACACCTACTTCTTATTTTTTCCTGAAATTTAAGTACCACTACATTGAAATTTCAAATTTTCACCAAATAGATTTAAAAAACCTAGTAGTTTAGAAACTAGATTCAATTTTCTACAGATTCTATTCTTACATATTTTTAAAATAATATAGATAACTTATTCAAATTTTTACGTCAAGTTTCCTAACTTTGATTTTTCTAAACTTTTTTCCACTTAAGGGCTTGTTTTTTCCATAATGATCCTGCACATACCCGAATACATAATTTAGGAAATTAGGGACCCAATTAGGATTCATAATTTAGGGGGAGCAAAATATAGTGTGAAATTGTGAAGGATGATATTTTTTGACACTACATAAACATTATATCCAATGAATGAGTTCTAGTTAACTCTTGGAAAACCTTTTATCTAGGTTCATTGTTTAGTCCCCTTAGATTCCAAGAGTTCTAAGGATTCAAGAAGTGTGACCTATAGAATACATAATTTAGGAAATTAGGGACCCAATTAGGCTTCATAATTTAGGGGGAGTAAAACATAGTGTGGAATTATCAAGGGTGAAATTTTTTGACACTATATTTAACCTCCACTTTAGTGAGATTATGAACTTATGCTAAAACTCACACTAAAGTAGAAAATGTATGTCAAGAGGGGTCTGATTTTCCAAATGTTGAAGAGATAAGATGACTATGAATCTAAGGGATGTGCAAGACCCTAGGATTCAAGATCCCATGGAAAACCAACATAATTATGAAATGGAACACACATGTATGCAATGTAGGCATGATAGAACATTTAAATGACAACAAAATGAACAAAAACACAATGCAAACATAAATAAAACACACTAAAGAAACACAATGTAACATAAGGTTAGTGTTATAGGATTTGAGTTAGTAAGGAAAAGAGACCTTAGTCTTAAATTTTCTCAAATACCAAATGTCATCCATCGAATAAGGAATTCTCCCATGAGTACTAGCAAGTTGTATTATTCCAAATCACTCATGAGCCACATGGATCTACTAGCTAGCAATATGGGTTCCACAAGGCTAGAAATTTTTGTTATGCTAAACACTCATGAAAAACATGGCTCCACTGGCAATAAAGGTGTGTTATGCTAGGTGGCCATGTTAAAAAGGGGTACTCAAGTTCATGAACCACAAGATCCATTATGATAAATCCATGAAATATCTTGCAAAATATCACTTGAGGGAGCACCTAAAACTCCCCTCAGAGGATGCATAAAGTTAACATCATGAGGGATGAACAAAGATCACCTAAAGGGTTGCAAAAGTTTTACTGTCATGGGGGATGAAAAAAAATCACCTCAGGGGGTGCACAAAGTTTAACATGATAGGGGATGAACAAAACTCACCAAGTAGGGTGTGCACAAAGTTTAACATCACAAGGGACGAACAAAGCTCACCTCAGGGGGTGCATGAAATTACCTAAGTAGGTGCATAAACAATGAAAAGATAAGGCCAAAACCTAAAGGGGTGTTATAACAACACCACCACAAAAAGGTGATTGAAAAAAAAATTAAGGGGATGTACTCAATACGTGAAAGATTATACCTTAGGGAATATCACACATGACATCACCACTAAGAGAGAACAAGTCATGGAATAGAAACTTGCACCTTAGGGAATACTAACCATAGAACCACCACTAAGGGGAGCATCATATACCAAGAAATTCCATGCTCTTAGGGGGCATCAAGCCCTTATAACCACAAAGGAGAAACAACATAGATCAAGAAGGTCACACTTTCATTGAGAAGGTAACACTTTCTAAGAGGTGTATGCTATCATTACTAAGAAGGGACCATTTCTTATGTAAAAAATGAGTAGGAGACTATAAACCCCCCTTAAAATGTTAGGTTACTTTCTACACTAATGTTTTAAGGAGACATAAAGGGATCCCTTTCTAGAAGGAATGCACATAACACAAGGCTACCTAACACACTTTCCCCTAAGTGTAGGGACAATGATGAACCAAAGATGGATGATGATGCAATGCTCTTTGTAAAATGAAATATGATTGTATAAAACCTATTTTTTACCCCCATATGTGGTAGTGAGTATTGTGTGATGCTACAAATACCACATGGCAAGGAGAAGCAACTAATTCTATTGATTAAGTGAAGATATTTTTTGTTTTTGTTATTTTTGAAGGACAATAGCCAAGACCTCTTGTTTTTTCTTGCATGTTAGGCTTGTTGAATGAAAAAGAAAATTCAGAGTGGGGGGGAATCAGTTGTATCTTATTAAAACACCAAAACCCTCATTAAAATTCAGATCCACATGCATTCATTAAACCCTTTATGTGTTATGAAGAATTATCATGAAAATAAAACAAGAGAAACTTAAACAACTTTAAAACCATGCACAAGAGAACACTAGATTTATGTGGAAAACCCAATGAGGGAAAAACCATAGTGAGGATTAGCTAACAATATAAGTAATTACAAAACTAGTTACAAAGTCTCACTACCAGAATAGGACACATTGTCCAAAAAGGCTCACAACCAAGGCTCACAACTAGAATAAAAACGAAGATAGAGAATAAATGTTACATATAGAACATGATCTCAATGCAACAAAGATTCCACCACAATAGCTTCAACACCTTCACAGTCTATTTGAATGATTGTAGACACCTTCTACTCACTACATTGAGTAATCCAACACTTGAAAGTTTACACTCATATGCTCAATTTTGCATCACTCACATCATACACTTTGCACTTTCATTTATCTTGACCTCCTTCAACAATTCAACTCATACTTATACCATCCTCAACCTTGAGACCCTTTCCAAGGTAAAAAATGCACCTCAAACATGCAAATTTAAATTAGGTCAATGCCAAAACACTTCCATGGTAGCTAGAAGTGAATGTAGACCACATAAAAACTTAATTGGGACCCAAATCAACAACACTACTCAATCACACACTACCACAAACAATATCTATCCTTCACATGTAGTGTAAACACCAGGTCAATCTTTACTCGTACAAACACCATTAAGATTTTAAAATTACACACCTCCTAAAACCCAACGATGACTTGAGAACCACACACCATGCTTCTAGAAAAGCTAGAGCAATCCATGAACCATTTGAGATCCAAAAAAATTCTTTGCAACAACTTCCACTTGAAGAATGTACAAACCTAGTACATTCAGACTACTCTTCCATACACTATTACTTGAAAACTCATCTTCCAATGCACCAAACCTCAAATCCTTTTGAATAAGGTAAACTATCAAAACCATCAACACACATTCAAAATTGTAAGACATAAAGCATAACTATAGAGAAACATGGAGAAAAATAATTTCTCCCAAACACCTCTGTAATGCATAGTCACATAGTGGTGAACACAACTTCTATTGTATAACAATTGAGCATACCATCTCTTGAATATAACATCTTTGAACACCTCTCACACAAATATTTAAATCACATAGGTATATCTTCAACCTAGAAGAAATGCAAAGAAAAACCAAAACATCTCTCAACAACCTAGAACAACACTAGAACACACTATTTCCTCCTTTTATCAATTTGTCTCAAAAGAACTTGGAAACCAAGTACCAAAGACACATACACAAAATATTCATCACTACTATATTCATAGATAGAAGCTTATCAAAGTAACACCAGAGGTTAACACCAGTAGCTTAACTGATGACAACATAATGCAACAAATCAAAGCGTAGACAATACCAACTATTCATCTTCAACACCAATCTACCTCAACACATACAATTGACAAGAATGCTAACAAAAACTTGTTGAGATCAATAAAAACACCAATCTACACATACTTGCAACAATCTCCTATTTTTCCATTGAAGGCAACACATGATGTGAAAAACCATCAAAGAAACAACAACTCTGAACATACCTGTTTCCTTTTCTCTTTTCTATTTACTCACCCTCCCCATTACATGATTATCTCTCTTATTTCTTTTTCACTTGAATCTTCTCCCATTTTGACATCAATGGAAAAGGATAAAATGTTTGCGTTATTCTCCCCCTTTTGCATTAAACAACACACTTATAATTTCTCTGCAACACTTTTCCATTACTACTTTGAATACTCCCCCTTAGGAGCACACACCAATCTGCAACAATCTAAAATACCACTACCTACCCCTCCTAAGAGGTAGCCACCAACATTAGTGAAAAATAAGGATAGGTGTTGAGATCCACTAGACTGATGCATCTCCTTATGCATCTAGTTCAAATTAGGGGCAATTACCACCAAGTTCTCCCAGAGATACTCAAAAGTATCCTTAGGAAGATCCTTAGTAAATATGTTAGCAATCTAGTCCTTTATAGACACATATTCAAGCTTTAGTTCATTCTCCACAACCTTCTCTCTAAGAAAGTGATATTTAATTGAAATATGTTTTGTCTTCGAATGCATCACTAGATTCTTTGTGTGTTGTGTGAATTGTGAGTGTGAGTAAACTAAATAATAAAAAAAAAAAATCCAATGAAACATATTATATTAGAGAATTGAAGTACAAAATTAATTGAATTCAAAACACAATCAATCACTAAAACTGTTCCATTATTCCTGTCTCTAAGGATTCCTTGAATCATAATGTCTCTCAAATTTTTATTGCACTATGAATTCTAAAATGAAAACTTAGAGAATGGATGTTGTAAAATGTAAGAATCTAATTCCTACATGATTTGATGATTATTTTCAAATTTATGCTATTGAGTCGATTTATCTCCCAAAAAATGATGTTGAACCTACCAAGTGATGAATTGATTAATTAAGGCCCTTTTGAAAAATAAAATAAATCAAACCCATTAAAAATCCCACTTAATCACTCATTAAAAGATTAAAACAATGTGATTTCTCCTCATTTGTGCATTTTCAATTTAAAAATTGGGAGTGATTGAGTGATTGAGCAACTTTTGAGCAAGATGGCGATTCCAATCTAGACCCACTGATTCGAGCATGTGCAACATCACAATTACCCAACCATGTATGGACCTTCTGTACGTACCCCAAAAAACTCCCTCATGATTTTGAAATTCACTTTTCCCACATTTTTTCACGTTTAAATTCTGATTTTTATGTTTTAGCACATTTGGTTGCTGATGTAGTGCATCATTAGACTATTTTAGTGCATTTGGTAGTCTAGCACATAGGGTTAGGATTTTAGTGCATTGATGCTAGGTTTTAGCACATATAGTAGAATAGTGAATGCATACTTTGATTTAGTGCATTAGGTCAAGATTGTAGCGCATGTGGGCCTTTAACACATAGAAGTCAAGATTTAGCACATCAATGCAAAGTTGTAGTGCATAGATCCTTTTAGCGCATTGATAGAATAGAATGGTGCATTTGTGAGATTTGATGGAAAAAATGGTAATTTAGCACATAGAGACCCTATTATAGCACATTGACGAACTTTTTTAGCGCATAGAATTTTTTAGTGCATTGAAGCACTATTCTAGCACATTGATGAATTTTAGATTAGACTCTGTTATTTTGATGATTGATCACATCAGTGGTTGATTTGATGTTGTTTGATGATGTTGCTAGATTAGATGATGATTGATCTCATGATAAGTGAGATTAAATGATAGGATGATGATAACTGACCTCATGATAGGTGAGGATCAATGATATATTGATGATTATTGACCTCATGATAGGCGAGGTGTAATGATAAATGCTCACGAGATTTGATCAAAGTTTCATCAGAGTTGATTAGATTGATAGGTTGATTGATGTTGATTGATTGATTTGTTGATTTGTGATATGTTATGATGATAAAATCCTTCATTAGCCCTCCAGATTTGGGAGCACTTCCCAAGGACTTGGGATTTTATTCCACATTTAGATTAGCATGATCTAAATGGAATTGGATGATGCAGATTGACTTCATTGCTAGACATTCCCTAGCATAGGATTAATAATGAACTTTTGACCGCTTTGGCAGAGAGGAGGCACAGTGATCATAACACCTTTAATTTTCCTACTGGTGAGATGATAGTGACACCAAAGGACATGTACTAAATTTTGAGGATTCCAGTCATTGGGAAGTTGGATTTTTATGATTCAACTGAGCAAGGTGGGACTGATGCATTGAGGAGAGTGTTGGATGATGACTAGATATGTGTCCATGAGATCTCATGGTGAGAGATGGTCGATGCATACACAACTTTGTCATGTGTTCTTGTTGGGTTTATCAAAGGTTTTCTATGTCCTGACCATAGGTCGAAGGGACGCTCAGTTGGATTGGGCCAGATTCTTGAGAGTATGATCACACAGGGTACTAGACATGCTTGGGGCTCCTACATGCTTGCTCATTTACACCATGATCTACATCAAGTTATGTATCTAAGAGGGGCCAATTTGTCAGTTGGGGTCACATTGTTACATATATGGGCATGGGAGCATATAGCTGTCACCTGTTCAGTGGTAGATAGACAACATCTAGTAGGGAGACCTTACATTCATGCATACATAGGTCTAGTTGTCTAGCATAAGTTGGGAAAATAGGAGTACTGGAGGAGATTTTTGGATGACTTGGATACAGTGACATGGAGGTCATACCTTGACTGTGAGCTTTGGCTAGAGGATGACACTAAGATGCCCTATGCATGCTAATCTAGATACCTGATTGGGAAGACTCAGTTTTTGATTGAGAGATTCCTTCTCAGGAGAGTGTTTGTGATAGTATGGCAGGGTATAGGGCATGCCCCATGGCTCTCTATGTGCAGCAATAACAAGATATACCAAAGTGGGGGTCATTATTATCCTAGGATGCAATAGTTGAGGAGTATCAGGGTTTATAGGCCATCATTTGGGACTATCATCTAGAGGTTATAGAGGCTCCCATATCCGAGGAGTATGCACAATACTTCTTTGTACATCCCTTCCCATGGATTTTGAGTCCAAAAGAGTTGGTGCCATTATTAAATGATGAGCCAACACCACATTCACGTAGGCGAAGGAGACACAAAGGAGATGATGAGGAGGAGGAGGGAGAGAGTAGTGACGATGGAGACAAGGATGGATATTGAGGAGGTGGTGGAGATGGTGATGGGGGTGATGGAGATGGAGGTGATGGTGGTGGAGGAGATGAGGGTGATGCAGGCTCAGTGCTGGATGTTTGGGACTTTAGAGTTCCTTAGAAGAGGTGATCACTAGTAGCTACAACACAATAGCATGTGCAAATTAGGTTTTCCTCACATCAACATCAAGCTTAGATAACTACTTTGTAGTCACAGGTTCAAGCACTACAGGGACAACTCTAGGCATAGGCCTAGGTACATATGCAGGAACAGGCATAGATTTCCACCCTTACGACAGAGAGAGACACCCTGAGACAATAGGTTGATTAGGTAGATGGCATGGTCAAACAATTACATAGAGTGGTTGAGGGCACAGGTACAGTTGATTACCTGAGAGAGGCATGACACTCCACCAGGGAGGCCAAGTACTACAAGCTAAGGTATCATGAGGTGGTTCCTCTAGAGCATCAAGAGATTTATGTGTAGTCCATCAATGCTCACACACATTCCAGGACTACTAGCAGGGGTGTTATAGGGCCACCTCATAGGGATCCAGGTGCAGGGCCATCAGGTACAACAAGAGGTACAAGGCCAACACCATCAGGGAGGAGCACCGCATAGCTCCATGATGATCATTTGAGATGTATTTGAGACATTTGATGATGTATACTCCTATTTAATTGAGAAATTGATTAGTTACTACCATTTTGATGATGCACCTTTTTCCACTTTTCTAGACATCATTATATACTTGACATTATGATTTTGAGATTATATGATATGTAGTAATGATTAGTGATCTATATGTGTTTATGTGATTTTATGATGGATTCCTACGATGAATACATTTAATTTCTTTGTTATGATAATTATGTGATGTTTATATGATGCTTATATGATTATGACATGATTATGTATGGACACATAATGACATGATTAAATGATGATGCATGATTTATGTTTCTATATGTTTTTATGCATGATGTCCTATGTTATGAGATGAATGCAAATGGAATGTGATGTCCCTATATTTTTGTATTTTCCTAATGCAAATATATGATACGTCTATATTATATGGGATGTATTTGACTATGCAAGTGAGATGTAATGCCCTTAATTTTGTGTTTTCTAATGCAAATATTATGATGTAATGTATGGATGGATGAATGATGTAATGAAAATATGATATGATAATGCAAATGATTATGTAGTTACATGAGAATGATATGTTTTTGTCAATGTCAAGTATACTCAATCTTTTAATGATAGAGGTAACATCATTTTAAAAATTGTTACAACCTTGGAAAATCCACAAATATAGATGCAAAAATAACATGAATGCAGTCTAGCCTACCGTGCAAATCTAATATGCAAATGTTGTCATTGTAACAATCAATTTTTTCATGCGTTTTATCATCATTGATCCTTTAAATTGTTGAAAGTGAGTACAAACATCAATGGTATAATTAAACCATGATGAATTGAGTACTACTTCCATGATTTTTGATATTGCAAGTTAACACAAGCATCTAGGTATAATTTTAGACTGAGATGACCTAAGCATTCCTCATGTAAACGGACAAGAGTTAATCATTTTCCTATGTGAATTAGGAATGTCATCAGTGATACTTTGTAGAGCACATCTCGTGACAATTTTCACATCAGTAATGATTAAATCACAGAAAACAGACAAAGAAAATATCATTCTCCTTCCTAGCTCCTCTAGTCTAGGACATCATCAATTTACTCCTGAGAAATGATAACAAAAATCAAAATACAACCATTGAACATTCATGCTAACATGATAAATCCATGATTCAAAAGAACATCATCCCTTTAGATTTGCTTTGATTATTGATTTTAGTTGTTTGATTTTGGATGGCTGATGTGTAATGTTTGATGATTGATGTATGTTCAATGTTAAGGTGCACCATGATTGTTGTATTTCTTGTGTTGTCTAACTGTTGTTTGTCTATTGGTTTAAGCTCAAAGTTTATTTTCCCTTAGTGAGTTCATGATTTTTCCCCCAATCTAGGGTGAGACACAACCATGATGCTAGGATATGTACATGAGGTTCTTTGATGACAAACAAAATGATGGAAAAAGTGAATGGTCGACACATGCTCAAATAGATGGAAAAACTAATCTATCACAAATAGTGTCTATTACCAAGTTTTCACTACTTGTTTTTATTGCACTTTTTTCAAATTATATGATTTTTTAAATTTTCTTTTTGTGTTGTCACCAAGATGCCTGTTTGCTAGGTTTTCATTGGGGTAATGATCTTTTTCAGGGCATTTTCTAATTTTTTTTGTATTTTTTCTAGACTTTTACCGATGCATTGGATAAGCTAGGTGTAGAACTTCTTGAGATGCGGGTTATTGATGGGTCTTCAAACAAGTCACCTTTAGGTGTGGATAGTTGATACACTCTAGATCCAAATACTAATACAATGACAAAGGGACCTAGCCAATTTGGTTCAAATTTCCCCTTCTTCTCTCAATCCTATTGATTACGAGGATTTTCTTTCAAGACCAAGTCACCAACGTGAAATGTTCTTGGATTTACTCAGTGATTGTAACTTCATGACATCCTCTGCTGATAGGATTTTAGGTGATCCACTACGTGCTGATGATGTTCATCCAATAGTTTCAACTCTTGTAGCCTAGACACTCAATAATCTTCATCTAAAATGATCCCCTTTAGTGACACCTAGAGTAATGGTAGCTCAACCTCAATAGGTAAAATGGCCTTTGATCCATAGACTAAATCATAGAGTGTAGCTCATATCGAGGTGTGGATACTGGTTCGGTATGCCCATAGAGCAGGATTAAATTGAATGTGCCAATCACATCCAACATCATTGACAATTTTCTTTAAGATTTTCAAAATGGTTTTGTTTGAGGCCTCTACCTGACCATTTCCTTGAGGGTAGTATGGTGTAGAAAATTGATGCTAGATATGAAACCTTTCACAAAGTTCTTGGATGTCCTGATTCTTAAAAGGTCTACCATTGTTAGTGACAATAGACTAAGGAATTCCATACCAACAAATGATATAATTCAAGATGAAAGATGCAATTTATTTTCCTATGATGGTGGTTAGGGGAACAACTTCAATCCACTTCATAAAATACTCTATGGTTATGATGATGAATTTGTGTCCACTCCATGAAGGTGGGTGAATTTTTCCTACAAGATCCAATCCCCATTGATAGAAAGGCCATGTTGATGCAAATGGTTGCAGTTCTTGTGTTGGTGCATGTATTATGTTTCCATGGATTTGACATTTTTGGCACTTCTTGACAAATTGAAAAGACTCATTTTCCATATTTGACTAGTAATACCCCAAACCTAAGAGTTTTTTAGTGGGACTTAGTCCATTTGAATGAGTTCCATAGATACCTTCATGAACCTCACATAAATTGGTATCATCTTTGTTACGTTCTAGAAATCGAAGGAGAGTACCATGAATACTTCATTGGTAAAGTACATCGGTTATCAAGGTATGTCGAGATGCTTGTTGAATAAAGTTATGTTTTTGGTTTTAGGTAGATCTGGTGGTAGGGTATTGTTTCTTAGATGGGTGTAGATCTTCTCGTAGATAGAAGCTTCGGCCTTGACTAGATGGTATATGACTTGGGATTTAGGGTTATCATAGGTAGGGTTAAACAATTATTCCACCATGAACTCATAACGAGCCCATTTTTTAAGGTATCTGAAGGAGAGAGGAAATGGTCGCCATAGCATCAACAAATTTGTTATCCCATCTTGGAATCTACTCAAATTTGATTTCCACAAATTACTTCTTGAAATCATCCACCATTCTTTTATGTGACATCAATTTATCATCTTTTGTCTAGTAGTCATTGTTTACCTGATTTATGATCAATTGAGAATCTCCATAGACATGTAACTCTATGATTTTCCACTCGACAACTGTCTTGATACCAATGATCAATGCTTCATACTTAGTTGTGTTGTTAGTACAAGGAAACATTAACCTATAGGACTTTAGAATGGTGTGTCCTTGGGGTGTTACAAATAGGATTCCTATACCTGATCCATGTTGCACATACAATCCATCAAAATATAATATCCACTATTGTTTTGACACTGTAAGGACGTATGCGTCTAGAAAATCAATGCTCATGGGATGATCATCTTGTAATGGTGCTTCAGCTAGTTGATTTGTTATGGCTTGGCCCTTGATTGCTTTCTTGTCCACATACTGGATATCAAACTGACTCAATATCATTACCCATTTTGCTAGTCTTCCTGTCAGGGCAGCTTTGTTGAGTAGGTACTTCAATGGATCAATTTTTGCTATGAGTTTGATGGTGTGGGTTAACATGTAGTGTCTTATTTGTTGAATAGAAAATACTATTTCCAGACAAGATTTTTCAATGAAAGTGTAGTTGATTTCATAGCCATTCAAGTTTCTATTGATGTAATAAATAGCTCTTTCTTTTCCTATGGAATCTTCCTATGCCAGTAGAGCACCTAAAGATACCTATGTTGTTGCTATGTAGAGTAATAATGGTTTTTCTTGAATTGGCAGAACCAGTATGGGTGGTGACATCAGATACTATTTCAGTTGATTAAAAGTTGCTTCACATTTTTCATCCCATTTGAAAGGATCATTCTTGTGTAGTAAGTGATTAAAAGGATGAGTTTTATCTACCAGTTGTGTGATGAACTTCCTGATAGATTGGAATCATCCCTACAAAGATCTAAGTTGGATGATATTTTTGGGAGGAGGCATCTCCATGGTGGCTTTGACTTTTGCAGGATCCACTTCAATGCCTTTAGCTGATACTATATATCCCAAAAGTTTAGCTAATGTCATGCCAAATAGACATTTCTTGGAATTTAATCTCACATTGAATTTCTCCAACTTGGTGAAATTTTTTTCTAGGATTTCTAGATGTCCTTCTCTAGTGTATTATTTTTCCAAAAATTCATCTACATAATCCTCCATAAAGGTGTGCATCATATCATGAAAGATAATGGTCATCACACGTTGATAAGTAGCTCCAGCATTCTTCAATCCAAATAGCATGACATTCTAGTAGAAAGTACCCCATGGGCATGTGAAAGTGGTTTTCTCTTGATCTTTTGGTACTATTTTGATTTGGTTGTAACCTAAAAATCCGTCCATAAGTGATAACATGGCATGTCCCATTGTCAAATCCATGATGATGTCAATGTTAGGAAAAGGAAAATCATCTTTCAGACAAGCCCTGTTAAGATCTATCAAATCCATACATATCCTGATGTTGTGGTTGGGTTTTGAAACTGGTACAATGTTGGAGATCCATTCAACATAATCAATTGGATGGATAAATCCTACATCTAGTAGCTTCTTCAATTCAACTTTCACCAATAGGGCGATATGGAGATGCATTTTTCTCAAATTTTGTTTCACTGGGTTCACTCCAAGTGGTAGTGATAAGTTATGCATGATAAGATATGGATCTATGCCTAGAATATTAGCGTAGGACCAAGCAAATTTGACTTATCTCTCTTCAAATAATTTAGTGAAGCTTGGTTTTTCTTCCTCTATCATGGATGTTGCTAAATGTAGGGTTTTGACTATTTTAGTTGTCAATGTTGTTGGATTGTGTCAGCTTAACTAGCATTGAAGATCTCTTATGATAGTGCTTGGGAAGAGTGTCAAATATTCCATCTCTTGATGCCTCATAGAGGTTTTCACCTTGAGATATGCTCTTTATTTTTACTTTTTCCTTGATCTAATACCACTATTAAATGGTTTTCACCATTAGATCTATTTTTGATATTCATTGTTTTGTAGTTGGAAGATTTGGAACTCCCCTTGTCTGAAGCTTTGTTATGAGATTGGATGGTGGAACATGCTTCAAGATTATCAAAGCAAAGGAATTTCACAATGGCCTCATCATTTGAAAAGAGCTATGTCAAGCAGCTCAGTTTGGTCCTAGTAAATTAGTTTGGGGTGTACCATTGGCAAGAAATCATCAAATTGGCTAGGGTCAAAAGGGGTGAGTGTCATGATGACAATGCCATCAAAGTTTCCAATAGCAATATAAATGTCTATGATGTTACTCACTTCTGAAGGGTCTATCTTGCTCGAAGTTTCATCGTCTTCACGAGAGTCATCAATATGTTGTGATCCAAATTTAAGAGGTCTAGAACTCAAGCTTTGTCCCTCCATACGTGTTGGTGCATACCTTTGTATCATATAAATTTATTTGTCATGACAAGATTCTTTGGAGAGTGAGTCCCATTCATACTCATTGGAATCCATTTTAGAACAATCTTACAATTGGAGGATTCTCTCAACAATCTACTGCCTGGTTTCTTGTTTTGATTCTTCTTTGTATCCTAGTCCTATTTTTTCCCTTTGAATTCATTTTGATGGGTTGAATGAGTTCTATGATACCCTCTTTTCTTTTGTCGAGAGGACCCTTTTCATCATATCCCATATTCTGTAGGATAGTAAAACCTTTACCATATGGTTCTATTAAAGCATTGGAAGTTGATGCTTGTGATGCTTCTTCATCCTTCTATAACTAATTTAAAACATCCTTGTCTTTTGATTCATCCACTAAAGTGCCTACTTTTACAAACTTACCATCAAAGAGCATGGTTGATTATAAGGATTGTTGTTTTGATGTGGATGGTTGTCCATAGGATCTTGGTGAAGGTAGCAACTATGATAAACATAAGGTTGCTCAAATGAATATTCCCCCATGCCTTTGTAACTGGATCTTTTCAATCTATTTTGATAAGGAATTTAGTTGACTTTCATGATTTGAGGGAGTAGGATCACCAACACCTTTGTATTTTGACTCAACCTTTTCCTCAATCTAGTTTGACAAAGAATTTGATTGAATTTCACTACTTGATGAGCTAGAATCATTGATACCCTTATCCTTTGATTGATCCTTTTTCTCAATCCATTTTGACAAGGAATTTAGTTTTCTTTCATTGTTGAATAAACTAGGAGTTGTAGCTTCCTTGTTATGTGGCCAAAAAGTATCTTGAGTTATTTTGAGTGTGTTCCAATATTGTGGATTGTTGAAATTAGCTGAAATGGTGATTTCTTGTCCATTGAAAGAAAATTTCAAACATTGAAGATACGTTGATGGCACTGCTTGCATCTCATGAATCTAAGGATGTCCCAAGAGTATATTATAGTTAACTCCTTATCTAACACTTGGAAAACTATATCTTTTACAACCGGTCCCACTTGAATTGGTAGCACAATTAGTCCTTAGGAAGATCTTTCTTCATCATCATAGGCTTTTATAGTGATATTTCTTCTAGCATCAATGGCATTTTTAGAATATCCAAGTGCACATATAAGTTTCCAAGTACAAATATTTAGGCTAGCTCCACCATCTATTAGAACGTGTTTGACCTAGTGTTTTTGAATTAAAACCTCAATGTGGAGAGCAACATTGTGTGGGTGGTTGGGTGATACATCATCATTTTTAGAAAATGATAGGAAATGAGGTGCAGTCAAGTGTCCCACCATAGTTTGGAATTGACAAACTTCCAGATTATTTGGTACTATGGTGGCTACAAGAGCTTGTTCTAGAGTTTCTTTGTGAGTTGGTGAAATTTTGAGGAGTTCCAATATGGATATTTGAGCTAGGATTTTTTGCAATTGATCAACTATGTTCTATTGTGTTGCAGGGGCAGCAAGTGTCTTATATGTAGTTCCTTTCAATATTACTTTGGCTTGCCACCTTGTGGTTGCATTGACTGGTTGGTCATCTTGTTTATCTTTGATTTTAATGACATTAATTTGATTATCATTTGTAGCAACATGTGTGATAAAATTGATTGGTATAATGTCATTGATTTGGTGGGATTTGGTGTTGTCATGAAGATGAGTTTCAGCTATAACAATGCTTTGTTCATGATCATTTGTGATGTCATTAAGTGAATTATCAACTGCAATAATGTCTTTATGGCCCTTGATTTTGATATCCTTGGTTTGATGTTCTCTAATTTATATGATTTCATTGATGTGATGTGATTGGGTATTGATATCATTGTGATGGTTTTTAGCTATAACAATGTTTCTTTGGCCCTTAATTTCGATATCCCTAGTTTGATCTTCAACTACCTCAATATGGAGAATGGTAGAATTATAAACATAGTTCACATTTTTCCATTTGGCATTTGATGAATAAGACTCCCCTTTTTTTGTAGTTTGGTAAAGGATTCTGGAATGCTCCATGATAAACATTTATTTGGGGTCCTTCTATAAATATTTCTTTTCTATCAATCAAATCTTGTACCAAATATTTTAGCTACATGAAATCATTGGTTTTGTGTCCTTTGTTTATGTGAAATTCACAATAGTGTCCATCATTCCACCACAAAGGTTTAACTCTTGGTTCCCGATCTCTTGCTTATGGTAATGTTATAACCTTGGCTGCAAGAAGTTCCTTTAATGTTGATTCCAATGACTGTCACAAAGGTGTGAATCTTCTTTGATTTGAGGATGTTTGATATGGTGGTGGTCAAGATTTAGTATTGCTTGGATTGCTGTTTTGATTGAAATTTTGGTTGTTGTTTTGATTGCTGGTTGGATTGTTGTTTTGATTGGTCTTGATGGCAATGTTGTCAAGTTAAATACTATTTTTGTATTTTGTGTTTCAGCTGAAGTATCATTGTTACCAACATTCTTGTTTCTCTGCCAAAATTTGGTTTATCATTGTTGTTATAATTGTTAGATGAGCTTGCTAAGTTGTTTTCATTGTAAATTTTCATGACCCCTCTCTTGACCAAGGCTTCTTCAATTTTGATTCCATTTTCAATCAATTTCTCAAAGGTAGGTGGACATTGTAATTCCAATCTATAGCTCATCTCATCATTTATATTGTCAATGAAGATTTCCATCTTTTCCTTTTTAGGTATGGGATGAGAATATCTTGCAAAAAATCTTCTCCATATTTGTAAAAATATGAGGAATGATTCACCCTTTTTCTGTTTTGTATTGCAAAGGTCTTTCATGGTTATCTCATGTAGGATGTTGTAGGAGTATTGGGTGATGAATTTATTAAATAACTCTTCAAATATTTTAATGGGTGGTGCAAGTTTGGATAACCATTCCATGCATTGTCCCCCTAGGATATGTGGAAATAATATCATCAAGTAAGTCTCTTCATGTGCAAATTCAAGGCTCATGGTTCAAAATTACCTTATATGGTCTATTGGATTGCTTTTACCATTATATTTATCATACTTTGGGAATTCACAATGTTTGGGAAAAGGAATCATGTTGACAGTTTGATCAAAAGGATATGGGAAGATGTCTTGTATCAAGTATCTTTTTGAGGAACTTCCCCTTTGCATATCTTGAATCTTCTGTTGGAGATTTTTCATTTGATGAGTTAAGGCAGCCACTAGATCTGTATTTGATGGATCATTTTCAATATTTTTAGGAGGTGATTTCAATTGATTAACATCAATGTCATGTGGAAATTTGATACCGGGTGAAGCCACAAAAGTGGTTTACACTTTTGGAGAGGAAGGAAATTTTGAATTTTTCCCTCTCTCCATATCAACTGGGTTTGGTTGAACCATATGGCTCGACCGAACCATTGAAATGGTTCGGTCGAGCCATATGGTTCTACCGAACCCCTAGTTCGGCCGAACCATTGAAAAACCCATTAAAAAAGCAATATTTAAGTGGGTTCGGCCGAACCCCTTGAATATGACAAAATTAGAAAAAAGGCTTTCACTTTCATTTTTACTGTGAATTTCCAGTGAAGTCACTATCTCCCTGCGTGCGGCAAACAACATCCGAACGGCGACCCAACAAAGTTTCTTTCACCAGAAAAAGCATTTTTCGGGTCCTCTCTTCAAACTTCATCATTCCAATTCGATATTGAGCACAAGGTATTTAAAATTCCATTTTTTTTGAGTTCAAAATGCATATATTTGTTTAATTTCGAAACCCTATATGCAATTTTTTTTAAATTTGTTGAATTCAAATTGCACTTGTTTGAAAGTTTTTAAAGCATTTTTAATATAGTATTTTGCTTCCCTGTTTTGCATAATCCAAGGGTTTGAGTAAGGAAAAACGAGTTTCCTCCGAAAGTTAGTGCAAAAAACATTATAATGGCTCTCAACATAGTCTAAAAAATGGAGATAAATACATTCCTAAAGACTAGAAATGTAGGGTCAAACTCACAAAATAATTTTAAAACTACAAATTTAAGGTCAAACTTGTAGATGAAAATGCAAATTTCATACATGTAGGAGTGAACCATGAAATTCATAGCTTGATTTGTTAAGGTGTTATAATATTAAATCTTATAAAAAATCAAGAATCATATCATTGATTACGTACATTACAATAAAATATCTCCATATAACAAATGAAGCTAAAAACCCTAATCTTCTTTGTGAATTATATAGTGTGTTTGCTACATGAGTAATTTTTTTAATGAAAACCATGTTTAGGAATGAAAATATCCAATCCCTTATGCTTCTAAACTAAAGTTTGCAATGCTTATGGTTCTTTTGGCCTTATAGATTCTTGAATCATTTTATAATATAAAACCAAAATATAACCTACTTTGGCTCTAATAATTGTAAACCCTTTAAGAATTCTAAATTGTTGCATCTTGTCTTGATTTTCCCACTATTGTTATTCCTTTTGAAAATTTTACAAATTAGGCAAAGAATCATTGCACTTATATAGAGGATCCTTATGTATGTTCTTAAAATTATTTAAGGTTAAATGACTTAATCTAAAATAAAGGCATATATGGATCTCTTGCAATTGTAACCTCTTTACTAGTGTTCAAACATATTTGATACCTTAATGGCATGACATAGATGATGTTGCTTGATATTGCTTTATCCATGGATACCCAAATAAAATATGAGATACATCTAAAGAAGAAAGAATATGACATAGAATAAGAACTTCCCTCATCTTTTAGACCAAAAAATTAAGGTAAAATAATGTATCCTATAGTTTCAATCAACATATCATTAGTCAATTTTAAATAAACCCTCAAATATGCATATGCTTGTTGATAAAATGATGATAAAACAAAAATTATTCAATGCATACATTTTATTGGTGAGTAAGATCAATAAACACACCCTTACATGGTTCATGATCCACACAAAACCAAATGACCATTATAATTATTTGGTAATATCTCACAATGTGAAGAAAGTGTCAAAAAAATTAGCATACCTAAATCGAAAATTGACTTGTCATAAAGTGGGTGGGTAGCTTAGTGGTGGAGATTTGCATCCTAACTAGTTCATGGAAATTTCAACATGAGGAGAATTAATAGTAAAATAATAATATCTTTTGACAACATAGGCATCCAAGTACTCATTCCAATATTGTTGAAGATACAACATTAATACATTAGGATTTCAATTAAATATCACACTTTCCTATAAAAAAATCCCAATTGATCTATCTTTTGGTAGTGCATTTAGTTTGATATATTTTTCTTCCCCATACTTACAAGATTCCTTTATTATCGAAGCTTATTTACTCTAGTATGTTATCCTTGGTTCTCATATGAACTATATATATATATAATTCAATCAAGATCCTCTTATCATTACAAATTTAAACTTAGCTTATTTTTTCTCCCAATTTCTTCTTAATGAACATATGGTCTTTCTTCCTCTATTAGCCTACTCATGCACCATCACCAACCATGAATGAATCTCCATGAAGCTAAATACCCATTTGTACTTGGTTGGTGTAAGTTGGGATTAGTGTTCCATTCACTTAAAATCTTATCTTTAATGTTGCTTTTTTCTAAATTCTTTCTAAAGGGCATAAATTACAGTCTAGAGCTTTGATTTTAATATTTTCTTAAAATTAAAAATATTAATGAGTTTGATGCATTAAGCTAAAAAATATCAATTTGGACACCATTAAAACCCTCGAGAGACTCTCGCAAAGTGAAAATGAGCTCCAAAATTTTATAGTGTGATATGTGAGAAAAAATGAAAAGGTAAGCAATGGGCTCAAGATATTATTATAATAAAATTAAATAAGGAGATCGTGATGATTATTGTACTAGGAGTTACATTGGGAAGAGTGGAGCATCTTTTCATAATAGATGAGACTTATTGTAGTTGACATCTTCATCATAAAGCACTAGTATTGGGAGTGGTTACTATCAAGGTTATGGGATTTAAGGTCCTATATCATTAGTTCATTTATATTTTGTGTACATGTTCCAATGCATAGTGGGGCATGGGTTCTTTTCTTGTGGACCATGATTTTTTTCCACTCATTACATAAATTAATTGATCATTTCTTGTTTCCCTTGCTCTATATATAATTTAATGTATGACATAAGGTTTAAATAGTGTTATGTAGAAATAGCCAAAACATTAGACTAAAGAAGATTGAGTGGATTGGATTGTTATAATCTTGTTATGAATATTAATAAAAGTTTCATATCTCTTTAGTAGTGGGATTTTTTGAAAGGGTTTCTCCATATTATAATTCTAGTGTTCATGAGGTTTGAATATTTATTTATTTTCTCCACTATTTCATTAATATTATTTGGTATATTGTATGTTTGATTAGACTTAAAGTGCCTCACCATTAGTTGATACTCCTACTATATATATTTACCTTGTTTGCAATAGTTTAGTCCATGTCAATAGTTGATTTGCACCCTTAATAACTTGGTGGGAATATCAAGTATTTTTTATTAAATATAATCAATAATCATTGTAAAAGAAATTTTAAATCAACTATTAGTCTAGAATGATTATTTGAGTGCTAGATAAACCATTTAAATTTAACCTTCATAATATTACTCTAAATATGTAGTTTTACCAACAAAATGAATGATATTTATGTCTATTACATGACAATTACAAAATCATGACTATAATTCTTTAAATTATACTCATAATCTAATTTAATACTCATAAGATATTAAATCATTGTTTTTCTCAAGAGACATGTAATTAAATATCAAGAATATTCTATAGTTTATTAGTCCACAAAATAATTTTAATATAGTCCATAACATTCAATTTTAAAATTCATAGAGTTGTTGGGATATTATCATATCACTAGCTATGGAAAAATTTAGGAAAGGGTGGGATATTACACTGCCCCCTATATTTGTGTGTTTTAGAGAAAATTAGCATGGAAGGTTTGCATTTCTCACAAATAAGAAAAAATCCTGAGAATAATGTACAATATTCTACTATATGTTTTCATATTGTTGAGTTATGCCTTGCAAATTAAATGTGTATCTTTTCCTCTACAACATTCCATTTATACATAGAACTATGGATTAATGGTTTTATTATATTATGATTGAATTATGCCTCATGTTGGAAATTCCTCTATCTCTTCTTTGCTAAAATACTTTGGAACTAATAGGATTCAATTGTGTTTTATGACATAGGTCTATATTACCACAATGATGTATGTATAGGTGTACATTTTAACTTGGTTAGCTTTCCTAGCAAGTTCTTCATTACAACAATCACTCCACCTTGTCACTCAATCAAGCCCACTAGAACATATATTGGAATTTAACCTCTTTCATACTAAAAGAAAAAGTAATCATTAATTATATTTAATTTACCATATAATTTGATCTAAGTAATGCATTTTATAAGATCTAATTGGTGTATTTACAAAAACTATTTTGTGTTTTGGGCATAGGTGGTCCTAGAAAATATGCATAAATAATAAGATAGACTATGGATTATCTTTTAAATATTGTTCATGTTTTTCATGTCATATTTTTATAGGAGGTCCTCATAATTGGTATTCTTGTATGGTATTAAAGCCAAGCTAGGTGCATTTGACACCTATGTTGTGGCTCAAGGGAGTGTGTTGGAGAAATGATACACACCTAAGTCATAAAAAGACTCATCACAATGTGAGCCATTAGCTCAATAGTAGAGCATCCTAACACCAAATGGGAGGTCCTAAGTTTGAATACTAGTTAGCCCATAGAAATTTATATAAAAGTCAATCACTAGTACATAAGAAGAAGAATAAGTACCCTTATAATTTTTATTAATACCAACAAATTATCATTCCTCACATACATAGGCGAATCAATGATTTCAAGCTCGTCAACATGTATATGTACCTCAATCTCATGACCCTCATATAAAACCATTTTATTAGATTTATTTAGTGTAAAATATTTAAATTTTCATTAGGAGGAACAATTGAAAGATTGACCCCAATATTAACCCCCTCAACCTAATTTTTTTTTTATGAATCAAATCCTTAATCAATTATTCCTTAATCCCATAAAATGTTGAGCATAATTACAATTAACTCTACAATTTAATAACAAAATTCTTTCTCATTATATCTTTTGGGAATAACTTTAGATTTATCTAATGGCCTAATAGGAGGAAGTGTAATCATGCAAGCACTAAGTAAATTTTGAAGCACATTTTACAAAGGAAAAAGTTGGAGGCCTTAGAGTCATAATTATATTAGAAACATTTATAATGTATAGTTTGTACAATGGTCATTTCCATTATTTTTTACTATCCTTTTGGAAATAATTTTTCTTTTCAAATTTACAAGGGTAGGATGATGTAGATGAAGCATTAGAAGATCCATAATTAAGTGTGGTAGCCTGTAACAACTTTAGTTCTTAACATTCATCTCACTTGCACATGCAAATGTTAAGAATGTATATACTGTAGATCCTTGTTTACAGTCAAAAAATCTAAAATAATAAACTTCAATCTAACATTCCCAATATTTGCATTGGCCAATTTCAATATTAAAAAATAGACCCAAATGGAAGATAATACTATTAAATTTCATGGGAAGAACTTAGCCAATAACTTATCATCATACACAAAATCCAAATATGTAGCACTAAAAACCTTGAATGTGTCATGGGATCTCCTTTAACATTGTGCATCTCAAATCTAGGATCCAAAAATCCAACAAAAAATGGATATGTAAAATTTTAATAGAAATTGAATTGTGTTTGATTTTTATATGTACATGTCTTTTTTTGTTTCCATTAGGTAAGGAATCAACATTACTTTTCATCTCAACAAGCCTTTAAACATTAATGTCAAGGGTAGATAGAGGCACAACCATGGTGGGATTGAACTATGACTTCTTATAGTTAGGAAAAGAGGATGATTTTGGTATTAGAAGGAAATAAGGATCAAACAATGTTTAGATTTGATTAAGAAATTAGACAATGAGAAAGCACTTAAATATAAAAACTAAATAAGATTCAAGAAAACCTTTAGACTACTTGGGTATCAAAGAATGATTTACATAATAAAAAGTTGAAAATCTACAAACAGAAATACTAAGTTACAAAAACAAGAATAATCTTTATGGTAATAGAAAGAGAAAATGCTTCCTCTTAAAAAACATAACATTAAGTACCAAAACATGATTCAAGTACCAACACATTCAAGTACCAAAACATTAAGTATGATGATTGGGATGAGAGGATCAACTTGGGGAGGATTATTATAACATCATTAGTTGGAACTTTTTAATTTCATCTCTTTGTGTTCCGTGTTGTTTTTAATGTTTTTAATTAGAGTGCAGATGATGTTAATATACATTTAATGATGCATTTTTGATGTTCTATAATTTTTTGATGTTCTCAAGGCTATATAATTGAAGTTCATTTATGTTAACAACTATTAGATTCAATATTTTTATCCCCAATTATTTTCAAATGATTTTATACTTTAATCTTTGTATTCTTATTCTTTCTTTCATCGTTTCATTTAAAATTTGAACCATTTAAGGATGTTATGTTATAGATTATAGTTGTCTTCCAATTCTTTTTAAATCAAGTTAATAGTATGAAAATATTATTGATGAGTAGATGAATTAAATTACAAGTTCTATTTTAGATTTGTATTCTTTTATCTAGATATATTATTTACCAAAGTCTTATTGTTTTTTTAGGTGTACTGTATATATATAACATGGAAAATGTAGATCATGTTTCACCTGTGCTAGAATCTTTGTTTGCAAATACTAGTAATGAGATAAAAAATTAAGAGATTCATTAGCACAAGGTGCAAACCAGGATATATAGTGAACCATGCATGTTATATTATTACTGCATAGTCTAGAAAAACTAAAAGATGAACTTGAGAGGACTAGTGCATATTCCTTAGATAGGTATTTGCTATTTTTTGCACGGGAAAGTACATGGTGACGTTCCCCTTAAATAAATACAAGATAGTGTCACCAAAGAAATGATAAAAGCCACTTGTTTTCCATTTTATCAAAATGTGCGTAAGGTTAGGGGATACCAGGTCACAGATGTGTCGATCATGCTATGGCCTCATTGATCTAGCCATGATTTCTCACAGCACATGGTCTATACCCAAACAATGACCAGATTCCATTGTATTTTGTTCAGCAGTTGTATGCTGAGGTCCATTTGGGCCTCAAAGTTAACTACCTAGACATTCCACCATATGTTGGTCAGGGGCGTGGTAGGATTGCTGATAGGCCCACCTATCGTCGAGCAGATAGACCACCCCCAATGTTTAGGGTATTAGTTGGTGATAGGTCTCCTGCTCTCACCCCAGCTCTAGCCCCCATAGCAGATGAGGTTGTTGTTGCTTCCCAAAAGGAAGCAATTGACACTGTAGGTGACATTGCGGCTCCACCACTAGGATATCTGATGATCGTGTAGGTCAGTATTTGATATCTAGACATTCCCAATCCACACCATTTTCAGCACAGTGGACCACCATGGATCCTTTTACAATGACCGGCATCCCTACTCCTACACAGCTTGATGCACTTACAGGAGATATGTCACGCATGACTCTACATTGTTTGGCTGAGGACCTGTTGGAGGCATATGCCCACATTGCATCAGACAATGGGATCGGTATAGAGCATGTTAGACATCATTTGAGACATAGAGGTCATTCAGTTCCAGGATCCCATCACTCTCAGCCGACCACTAGTTCGCATCAGAATCCACCTACAGTTCATACGGTAGCTGCACAGACTATGGGTTTTACTGATATGTTGATTGGTTCTGGTTCATCATCATCGGTGCCATCTCACCTTCATAGTCCTCTACATTCATCATTTCTAGCACGACATGGGATAGATCAGATGGATGCAGATATTGATTCGTCGCTTGATCGTTTGGTCCATATGGTGGAGGCGAATGTTTTAGAGGACTTAGGTCATCCAATATCAGATGATGTGCATGTATGTGTGCATGTGCATGTTTCAATTATTTTTTCATTATTTCTATTTTTTTTTTAAACTAGATATTCATTTAAGTTGATATATATGTGTGTATATATATTGTTATAGGTGGAAATACCTCATATCACTCCTAGCCTTGGTCCAGATCGTGTGCATGATCGATGTGACTCTGTGGATGAATCTGCTATCAGTAGACATGTGAGTTTTCATAAAATATATATTTATGTATGCATAGATAAATACAAGTTGTAGATTGATAGTTAAAAATACAAGTTCATTTAAAAATAACTTTCATAAAATTTATTTAATGAAAATTATATGTATTTAACACATCTTGTACACAATTTTATTTGCAGGGCTCAGCATATCCATCAGAGCAGGACCGTTCTCATTCAGATGGCCATTCGTCTAGGAGTAGACATTCTTATTAGGCCATGCATTCTAGATTTATGATGTTTATCACATGTGTATTTGATTATATATGATGATTTTTAAAATAGTATTTGATATTTGATGATCTCTTACACTTGCTTATATGATCTAGACATACATTTGCTTGTTTTTTGATCTTTAGTATTCAACATTAGATGATCTTTAATTTACATTTTGCTTTTATGATATATGTACATATATTTTCTTATATGATATATACATACATTTGCCGCTTTGCTTATAATATGTGTTATGTTTATATGTATTGAATTCTTTTACATATATGTACATGTGTTTGCTTATGGTTTAAACATGTTTACACATAATATGTGTATGCGATTGCTTTAAATATTCAATATACATACATGTTTCTTTTATGACCTCTTACAACTTACATTTTATATATTCAATATACATTTGATCTCTAGTAGAATTTTAGGGAAAATCAATGCCATTTTATAATTAAGTTCATTCATGTTGATCATAATAAATATTTTTTTAAAAATGACTTAAGCAACATGAACCATTGAGTTGAGAACAAGATATAATCTTTTTGACAAGTAACCTGAAATTCAATTCAAATTATATCGAGCTATTATACGTTTCTTACAAGTAACTTGAAATTCAATTCAAATGTTTAATTAAGAAAATTTAATTCAAATTATATGGTCTCTATTATACATTTTCGACAACTAACTTGAAATTCAATTCAAATATAATTAAGAAAATTCAATTCAAATTATACCTCTAATATTTTTACATTTTTTGACACTTTACCAAAATTCTAAAATTACTAGATATGTTGTGCATACCTATGAATTAAATAACAACAAACTCCACAATGAAATAACTTGTTTGTTTACTACTTCATTCATTTAAACTAGGATCTAGTTATTCCATGTACACTTGAATAATTTTGATTCACTTGGAGCGCAGATTTTGGAGAAGTTTTTGCACATTTATTAAGGAGGCAAATA
>VDFB02168118.1:208115592-208162935 GCA_007258455.2 Sequoia sempervirens | reverse complement strand
TGAGAGGCTTGATTGTTACCACTCTTGGATCATGTACCTATAAAGAATTCCAATCAACAACATGGTTATCCCTTGGAATGTACTTCTTAAGGTATGACACATGTAAGACATTATGCATCCTGGAAAGAGCTAGTGGCAAATAAATTCTATACGCAATAGGTTTCATGACTTTCCAAACTTTATGGAATTCTTGTGAGGTTTAAATCTTAAAAAAAGCCTTATCCCCTATTGAAAAATATTTGGGTACCCACTTGGAATCCACATAACTCTTCCACCTATCATTATCTTCCATTAGCCTCTGCTTAATAATACCAACTTTCTCCTCCATTTCTAACACCATTTATGGCCCAAGGCTTATACTATATTCTAGCTTATTCCAACTTATAGGAGTTTAACACTTCCTGCCATAAAATACTTCAAATGGATTCATCTTGATTATGGAATGATAAGAGTTATATGCAATTTCTACCAAAGGTAGATAATCTTCCCACTTGTATTGTTGTTCTATGAAATACATTCTCAGTAGATCTTCTAACACTTGGTTTTCCATTTCAATTTTTCCATCAATTTCTAGATGATATGCTAAACTTATGTTTACCTGTCTCCTAAGTGAAGAAAACATGGTTCTCAAAAACCTAGATGTCACACGAGCATCCCTATCAGAAATAATCTTCTCAGGAACTCCATGTAACCTATATACCTCTTGAATAAACTTTTGAGCTATAACAAGATATCCATAATTAGTTAGATTCCTTGGAATTAAATCAGCCACCTTTGTAAGCTTATCCACCACTACTATAATGGAATTGTGCTTATTCTAAAAAATAACAAATAGATTTGGCGACTCTGTTGGGGAAGAACTTTGGAATTTGGTTGCAAACTGTCTTGTCAAAGAGTCATCAAAATATTCAAATATTATTTTTAACTAGAGGTTGGAAATTGTGGAGTCTTATTTTCCAATTTGAGTCACCAATAGATTGTAGGAGCTGAGATATAGCTCTAATACCATGTAGAAGTTTAAGGTGAACTCCTCAAACACCCCAGAATCACCTGCAAGACAAAATAACTTCCACAAGAGAGAAATGGCAGAAATATTATGCTATCATTAAGATGCAAGAATGCCAAAAATGAATATGATATTATCACACTAAAAAAAAACACAATATGGATCAGCACTCCCTTGAACTGACTGAGCTAATATGAAGCTCATATGAACTTGCTAGGAGGGAGAGGTGAGTGCTGATTATATAGCTGAAAATGGGAAAATAATTCCAAGAGGGTTAATAACTCCCAAATAACAAAATTAGGTGGGAGTTATGCCTACTTGGAAAATGACAAAATATGTGGCATAACCTCCTCAAGTGAAGACAAGAGAGAGGTGGCACATAGAGCCAAAAGAGGATGTGTAACTCAACTACCCCATAAACTACTTAGGTAAAAATAGAATAGTGGTTATGAGAGGTGGCACATGTAGTTGTTGTATTATGCCACATGTACTCATATAAACCACATCTCCTATAACCTAAGGTATGCTTAATAATGTGTAGGAAAAAAAATATTTCCTAACATAAGGAAATTAAAAAACCTACACCAACATAGATTTGGAAACTCTACTAGGGAGGTAACTTGAGAAAGCCCTGATAAAGGATCATCTTTCCTTAAAAGAGTCATGAAAGTTCTAAAATAATGGGGAACCAGAGATTGACAATTTTTTGGGAATACATTTAGAATTTGGGTTGAGAATGGTTCTATATTTTACTAGAAAATTTACTTTCCAAGTCTAGCCTTGGTGTCAGTGAGTTAATCTTTAGAAATATTTCATGAATTTTCTATGTTTTTTTATCCCTTGCAAAATTCTAATTCAAGTTCTACCGCACTTCCATTAATATTTGCATAAAAGTTCTCACTAAGTGTGGGTGGTGACTCCAAGATATTTGAACCAATATATGCATTATTTGAAGAAATCTATTATGGTGGAATGAAGGTTTGCTGTGAAAAGATAAGGTAGACTTGAGTTCGCATGATCAAGTACTTTGAGGAAAAGCTAGAGAGAAATTGTTAAAGAACTTAGAGAATATAGAGGATTCATGTGTAACCCTGAAGTGGGAAATCTTCACAATTGAAATCAACCTTTGAAGAATGCTTCATGTTGTTGAAGCCCATTCCTCTATAAAAGAAGAGGTGGCGACTCTATGCAAGAATCAAAAGGAATTTTGATGATAGCTTCAGAGCTGCAAAATTTTCCAATCAGAAGCATAATTTAAGTCGATTGCAATCATATCAAGGTATTTCCCCTATTTTGGAACTTTCATAGGTGAAAATTTGTATGAAAGTTGTATTGCATGATCTAGAAAAAAAATTTGTTCCCTATTAAGTGAATTGAGCACTAGTGAAGGGAAGGGTGGTAGTCATTTTTACATACTTCTAAGGTGTAATTTGTAATATCTATGATGGGTTGGAGAAGTATGCATATTTTTGAAATGTGCCTCTTAAAGTATTTTAGAGCATAAATGTATTTGAGATATGCATTTTAAAATCATGATTAAATTAAGGAATGAGGCAGTATACAATTGACTGTGAAGTTAATATGTCAGGATTGAATAGGGATACAAGAGAAATGTATCATTCCCCTGTATCTCCTTAAGGAATCAAGTAAAAAAATGCAGGGCATGAAACCTTTATTATACCATCAAAGGAGCTTCTCTATTGAGGGAAATAAGTCATTGAGCTTTAGTGGTATTCAAGGTTTCCCTAACAAGATTCCTAATAATATTAGGAAAAATTTTCCTAAATTTATAGGGAAAAGTTCTGAGTTAGCTTCTAAACATTTAAATCCATTCATGGATTTGATGGGATATTTTAAGGTAGATCATGAGGATGTGGTCATGAAGTTTTTTGCTCAGTCTTTAAAAGAGGATGCTAGAGACTGGTTCTCGTATTTACCAGTATGTTTTGTAGCTTCATGGGATGACTTCATGATAGTGTTTGTGGACCAATTTGGTGAAAGGGTTAGTCCAAATGTGATAAGAAAAATATTTATGGAAATCCAAAGGGATGAAGAGGAGTTGTACCTCGCTTTTAACCTCAAATTTGTCAAAGCAATAAGAAATATTCCTGAAAACATAAGACTGGGTGATGTAGAATGTTTAATTGTATATCTAGGTGCATTTGATAATGAAGTGGGTTATTTGATAAGAGATAAGGATCCCAAAACATTGTATCAGGTATATCACATTGCTATGGATATTGAAAATACTATGAAATATTCAATGATGAGGGGATATATGGCTGCAAGTGTTTCTTGTCCTAGTACACATCATAAAAATGGAATGAATAAGAATAAAAGGGATGATCAAGGTGATGATGCTTTTAATGCCTAATCTTGTTAAACCTCACAACATGTTAATCATGGACAGATTCAAGATGGACTTCCAAAAAATTTAAATAATGATGATCATATATCCTTTGTTCAAAGACTGTCTAGCATGAAGAGACATGAGGGGGAATTACTATATAAATTATTAGCAAGGTTCTTGGATGCCTTTTTTAGAAATTCTTGATTTTGATCAGATAATTGGTTGGATCATAATTGCTAAGGAGGATAAGTGTGACTATATACAAAAAGTGAGGTCTCAAAATGATAGTGGTTCTCACCCTATTGTCAAAGATCGAGGGTTTATCCAAGCAATGGATAAGGATGTTTCAGAAGATGAACATCTATCTAGTGGTGCAGATGATGAAATTGTTATAATTACAAGTACTACTAGCATACCTTTGAAGGTTGATAATCAAGATAATAAAAATGAGAATTCAGATTACTCTCATGAGGAATATGAATCTTTTTGTGAGAAAGACTTGAAGGCATCCTTATTTCCTAAAGAATGTAACAATATCAATACCCATGAGGTTTTTCCCTCACTAGTGGGTGAAAAAATTTCATGTGAAGGGTACTAGGAATACAATCTAGTTGTATCCGAACTAAAATGTCCTAGAAGTATGGTTAATGAAGAATTTCAAGATAAGAATTCCTGTATTCAATATCCTAAGCCTAGGTCCAACATTAAAAATGATGGGATTTGTGATGCTAGCTAGCAAAGTCATGTTTTTGAATGCTTGCATGAAACAAAAATGAGATGTACCAGTTTTGTAGCAGAGATGGACATGATAGTTTTTAACAAAGAATTTGTTAAAAAAAGGAGTGAGGAAACTTGGTTGCTAATAAGAAATATTCAAGTTGCAATGAGTCCTACACATATGAGTCAACAAACATATCAATTGATGGTGCACTTGATTACCCTATTGTTGATCACATCAATGTTGAGTTATTTAACCCATCTTTTGAAGAATTTTGTTTCAAGATGAGAAATGATTGGAGGGGACTATTGGAGCATGTTAATGAACTTGAAACAAAAGTATTCTTTGATGCCTGGGATGGTATGGATAATACTTTATGTGGGAATGACCCTGATTTGAATGAAAGCAAGAATGTTATGTGGCTTGATGAATCAATTTCCCAGGGAAGTGGAGCATATGGTAGCATAACTAGTTTAGACTGCTCTGATGAATCTGAACACCAATTTGAAAAGAAGCTTGTATATGAATATTTCTTGTTCATCACACAAAGTGAATGCGTGTTTGGTATGGGACAAAAGCTAGATAATAATGACACTAGAATACTAGTAATTGAATTGGAATATCACTCTAAAGGGTTAGAATATATTCCCCTGGATGGGAATCCTGAAAGGAGTGTGTATGAAGGTTTCCAGTTTAATGAGAAAAATGAATTTGATAACAGCTTATATGATAATAGTGATCAGATGGATTATGAGTGTTTCACTTTCCTTGTCTAGTTGGATGGGAATTTTGTGGAATATGGTTGCAAACTGAGTCATATGAAATGCTACATGGATCATGTGTTCCAGTTAATGATTTGTTACAAATCTCAGTTGGAAATGAATGAAAATAATAATAATTTTAGACACATGTCCATAATGGTTGATTTCAATGGCCGCAACATGATCTATAGGTGGAAAATTCATGAGAATATTTTCAGCCTTAGAATGATACAAACAATAGAAAATAAGGTTTTTGACAGGGGCAAGTACTAGTCATGAGTTTGGGGAGGCCTAGGGCCACCAAGTAAAGTTGAAGCCTAGTAGAGTTATAGAATGCAAGTTGAAAATTTTCACATCAGAATCATCTTCAAAGAAATGGAAGATTGGATCTCTTGGTAGATTCTTGTAACTCATGTGAATATTGTACATACGATGTTTGCTTTGATTTGGTTTTCTTGCCTAGTCCAAGCAGGTCCTTGGTTTTTGGTTCTCTATGCTTGGTTTGCTTCACTTGAGATTCTAGAATCTTGCTCTGTTCTAGAGGAACATATGGCCCCAACTTGAGCCACTGATGGAACCACTAAAAATTTTTGGTTTCATTTTTAAAACTCTATAAAATTCAGCTAGTTTCAGGTATCTGGACTTAGGGTTTGTCCACTGTTATTGCCTTGGGATTTTTTTGTCAAGGGCTCTCAAAAAATTGTAAGTCTTATCCCTTCTCAATGTTATGATCCATTTTTGACCTTCTATTTCCCATCTCCAATCAGGTTAAACATCTTGAGCCATTGAAGCCCATGAAATTACCGACCCTTTATACCTAGGTGAGAAATACTTTTATTTTAAGGTTCATCAATTGACCTTATTTGGCCTTTACATCCTTTAAAATATTATGGTTTAAGTCCTATGAGGCTTTTTTATATGTTTTCCTAGGTGGTCCCCTTCCCTTGTACAACTTATGAGCACATGAAAATTATTTCACTCAACTATTGTCCACCACCTTTTTCCATCACTCATCATGGATGGCTTTGAGAATGCTTCATTCATATCAGTGACGATCGATGCTTGAGTTTCTCTTTGTATTGCTAGTGGTTTTGGATATTGCTAATTGTTCTTCAGTTTTGAGTGTTGAAGTAGCGATAATCAATGACCTCAGGGATCTTTGTATTTCTTTCCATCGCTCATCACAAATAGTTGTCTGCTTGTCTTGTTCTAATTGGCAATGAGCAACGAGGTCCCTAAGCTTAATGAGTTGTCACTATTTTGAAAGGGATGGATGAGCCGTATTTTTTGTTGAAATGATGGAATCACAGTGTCCCTAATGAAGTTACAGTCTTCAATGGAGGACCTTTTCTAGGAAAATATATTCATCCACATAGAAAGTGTTGCAATAATGGCATGCAAATAGGTTTTCTATTATGAGATATGAGATATGTTGCAAGAGTACATATGCATGATTAAATAAGCAAGAGAGAAACCTAGAATGCATAAGATGTTGCCAAGTGTCTTAATCACACTACATGTGACAACATGAAAACCCTAACTAACTACCTAGGGAATGATAAAGTTATTGAGATAAGCTCTAGGAAGGACAATTCATCTTCTAGAAGGAATCTTATCTCCTACAAACATGGAAAGGGGAATGACCCCATTATTTATGATTTTCTAATGATGTAACCTAAGACTAAATTAATTAAATAAAATACCTAAGTTAACTTATGCTAGTGTAATAAATAATTAATTACACTAACACCCCCCATAAGTGCATCTTAGGGAGGAAATTATTATGCAATGATTATGCAAAGATGGATGATGGGTCCTGACAACATGATGGCCATATTAGGTACCCATTTACAAATTATATGAAAATGAAACTAATCTCCCACAAATAGAGAAAAGGGCAAAACCCAATGGGAATAAAACCCCTCTCCAAAAAGGAGATGAAAATGTAGAAAAGTGATGGAAGAGTGATGATTGGAGGACTCAAAATCATCCCCCAAAGGACTACAACCATCAGAAAAATACAAAAAAAAAACAAAAATGGGAGACTAGATATCCCCCAATAATGGAGTGGTTCCCTCTAGGATGTCTTCAAAGCTTGTGGAGAAATGAGAAGCCAAGTCTGCAAGACCTGTCATGAACCCATCTAGATGCCACAAGCCTAAAGAGATTAATGAACCCTACTCAGCTGAACCAAATCTCAATAGAGAGGAAGATGAGGAAGAAGATGGTGCCAAAAGAAGAGCCAATTCAATCCAACCACCACAACCCTGGTGAGGAGGAGGAGAATTGCTTCCTACCCTAGAATCTAGAGAGTCAAGAATTGGTTGAGCATGATCCTAAAACATGGAGAAATTACACACCCTAGAGTGATAATCAGCTTCACCATAGGCAATGAGTGTAAAAAATTGATCCCTGATGATAGATAAATTAGATGTAAACTCAATCTTCAGACCATCTTGTGCAAGTTGATAAACTGAAAGCGGATTGTGAGCCATTTATGGAATATAATCAACATCATGCAAATGCCCCCCCTCCAAAGTGACATCACAAATAATAGCAACATGAACAATGTTTGCATTTATAGTGAATATCATGTCAAAATCTAAAGGTCTCATAGTATCCCAAAGTATATGATCCTAAGAATAGGTGGCAAGTCGAGAAGCACCTAAATCAATGACCCATCCTTCCCGTCTATCAACTTGGGTACTGATCAAAGCTTGTCCCTTTCCATGAATCTCAGCTGTGGAAATCCTTGCAATTCCTGAAGAGGGCTCTTCATGGGAAGAAGAGTGGTGTGACTTGATAGAAGTAGAAGGAAGAGTGATGTTGTGATCCTATAGAATTTGTCTCAGCTCATGAATCTCCTTCTTGAAACATGTCTCCTCACAATGTCCAATCCCATTACAAAAATTGCATTTGGGCCTCTCCTTCTTAGGATTTTCTTCCTTGTGATGTGATGATTCAAAAGATCTTGTCTTAGACTTTCCTTTATTCTTGCATTTCACTTTGGATGGTGCTACAACAAGATCATGAAACTTTAAAGATGAATCAACTTGGTTGAGTTTGGATTGCTCCCTAGTTAATCACTCACAAATATTCTCAAATGAAGGCATCACAAAAATTTATCCAAGGCCATCCATGGTAGAGTAAAAGGAAGTAGAAAAATAGGAAAATGAGCCTTTTAACTTGGACAAGATCATGAAAATGTATTCCTTTTCAATTTTATCTTTACCACACCATGACAGTTGTGTCCTCAAAGACTTGAATTTCACCAAATAATCATCTATGGAGGGAAATGAATCAACTGAGAGTGAAGCTAGTTCCAAATCTAACTAAAGTTTCTAAACATCACTTATGGAACCAAACAAAGTTTTAAGCTTATCCCATACCTCCTTTGGAGTGGAACACCCCTCGATGTAAAAAAACAAGGAACTAGAGACATGAAGAGCAATTAGTCACATGGCCTCCTTACACTTCATGTGATGCTTAAACTTCTCATACTCTATAGTAAAATTTGGTTTATTCTCATTCAATGTTGACCATAGGACTTTTGACTAGAGGAGATGTTTCATGCCAACTTTCCATGTATGATACTTATGGGGTGTCAGGAGTTCAAAACCTATATCGGCCATTAAAGAAAGAACCAATGTACAAGAAAAAAGATATCTAAAAGGAAATTCTGGATATATAATGATATGTCAATTTGCAACTGAAATTAAGCCCCTTGATGCAAACAAATTCCTCCAAAAAAGTAGGATATCCAAGTGAAGACAAAAATGGCTCAAAGTGTGGTGCAGGAGCACCAAGGTTATTTTTGGGTAAATAGTGTCATAAAGGGAATTTTGGTGTTTATAGTCTCTAAATTCATGTAATAAGGCCATAATAGGACATTCTTGATGTCTTGATTCAATTTGAGTTCATTTGGAAAATAATGTAAAAAGTTGCAAAAATTGCCAAAATGTTGTCATGGCAAAATTGCAAAGAAAGTGCAAAATGGAAGGTAAATGTTCATGTAAATTAAAAAGTAATTTTGGTTTGGTTAGATGGATTTTTTTTTATGTTAAAGGCTTATAAAAAATTTGTATGACCAAATTCAATAGTTAGTTGAAGATTTTGGTGAAAGGAAGCAAATGAAAGCTCCATTTTTCTATGTTTTTCAATGAAATTTGTTGTTCTCAACAATTTTACAGCCACATACTATGGATTTTTTATTCCAAATGAATCGTAGTTGATAGATAAAGGAGTTAAAAACATTTTGGATTTTATCTGATCAAATTTCATCAAGTTTGAAGCCATTTAGAGGCATTTTGTTGTAGGCAACTTCAAAACCCTGTTTGGAGGGATTGAGGGTAGGAAAAATGTGATTTTCACCCATTCCACCATTAGTTTTCCTTGTAACTTGGTGGAATGGGTGATCTAGGGTAGATAAAAATTTCAAGGGAGTTTAAGGAGTAGGGGAGGTCATTTGCACTTTTTGGGGTGATGGCCTAGTTGAAGATTATGCATGTTTTTAAGCCAAAATGATGGCTAAGAGATGAAATATAATGATATTGTGTTGCTAGAGGTTGGGAGAAGGTTTATGAAGCATTTTCAAACCTTATAAAAGGTTTTTGAAGTGCTGGTAGAGTTTGGGAAGGTTTGGGAATAGGTTTTTCAATAAACCCTCATTGGATTAATCTTAGGTTAGGAAAAAGTGAGATTTTGTTGTTGGGAATGTATGGAAAAATTTTTGTGGGAAAAAAACTTTGATTCAGTCCATTTGACATCTGAGGAGAGCTTTGGAGTTGGTTTGGAAGATTGGTACATTGAGTTTCTCACACTTGTTTTGAAAATTTGGCCTAATTGGGCTATTGGGACAGCGTTGAAGCCCTGCTTTGGAGATGTTGGTCCAAAGTGACCTATATATTTTTTGTGATATTTTTGAAGGAGGATAAAGGGTATCTAAAAACCTAATTTTTTTATGGGTTTGAGCAATATTTGTAGAGACATGCCATGGTTTTAGTGTTTGGAGACCTACAAGGGAGACTAGGTGAGTTGGAGATATGTCAAGATAGGGTTTTACGGTTTGAAAGATTGTTTGAGTTGGTTCAAATTGTGATTGAAAAAAAGTTTCCTCCCTACTTTGCATCAATTGGTATCAGAACTTAGGAACTAAATTATTTGAAGGTGAAAAGTTGCAGTTTGAGTTGTGGAAGTTGAAGGGACAAGATGGCAAAAGAAATTAGAGAATTGAAAGAAAGATATGCTAAGTTGAAGGAGATGACTCAAAGGAGATCACTATTTAGAACAACCTGCAAATAGAAAGAATAGGTATGGGGTATGTGTAGGATCATGATAGGTGAAAGTAGCAATATGATGATGAGTATATGGCTAACGACTTTTTTTTTTACCCAAAATTGATAAGGAAATAAAAGGGTTTTAAAGAAGATTCTCGAGTTTTCCACCAATGAAATTATGATTTAATTTTGAATTTAAACTCATTAATTATTATTCATTTCTATTCAAATTACATTTGAAAAAATCACAGTTTATTAGGTTGATTGAAAATATTTATAGCTTTCAAATGGCGCCCGCATTTTTGAATCTAGAAACACATGTATCATATTCTATACTTTTGCTATAGGATTAAAAATTGAATTTCACTTAAAGTTTTGAGCAAGTTAAGGTGATCGAGACATACAAGTTTTATATTTTTCGCATTGCCAATAAAAAGTTATAATTGAAATGCCCACTGGAAAAAATTACCAAAAAAATATACATTACATGGGACAACTGAGTCCTCTACTTATATCTAAAATATTATAAAAAATGTTATCATTTATTAGTTGGGTAATTAGAATAGACACCGCTACCTTATTTTTCCTAAAGTTTAATTACACTACTATAGTGAAATTTAAGTTTTCACCAAATGGTTTTAAAACAAACCTAGTAATTTGAAACTACATTCAATTTTCTATAGATTCTATTCTTACATATTTTTGAAATAATATAGATAACTTATTCAAATTTTTACATCAAGTTTCCTAACTCTGATTTTTTTGAATTTTTTGCCACTTAAGGGCCTATTTTTTCCATGATGATCTTGAACATACCCTATGTAAAGTTGTAATAGATTCTGGTTCTACTGACAACATGGTTTCCATAGAAATAGTGGATAAATTGAATTTAGAAAGGATTCCTAATGAAGCACCGTATAAAGCATCTTGGTTGAATGATAATCAGTCAATTTGGGTAAGTGAACAAGCTTTTGTTGAATTTAATATTGGTGGCTATAAGGATAAAGTTCTTTGTGATGTGGTACCTATGAGTTGTTGTCATTTATTATTTGGAAGATCATGGCAGTATGATAGACATTCCATATATGATGGGAGGTATAATACATACACTATAGAAAAGAATGGAACCAATTTTACACTAACACCATTGCAGGAGAATGCTAAGGAGTGGACCAAAGAAGCAAGAGTAATCATGTTTGGAAAGAAGGAGTATATGAAGTTTGAGGAAGACAAAATTGAAGAATGTGCAGCCGCTACAAAGGAAAAAGATGTCAAGACAACAAGTCTAGAAGGAAAAGATAATGAGTTGGTGATAGAATCTGAGAAAGAGAAGGTCAAGGATGAATTCCTTGAGAAGACCCAATTTAGAGTGGAAAAGTGTGATGACATTGTGGCAGGGACAGTGTTTTGTCCTCTGATTGCAAAAGAAGTCTATGAGCCCAGTTTCAATATGCCAATACAGTGGATGATGAACTTGATAAGACAATGAATTTGAAGAGTGTTTTAGTATTGGATAAGATCAATGATGTGGTGATAGCAAAGGCAAGCCAAGAGAAGGCCAAAGGTGAGTTGTTGATGAAGACTCCAAATGGATCAAAGAATCATGAAGATATTGTGATTAGGACAGTGCTTTGTCCTTTAATGCAAATTGAGGTTAGAGGGCAGTCATATTCTACCATGATAGAGGTTTGTGGACCTAATTATGTAGGGGTTCTAGGGAAATGGAACCTGAGAGTAGATGTGAAGACAAGTAGTGAAGTGAACAAGGTTGTTTGGAAAAGGAAAATTAGATGAGTTTGACTATGAAGTGAAGGTAAGGAAGAAGGACATTCAGGGGACATCTGGTAAGGAATTTTTTGTAGGTATGAAGACAAGAGCAACATCAAATTTTGATGAGGAAAAGGGTAGAAGACAAGTAATAGATCAGTTTGCTAGCATGACACAATAGCAAGGAGAAAGCAAGTTCAAAGGTATAAAGGATGATGCAATTTTTTAGTACCTGACCAAATGGGAATTACAACCAGACAAGGGAGAATTTGAAGTTCAAGGATATTTTTTGAAGGAGAAAGATTCAAGGTAGTACAGTCCTCATGGGACATGAGTTTTGTTTTAGGCCAGTTGTATGGTGTAGGAGCACCAAGCTCATTTTAACATAAATAATGTCATAAAGATAATTTTGGTGTTTAAAGTCTCTAAATTCATGTAATAAGGCCATAATAGGCCATTCTTGATGTCTTGAGTCAATTTGAGTTCATTTGGAAAATAATGTAAAAAGTTGCCAAAATTGCCAAAATGTTATGGCAAAATTATAAAGAAAGCACGTAAAATGGAAGGTGAATGGTCATGTAAGTTAATAATTTAGTCTGGGTTAGTTAGATGGGCTGGTTTTGATGTTCAATTCTTGTAAACAATGTGTATGATCGAATTAAGGAGTTAGTGGAAGATTTTGGTGAAGGGAAGCAAATGAAAGCTCCATTTTTCTGTGTTTTTAGTGAAATTTGTTGTTCTCAGCCATTGTATGACCACATACTGTGTTTTTTTTATTCCAAATGAATTGTAGTTGATATATAAATTATTTAACACCATTTTTTATTTTTCTAATCAAATTCCATCAAGTTTGAAGCCATTTAGAGGCATTTTTCTATAGGTGGCTTCAAAACCCTATTTGGAGGGTTTGAGGGTAGGAAAAATGTGATTTTCACCCATTTCACTATTATTTTTCCTCATAACTTGGTTTAATGGGTTCTATAGGGTATATAAACATGTTGAGGTATTTTAAGGAGTAGGGGAGGTTGTTTGCACTTTTTGGGGTGATGGCCTAGTTGAAAATTATGCATGTTTTTAAGCCAAAATGATGGCTAAGAGATGGCATATGATGAAATTGAATTGTTGGAGGTTGGGAGAAGGTTTATGAAGCATGTGAAGACCTTATGAAAGGTGTTTTAAGTGCTGGTAGAGTTTGGGAAGGTTTTGGAATAGGTTTCCAATAAACCCTCATTGGATTAAGCCTAGGTTAGGCAAAAGTGAGATTTTGTTGTTGGGAATGTATGGATCATTTTTGGTGAGAAAAAACCTTTTATTCAGTCCATTTGACATTTGATGAGAGCTTTGGACTTGGTTTGGAAGATTGGTAGATTGATTTCCTCATACTTGCTTTGTAAAGTTGGCCTAATTGGCCTATTAGGACAATGTTGAAGCCATGTTTTGGAGACGTTGGTCCAAAGTGACCTATAGATTTTTTGTGATATGTTTTGAAGGAGGATAAAGGGTATCTAAAAACCTAAAAAAAATTGTGGTTTTGAGTAGGATTTGTGGAGACATGCCCTGGTTTCAATGTTTGGAGACCTACAAGGAAGACTAGGTGAGTTGGTGGAGTTATGTCAAGACAGGGTTCTAAGGTTTGCAGGATTGTTTGAATTGGTTCAAATTGTGATTGAAAACAAGTTGTCTCCCTACTCTACATCAAAGTGATAAACTACCAAAGCAATTCACCTAGTGTTGATTCTGAAAGAAATGAAAGGACTGATGGAAAATATATTGCAATACCTCCATGATGCCACTGGAATGGAAGATTTTTGACAAACTAAAAAAGAGATATCACCTTCCAAGTACAAACTAGGGTTTTCACTTCGACTGGCTGAAACTTTTGTGGTAGTTGAGTCCTAAAAATTAGAATGCACCACTAGAAAGTAGACTTCACCACCTTTTCAATGATATCTCATTCGCTAGATTTCAATATCGTATGCAAAAGATATGGCCTTCAGAAGATTATTGTTGGAATAATTCTACTCAAGCTAACTAGGGGGAAAAAAAATCCCTAGGGGTTAAAAAAGTTCATCCCTTGGTCACTAATGTGACTGCAGGGCGTACAGGTAGAAAAAATGTATCCCCAAATCGGGTGGCATCAGAGCAGAGCTATGAGGCGGTGGTAGTAGGTTGCATGGCCAAGATGGTGGTGCCACTCTTGATTAAGTGAAGCCCTTGGTCTTCTACAAAACCACAGGTCAAGGTTGGGGGGTCGTCAGTTGGGAGTTCTCGGTGTCGGACGAGACACCAGAAACAAACATGGAATCTGCGACAGTGAATGGTGGCTGGGTCGGATGTGACGGGCGTCGACCACAAGCTTTTTCTATAGACTACTGATTTAATAGCCAACACCAAAATTCAAATATTTCCAATTGGCAATTTGAATTTTAATAATGTCGATAAATAACAATATAAAATCTACAAAAAAGTGAAATACAAATGCCAACAAGAGAATTTAAACTATAGTCTATGGTTAAAAAATTCAAAACCCTTGGATGTCGACTGTGCATTAAATTAAATTGTAGGTTGAAGCCACAGATCTTTAATTTTTCCTAGAACTTTAGAGAATATAGCCCATATTGAGAAATAAAAAATGCCTGATCACTTAAAAAAAAAATTCCATGTAAGAGGTCTAAAAGGGGGATTTTTTTTTGCAAATTTGTACAGATTGTACAAAAAAATGCAAACCCTAGATAATACCTCAAATGACTCTCAGTGGAAATATCTCTGATTTTGGTGAATGGGTAGTTGATCTATAGGTTTTGAAGCCTTTTGAGCATAATGGAGAGGTCATAGAGAGCCTGATTTACACCAGAAAATAACTTGGTTCCCAGGTAGAACCAACTAGCCTGCAAGAAAAACACTCAAGCCTACAAAGAATCTCACAAGAAAACTTCCTTGATCCTGGGATGAAGTTTTACTAGAAAAACTCTGATACCATGTTGAAATGATGGAGTCATAGTGTCCCTAATGAAGCTATATTATTCAATGGAGGACCTTTGCCAGGAAAAAATATTCAGCCACACAGAAAGTGTTGAAACAATGGCATGCAAATAGAGATTCTATTATGAGATATGAGATATGTTACAAGAGTACATATGCCTAATTAAATAGGAAAGAAAGAAACCTAGAATGAATAAGATGTTTCCAAGTGTCTTTTACACTACATGTGACAACATGAAAACCCTAACTAACTACCTAGGGAATGATAAAGTGATTGAGATAAGTTCTAGAAATGACAACTCATCTTCTAGAAGGAATCTTATCTCCTACAAACATGGAAAGGGGAATGACCCCATTATTTATGATTTTCTAATGATGCAACCTAGGACTAAATTAATTAAATAAAAGAGCTAAGTTAACTTATGCTAGTGTAATAAATAATTAATTAAAGTAACATTTTTTGTGTCGTTGATTATGAAAGGAAGAATGCATGTGGCTTGATATAGTTCCATCTCTACTTTTCATCTGTCATTGATGTGGTCTAGATTTTGAAACATAAATTAGCGGCGTATGATGTAAGGTGAAGATTTCCAAAGATAAGAAGAAATCTAGTGGTTGAGATGTCATCACGCCAGTGCTCTCGTCACTGATTAAACTTTGAAAAGGTAGGGAAAATCTGTGATGGGCGATGGGATGTTTTAGGGAATATTCTCTTCAATGTTGGCTCTTTTTACTTTGCCAATGTAAATGAAAAGGATGGACTAGGATGGTGATACATGATGATTGTTAGAGTAAAGATAAATAATTCCCCACTTTAGTGAGAGGATGAACTTGCTTCAAACTCACACTAAAGTATCCAACCATGCAATCAAGAGGGGTTAAAATGTACAAATGCTAGTAAGATAGGATGGCAATAATCAAGAGGGTGGACAAGCCCCTAGGATCAAGATCTTATGGGAAACCAACATAGGAAAAAATGAACCGCATACAGATAATATATGAAGCCATAACTAGATCGGAAACATACACGATCAAAGACAAGGAAAAAGGAAAAAAGAAAAAAAGAAAAAGAAAAGCTGCAATGGATCAAGCTTCGACTCATCATCCAATGTGGTGGACCAACTCTAGGATGTTTATCCAAAAAGATTTACAAGTGGAACATGCTATCCACTATGCAAACAAAACACACACTCATAAGGGCTAGTGAAACTAGATGTCCACTAGGTGAGCCCCAAGGGACCATATCAAAGCCATACCTCCGTGAATTTGATAAGGTACATAAATGCATGCTCACAAGGGCTAGTGAAGCTAAATGTTCACTAGGTGAGCCCCAGGGGACCATATCAAATCCATACCTCCATGACTTTAATAAGGTAAAAAAATGCAACAAGAACGAGGGATACTCAAAGGGATTTGGCTTAGTTCATGTGAGGTCTTACTTATAGTGTAAATAGTTCCTAATGTCTTCAAGAGATGACCGATCAAAGGATAAAAGATTCACCACTTGAGGGATACAGTGTGTCGCATCACCACTAAGGGGAATATAATATGCTAAGATACATCACACTCTTGAAGGACATTACTCCCAATGTCACCACAAAGAAGAAAACAGATCGTGTGAAATAAGAAAGTCACATCAAATAACAGTAAAAAGGAAAAATGAAATCAAAATAATGCCAATGTATGCCCCCACTTTAAAGAAATTGCTAACACCATGTTGTGAGAAATTACTTTAAAGTAGCCAAAAGATAAAAAAGGAAAAGAGGGTTGCTCCCCATAACACATAAGGGATCTATGGATTTGGGGTTAGTATCTATCTTTGCTACAATAATATGAGAGAGCTCAAAACTATCATCATTCCCCAAATAAACATAGAATTGAAAGAAAGACACAAAGAGATTGAAGAAAAAGAAAAAGAAAGCATTTTTGGTCAACATGGAAGAGACATAAGGTGTCTCAAAGCCTTGCATCATCCCCAAAAGGAAAACATGAGACAAAAGGAAAATGAAAGGAAAATAAAAGATAATGAAAAATATTTTGGGTCAACATGAAGGACATGAATGTCTCGATGCCTTGTGTCATCCCCAAAAGGAAAACACAAGACAAAAAATGAAAATGAAAGGGAAAAAAAGATAATGAAAAATGAAAAAGTATATGACATATATAAGAATGAAGGTACAAATAGAGGAATGCACATAGATAGAGAAACATCAAACAAAACATCACAAGGGATCACATTATGCACATACAAGCAAACAAAAAGAAAATGAAAAAGACTATTAAGGCATAGGTGAGTCAACCTAAAGCAAGTTATCTTCCTCCCAATCCCAGTCTATATAAGAGAAAGGTAGATAAAAAACCTAAGGGACAACAAAAAATGCCTTACTAGAACAAGGCAATCTACTTCTTGTCCCCACTGAGTGCAAGATAAGAATGGGCCGAGGAAGGTGATGAGAAGGATAATGTAATAGTGAGAATAAAATATTCTACAACTATTACATGATAAGTGGTCCTACATTAAGGGATTATTTCTATAATGTCAAGCCTTTTAAATTCTTGTTTGAAGATGCGACATGCATCGGTACTGTGACAAAAAGTTCTATGATATTTGCAATAAGATGTGTTTTTTTTCTTAAGATTTGGAAATCAGTTTTCAGGCATGGGTGGTAATGTAATAAGTCCTTGACTTAAAATGATATGTAAGGTTTGCTCGATTGAATATGGCGGACAAGGGTATTGTGGTTTCTTTATTCTATGAGATGTTTATCTCTGACTAGATTATCCAACTTCTATAGTTGAATATGGAGGAGGAGGACCTAAGGTGATCCTATCATCCTTGTTATTGTTATGATTTATTGGTTGTTCTTTAGGAAGAAGGATATTCAAATTAGGAGGAGAATCCAAGATCACCATACCATCACTTCGGAATCTTAGATATTCTCTAAGAGGCTTTTCGTTATGAGAGGGATCTTGATATCCTAATCCCTTTGTGTTTTCATTTGTTGGTTTTTGTTCTAAGATTTGATGAATCTCATGTTTACTTGATGTATCACATCCTTGTTTTCTTAAGATTGTGAATCTATTTCCATATGTTTCTTCTAGGTTGATTGCAATGTTTGTTACTTTGTGATCATAAAAAGGTTGATTATTTGTTTGTTTAGAGGAACTAGGTTCACTCATTGTAGGGAAATTAGGTCTAGGTTTTTCTTCAATTTCAGGATGTAAGTAACCAAAAATATCAAGAGGTGGTACTGTGGGAGGATCTGGTTGTTTCAGAGAGGGATATAAATATGCATTAGCTTCAAGGTTATCAAGACAATCATTTAGGAACTTATTCATGTTGTCATCATCTTCTCCAATGATGTCAACATCATGAGGGGGACATGCATTAGGATTTGAGTGAGCATAAGTGAGTTTAATTTCATTAGGGTCATTACCAAAGGCACAATTTGACACATCTACCAAAGATTTTAAAGACATCCATAACTTTCCAAAGCACATATCCATGATGCAAGATTGAACAAATGCACTTGAAATGAAAGAAATTGAGATAACAACAATTTTGGAAACTGAAATAGAAAACTAAAGGCAGCCCATAGAAACACAAAAAATCAATTTCAGATCTTGAAAACTAGAGAGGAAAAGTCAATAGGGATTAAGACACTAGGAAGGGTGTCTTGGTCCTTTTGGTGAGATTCTGAAGTTTCAGGGACTGAAACAGACAACAAACAACAAAGAGAGACTTCTAAGGAAAAAATCCTAAGAGGGACTAAGATGCCAAGAAGTGCATTTTAGTCCTATTAGAGGTTTTTTGCAGAAGAATAATGAATTCTAGAATGTCAACAGTATTTACATATTTTCTATGCAAGATACTAATGTTTAGAAATAGAAAAATGTGCAATAAGTGCAATAAAAAGTAACTAGGAAGAAGAAATTGAATGCAATATGGAATGCAATGTTTTTCACTTTTAAATGTAATAAGAATGTTTTTAAATGCAATGAAGATGAAGAAAAATGCACTTTTCAATTTTTCAATAAAATGAAATGATGCAATAAAGTAAAGATGCAACCTATATGCACTTTCACTAATGCAAATATAAGAAACCCTAAAGGCAATTTCACTAATGCAAGAAACCCTAGATGCACTCTCACTAATGCAAGATGTAATGCAAGAATGATGAAATATAGACCTAAGGAATTTAATGGACTCCAAATCAGAAATAAATGCTTAAAATTTGGGTTCACCAAAATGATTGGTGGAAAAAAATGGATATCTAGAAATATCACACTTTCTCCACACAAATCATTCAAAGATTTCCTAGGAGTCCCAATTGGATTGACTAACAACCTCACAAGGTGAGTCAAATATAAATTAGGAAGGACCTAGGAGGGGGATTTTCCAGCTCTAAGGGGTTCACCATCAAGCAAATGCTTGGAAAAGAAAATGTTATAAAACACAATGTGATATGCAAAATGAATGCAAAATGACCTAGAAAGATAAACAAAATACAAAAACTATGAAATTAGAAGTTAGGATGTGTGTACCTGGGAATTCTAGAGATGTTTTTAGGATTCCATAAATTTAAAAAAGCTTCCAAAAAGTGCTATGGGGGACTGAGACACCTAGGATGGCTATTAGTCCTGGTGCTATTTTTTGAGGTAGATGTAGAGTCTTCAGGTGTCAGAACTGGATCTTAAGGAATCTTTGAAAATATGCTTGGGAGGACTAAGATGCCCAAGGTGGAATATTATTCCCATTATGAATTTCTAAAAACTCTGAATGTGATCCTAAGCTCCAAGGTCTACACTTGCTTCCTCTTTTATCTCAGGTTCTAAAACTTCTGAATTCGACCTGTAGGTGAGTTTTCGTGGAGATGACAACTTTGTAATGAAACTTTGCAACTTTTACAACTTTGCACTCCAAGTGATCTTCAAGACTTCAACCTAAATATGCAAGATGGGAAAAAAATGTTTGTTAGTGAATGGTGGTTTTCCTTGGTCAAACCCCTTTTTGGTAATTAAACCTTGAAATGAAATAGAAATATTGAAGGAAATAGTGAATGAACAACATGTGCAATGCTACAACTCACCAAACCCTTATAAAGTCTGCAAACTTGTGTGCAATGGCTGCAATGGATATGGATCTTGAACCAAAGGAATGTTCTTGAAAAATATGGACTTGAATTGCTTGCTTGAATCAAAATCCTACATCACAAATGTTAACACAACAACACACACGGTGCAAGAAACTCTTTGATATGATGCTCAAATCTTGATGATGGCTCCAAATACTTGATATAATGCTCTTGAATGCTTGATACTTTGAAGCTTAGATGCTTGGATTGCTTGTTAGGAGAAAATGAGAGAAGGAACCTTGTATTTATACTTACTTGTGCTTAATACCTTGAAATTACATCACACCAAGCCGACCTATGAATTCATTAAATAGAGGAGGCTAAATCCCACCAGAATTTAAAATTAAATCACGTAAATGACTCAAGGAGGACTAAGAGGCCCCAAGTGGCATCTTAGTCCCAAGCCATGAAACTTGGGGCACAAACACCATAAAGGGGCCCAATTAAGATGCCTCAAAATCAAGGTCCTGAGACCTTTTGGGGACAAAGATGCCCTACATGGCATTTTAATCCCAACCCAAAAATTAGGGATACATAGATGGAGTCATTAAATTATCATTTATGCATTAGAGAATGTTGGGATTAACCAAAAAAAGATATAATTCATAGGGCTTGTGGACACAAAATACGACCAAATAAGCCACAACGAAGCATAAATAAAGCAAGGCGGACCCAAACAAGTGTGAAAATGCAAGGTATGAACTTTACTACACTACAATAACTAATGAGATTAAGGGTAAATGTGGTGACTTTCTGAGGTGGTATCACCATTTTTAAGGCACAAGTTGTAAAAGCTAGAAAAAATGCTTGAAGATCGTCATTGATGGTGTTTTAAATCCAAAAAGATCAACGACCCAGATTCAAAGCTAAACGGCTAAGTTGTCAGCTCACTTGCATGAAGCTCTCCTTAATCATTAATGGCTACATGCTCCTAATTTTCTACTTAATGTAGATTGCCTACTATTTTATCTCACCATTTGCAATCTTCAAGAATTGAGAAGTGTGAGCCAGAGAGAAAGTGTGTGAGTGTTTATCCTGGGTAAGTTGATTTCTATATGAGCTTTGTTTGAGTCATGCATTAGTTGGTTTAAGAGTTTCATATTCATGGGATAGTGAGAGTTTTGATTTTCTATAATTATCACCGAAGCTAGTTGAAATTTGTCTAGGTTTGAGGGTTTTATGTTCTACAAATTCAATTCAAGAGCTTAGGCTAGTGATTCTTCTTGTAATTGATATTTTCTTGTTCTTACCCTATGTCATGTAAGAATGGGTGAGTTAGTTGTGTCTGTCCAGCCAATTAGGAGTTCTAAGAGGCTTAGTGTGTTTGAATTTCAAGAGTACATATCTATAGCTGAAAAAGAAATACCTGAAGCTTCTACAACACCAAAGGGCAGGAGGAATGATCATGGTAAAAATAAGGATGGTGTCAAGAGCACCTATAATTTGAGGAGCCAAGTTGTTTCAGAAGAATTGGTCAAGTTTAAAAGGAAGGACCTAGTTGAGCTTGAGAAGAAAGCAAGGAAGAAGAATAAGTACCATAAAGCTTATATAGGGAGGAACAACTCTCCCATTGAGGTTTCAAACAACCCTTCGGGAAATGGAGGAGATACTAACCCAGAGTATGGCCATTATCTTCTTTCTCTAGTGCCATATGAGGATTCTGATGAGGGAGGAGTAGTAGCTCCTCCAGTTTCAATACAAACACAGAGCGGATGGGCATACTCTAATGCCGATGAATCAAAGTAGTGTCCTAGCCCTATTTTTGTTTTTGATGACACCATTTCCACTGCAGCAAACTTGTCCTCTTTAGCATGTATATGGTTTTTTGTCTTTGGTGTTGATGTGGAAATATTTATGGCTGGTGTGAAGGAGAGGTGTTTGACTATGTTCCTTAAATAGAAAATATGCCTTTTTTGTTAGTATGTAAGTTTTTACTTTTGGTGCTAATGGAGAATCTTCTTTGGTTGATGTGCACAAGCGATTTTGGCACTACTGCAACAATGAACAACACCTTTTGGAAGGTTGACTAGTATGCTTCAACCAACTACATGGAGTTTTGTCTTTTGCTCTCCCCTGTTCAAAATGATTAAGTGTAACCATCTGGGAGGTCTCTAAACCTGAAATGAAATGTATTCCACATGAAATGTAACTGAAATGGTAATTTTTCTTGAATCTTTTCACTCCCATTCTTCTATAAATGGGATATTAGGGCCAGTTACTAGGATTTTGATTTTTGGGTCTCAAAATGGTAACCAAGCTCGTGAAAGAGCATATTGTAAATTCATGCACATATGAATAGGTTAGTAAGGAGTCTATAGTATGAGTTTTTTTGTAATGATCTCAAATAGTTTTATCATAGTAGTAATTTATAAATGAAAATGCTAGTTCAAAGGAACATTCTCTCCTATGTAATTTTCTTCTAGATTATAAATGAAATGGCTAATGATGTTTTCGTTTGTCTTCAATTGTTTTAATTGAATGGCTAATTTAATTTTTGCTTCAATTCAAAGAATTGATTAAATGCTAAAATGAGGTCACAAATTTGTAAGGAAGAGAGCATAGAATTGACAAGTAGTTGTGATTTAAGCACAGTAAGTTGAATAATGTAATGTCGTATATCAATAGTCCATTAATTACTGATTCAAATTGCTAAGGTATTATGGGTTATTGTGAATATGACTCCATTACCCCAAGACAAGGAACTAGTTTTTCATTTGGTTATCCTGAAGATAAATGAGTTAGTCTTGCACTTGACCAAGGGCTTGAAATGAGAATGAAAATCATCTAAAACACCTTCAATTACAACATACCAATCTGAAGTACCATATTATTCCTTGCAATAGATAGTAATTTGTTTAAAGGTCAGCCAAATCTTTAATGAATGTTGTCTATTTGCACTTTATAGGAATTTATCTATGTGTAGAAATATTCTTAATCAAATGAATACCCTATGAACATAACAAGGATTACTCTCCTGGGTCTCACAAAGCCCAGAGAGTAGAATTGAGGTCCTCATAATCCTTGTATGTTGGCCAATCCTTACACTTGCTGATTATTAGGTTCTAGTAGATTCATAGGTAAGTGGTAAGACTGAGTTTGGCTCTAAAAAAACAACCAACAATCACCATCAACAAAATTAGGAGTTAAACTCATTAATTTAGTTGGATTTCAATTTTTTTTATCAAACCACCATCATCATTTCAAGTTTTAGGATTTCCATTTGGTTTCATTGGTCCATTCTAAAATTTATTAAAATTTATCTCCTTTTAGGATCACAAGTCAAAATATCTAAGGTATTTTGAATTCACAAAATTTCATCAAAAAATCCCAAAAAAATAGAGTAGTTTCATACATTCACATTCATCCTTAAGCATCAAAATACCAAAAAGCATGTTAAAATATCCAAAGAAAAAAAAAGGTAAAAAAAAAATCCTTTTATGGTTCTAACATGTTCCCAAGTGAAATGCAATGAGATGGATTCCACCTCTCATCATACATGCAACCCTATAAGTGACATGCACTTTGGGGAAACCCCTAACAATCAATCAAATTTACAGTCTCAAAGTATACCTCCATTTGATAATTACACTTCAATGATGTAGACCAAGGGCTCACACCTGAAGAAATAGAAAATGTGTCATAAGATCCTAGGATCTTGAGAATCATAGATGAATTAGTATCACTAGACCCCAACAAATATTTCTTCCAACTAGCACAAAATGGAGCTTGGCTTCTATAAAAATTTGATATATCGATGATCATAGGGGAAAATCCTAATAAAGTGTCATTAGGACTAGGTTCCATGAATCAACCACCACCATTATCACCTACTTCATCACCACCAACACCTACATTTGCAAATTTTTTTGTTTCCACTTTTATAACTATAACATAATGTAGCCACAACGTCAACTTCAAAAAATATAAATGCGCCTCCAGTAGGGACTAGATCCTCTTTTAGAGTAGGTCAAAACAATCAACTCCCACAAAAACAACTAGACAATCCTAGTTCATTATTCACTTTTGGGTTTAATCAACCCCCATAATAGCAACCAGACAATCTTGGTTCATCATTCACATTTGGGTTTAATCAACCCCCACAACAACAACCAAACAATCTCGATTCATCCTACACATCTATTTTTCATCAACCTCGATCACATTTCAACACAAATCCCACGCACACATCACAATTTCAACAACACATTCCACCAATGCAGCAACAACAATACAATACCAACATACACAAATACACTTTCACTCCATATAATAACACTAGTCCATTTGGGAACCCTTCACAAGGTTACACACAACATATCAAACAACACATAGCTCTGGCAGCACCATTACCCATGGATCTGATAGCACAATAGTTATAGACACTACAGCAATAAATTTCCAAAATGCAGATAACTGGAAATAGAAAAACCTACTTGATGGACTTATGTCATTACCCTTTCGATAGGAGCATTTACATGCCCCCCTTTCTCATGAATTTCATCATTCCTAAATTTGACAAGTATAAAGGAAAGGGTGACCCTATCAAACACATATGAGAGTTTCATATGACCTCCTTAAATGTTCCTTTCAAACATACCTAATGTATAAGACTTTTTCCATAGAGTCTGGGAGGCCAAGCCCTCAAATGGTTTGCACACTTACCTCCATGCATAGGTGCATGGAGTGAACTAATGGATAAGTTCATGACACAATTCTCTTATAATATATCAAACGATACTAACATCATCAACTTGTGTGTTGAGAAAAAAAAAGGATAGTGAGACATTCACTCCATTCTTGAAATGATGGAGAAGCTTAGCCAATAAGTGTGTGTATCATATACCAAAAAAAAATTGGTACATTTTTTTATGGAGAACCTTATCAAGGAGGTAATGTTCCACCTACAAATAAATTGTTCAAACAAATTTGAGGAGGCCATAGAGAAAGGAATCTCCATTGAGAAATCCCTCATTGGTAAAGGGCTTCTAATTTCTTTAAGGAGAGTACCAATTATTCTTCTCACAATTTGAAAACAAACGAGAACAAAAATTGGTCACGAAATTAAAATGTGAAAAATGATGGTGTTGTAGAAACTAAGGTCATTAATAAAATGCATCTTTTGCTTAATATGAAAGGATCATCTTTTCCAAACAACAATAATCCACCTCAAAAACAAGATCCAACAATAAATTTGATGCATAATACTAAACAACATGGTCCTTCAAGGACTAACCAACCACATGGAATCTAAACACCCTTAGGTGAAACAATTGAGGTAGTTTTAAATAAAATACTACAAAAAAATGTACTAAAACTCCCTTAGATCTGATATTACAAAGCCAGACCTTTCAAACCTTCCTAGTGGAATGATGATGACTTTTGTGAGTACCATTGAAATAAAGAAAATAAAACTTCAAACTATTTTAAGCTCAAGAATTCCATTCAAGATCTCATCGAACAGGGAGTGGTGGAAATTGATAACCAACTAGGATTCTCTAACAAAAATCATACCATCTTTAAGGATCCTTTACAAAACTCATGGGTCAAGAAAAGCCTCCATGTCTAGAACAAATGGTAAAGAAAAAGAAAATTATACCAACTATATTTCTTATGAGTACGCAATAAATAACATCCACCCATCTGATAAAGATGCCTCATCTACACCCATTTAAAGTGAAAATTTTGAGTGTCTCATTACATTTTCCAAGAGGGATATTCCTACATAAAACACTTGCCATATTGATGCACTACATATTGAAGCCTTCATCTAGAAGTATATATTTAGACGAGCATTGATAGATGCTGGAGTGGGATTAAATATCTATAGTTTGAGTCTTGTACAACAAATGGGATATTCAGATGATGTTGTTGATCATAGTACAATGATAAAAATTAAAGCATATGTTGGTACTGAATGAGAATCAGTAAGCACTATCATATTACCTATCGAGATTGGACCTCTTATAGTTGAGACTATTTATCAAATCATAGATCTAGAGACCCCATATAACATCCTCCCTAGACATCCATGAATCCATTCCATGTAGTGCATGCCATCTACTTTATTAAAATGCATCAATTTCCCCTACAATGGAACTGAAGTAACTACATTGGAAGACCCAAATCCCTTGGAACATCACAGACTCTCCCAAAGTAATCATGGCCTCCAAGAGCACTTCCTTAATAATACTACCCTACCATCTTCCTCTACAGTAGTTGATACTTCAATATCACATACATCTCCCACTCCCTTAATCTAGGTTAATGTCAAAGACCTTAGAGTTAGGGAATATGAGTTACAAGCATACCTCCCAAAGGTCAAAACACTACAATGTACATCCCAATCTTTTGATGTCCATGATAATCCTTTGTTTAATCAAGACATCTATGATAATCCACTTTTCCAAGATGGTCCTATGGATGTTGTCCATGAACATCCTTCTTCATTCCAAGATCATATTGCCTCTATTCCACTACATGGGCTACCACCCTTCTCTCTCAAGAATCTTGAGTTAGACTATTCATTTATAGATGTTGCTTCTACTAAGCTTTCTTTCCAACTCATCAACGGTGAATGGGTTTCCTTTGGTGCTACCTGTGCTGAAAAGGATAGTTTTAAACAATACATTTATGACATTGATTAGCCTATACATGAATCATTCATCTTTGTTGATCCATCAAAATTAGCTAATTCCATCCATCTCCTAAACTTGGATCAACAAGTTTCAATGAAAAAGCATAAGGCTATAAGCCAAAAATCAAGAAAGAAGAAGCCTTTACCAAAAAAATATACAAGATAAAAATAAAAGAAGGAAGATCAAGAAAATTTCTTAGAGAAAAATCAAAAGAAAAAATGCTTGAACCAAGAAAAAGTAGAAATAAGTAGAAATTGATCTTCAATTATGCCTTTCTACCCACAATAACTAGGTGCATATGTAAAAGAAGGCCTTTGAGATATGAGATTTTTGATCCAACGTTTCTATCCACGCCATTATTCCATAATTTGTACAATTTAGTGGATCCACTTACATTTATAAACCCACTATCTCATAATAATTCTTGTGGTGATGTCATACAATATACCTTTGATGTTCTCTAATTCATTGGTAGTCCAATATCCTCTTTGGGGGAAGTACGATGGTTCATGTAGTGTGCATTCTATTGATCATACTTTAACTCCTCAAACCTATAGTATATCACATACCCCGTCTGTTTCATAAAATTTGCATCAATATGTCAGTCACCAGGCTGTGTTTGCTAAAGAGCGTCCATCGTGATTGCAACATCATCAAAATCAAATAAACAGTCACCTTGATGAAAACCTAGTAAATAGGTGTCTTGTGTGATATCATAAAAATAAAAATAAAATAGAAAAATAGAAAAAAAAGAAGAAAGAAAAGAAGAAAAAAAATAGAAATAATCCATCCTATAGTGAAAACCATTTTGGTGGCACTTTGGATAAGTACCATAGTGAAAAAATGGCAAACAAGATTCATGTGTAGTTGATTACAAATCTACCATCTATCACTACTCTATCAGATTTTATCCATAATAAATTGAGCCCTGCCTTCATAATAAAAGCTTTCTCATCCCTTCTCATGGCCTGAGAATGATTAACATTTGGCATCAAATTCTTATCGTATTCATCCTTTCATAATAACTTGTCTTGTTCTAGATTAGGGGCCATCCTTGACCTAAGGTTTCACAAAAATCTTACATATGGTATCCAAGGAAATTATCACAAAAAAAAAAAAATCAAAGCATTCAACAAAATAAAAAAATATTCAAATATTTCTAGAAATATCGAAATAGTCATAAAATGTTGAAAAAGTTGAAAAATAACATTATCCATCTAGCATGAGCTAATGCCACAAAAATAGTTAAACTACGTTTCCTCTATGTAGGCAAGGAGAATCATTGATGAGTCCTAAAGGCCTAGGTCAGTCCTTTAGGGCTTGTCATAATCAAGTCTTTATCATAATCTACATCCTAGAATAAACTATCACTTGTCAAGGTCAATCAAACTATGTTGCCTCTACATGTATCAAGTTCCCCAGGGTCTGTCATAATAAACGTTTCCTCATAATCCAAAATTCCATAATAAAACAATCCTTTGTCAAGAATGGACATATTGGACACAAACAAATAAATGTATAGAAAACTAAGCTCAACAAACCATAGAATAATAGATGAAGCTACCAAACTAGCCTTCAACAATGGTTGATCAATTGTCTAAGTAGCTATGAGTGTTACCTATTCTATCAAAAATAATTTGTCTTCTAGGTTGTTGCATTGTCCAAACCAAGCATCTTACATGAAATTCTTCACTCCATAAAACAAACACAATATTTTAAAAATATACTAAAACACTTATCACTGGACAACAAGATATAAATAGTTATGGAATTGTTTGGTAAAGTTAATTCTTATCTTATCCGATTTATCTTATGTCATGTTCCTAAGCTACTCAATGATATCCACAAGTGATTAGAGCAACAATGATGGATCATGATGTTTCTTTTGGTTGATTTATGTTTGTGGTTTGTCTTGGTAACATGATTAAGGAAATTAAGGTCCTTGTGTGTGATTGGTGTCCCATTCAACATAATCAAAACATCTTATGCAAGTTAAAGGTCATCTAATGCTTTCTTGCATCAAGATTAACATACTCTATGGTTATTTTCTCACATATTCCAACAAGGTTCTATTGTTACTATTATGCATCAAGGCACTCCTTTTCTGGTGTATCTAAATCTTTGACAAATAGATGCTAATCTCACCAAGGTTTGTCTCAACTTGGTGTACACTATCTACTTGTTCATATATCATAATCATTAGGCAAATAGAAACCAAATTTTCCTTCACAATTCATGCTTAGGTGTATATACATATATTTTTCCCATAATAAAACACACTATGATGATAAAAAAATGCATTACTGAAAACTCAAATAATATCAATTACATCAATCTTTATTTGGATGAACGATCCATTTGACTATTCTTCACTCCTTGCTAATTATTTCTTCACACTAACATTTCTTTTGTTAGTCTCACAATCATCTTGGTCACATTCTATTACACACAAAAAAAACACATTAGTGGCATCACCATGCATCCATCATCATGTTAGAATGCCATATATCACATGCATATAGGTCATAAATACTGGATAAGGAAATACAAAAATATAGATAACATTACATTACATTTATAAAATCATCATCATTCACATAGTATCATATCTGACATAAAATTTCCTAAACATATAATGTCATTATGCATATGATCATATAAGCATCATAAATCACATCATTGATCATAAATATTAGATATTCATACATCATTTCATACACATAAGCATAAATCAATATCATGTGCATCCATCCATACATGAGCATACACATAACATCATAAATCTATAAGAATCCATCACATAGAAACATGCATATAACACATAGAATATCACATTATTGCCTCCAAAAAATGATGTATCTCATATTATCTAAAAAATGTGTCAAAATGTGGAGCTCGTAGGCTGGATCAAAAATATTTATATCCATATATACAAATATCAAGCTAGCCTGAGCTGCCCCTATCCTTTGTTGTTCACTACTTAGGTGATGACATATCTTGCCTCTGTTTGGACTTGAATGGTCCTAAAGTGTCCCTATAGGGTATAAGAGGTGGTAGATTATAAGATGACCTCCTCGGTCTTGAAACACCCCTATTGCTCTATGACTAGTGTGAATGGGATCTGCTTTGACTACAAATTTGCATAAAGCTAGGTTCCCTCTTGGCTACTAGCACTACACCCTCATATAAATCATGATAATACTGAGCCTCTCTACTAGCTCAATCCAACATATAGGATAAGTTTGTGCTAGATCCACTAATGATCTGTTTAAACTGAATAGACCTATGCTTTTCTCTCTACACCTTGATAATGGCCATATCATGCTCTACCATCAGCTATGCAACTTTTCCTTGTAATATTGACACTTGAGCAACTTGTTCCTATAGTGATTGGATCTATGACTCAGGCCCCTATCCCCTATCCTCCACATCCTCCTTCATGATATCACAAATGGCATCCTTGATAGGTACATCCTCCAACCCCTCATCCATGGCTTCCTCTCAAGAAACCTCCTCAACATCCACATCGATCCCTATACCAACCTCCACATACATTTTTTTGTCCCTCCACTTATCCTCCTAGCTAGGAACATCCTCCACTCTAACCTCCTCCTCCCCCTCCTCCTTGATGAGAGAGAGTGGCCTCCAACCAATGAGTGGCACCCAACCTATGCCTCTACACCTATCTCCACCTTGAACACCATCCATGCCTCTACCACCCCGACCATCATCTCCTCTCCCTAGGCCTCTCCCAAGAAATATCCCCCATGGACCTCTTCCCAACCTCTTGATAGACACAAGAAAATTAGGATCTATCAATGACACTGGGCTGTGTCAAGCCCACCCTACATTATACTTAGGAGTAGTACCTTCATCTTCCACCTTTGTCAGGACACACCACTAAACTAGTTGAACATGCTTAAACTCTTAGATGGCCACCTAAACATTGATCATGGGTCCCCACTAGGACAGCTCGTGAATTGATCTCATAAAATCTACCACACTGACAAGCTCTTGTTGTCTCTCATTGAACTTCCTAAGTATTCACTATAACAACTATCTCTCTATGATATGTTTACTTTGGACAATGTGGCCAATCAAATATCTCACCTACCTACAATATGGAAGGTTCTGAGTGTCATCCTCCCAGGGTGCACATTAACAATATTGTCTCCATATGAAAGAATCAAGTAAATCAATAGCATGTCACCAGTAACTAACATCCCCAACATGTGTCTATGTAATAGTTCCACCATACATGTATAAATAGGGAAAATTTGGTGATAATTATTTGTTTGTCACTAGCCAAAACATAACAATATGCTCCCAGACCCAAACCATAAGCAAATTAGTCCCACAAATAATCAACTCTGCACCTCTATAGGAATCATGCAACTAGAAATACAACATGGAAAGTATACATGGACCCTAGGAATAAACGGTCCCATCCTCCATCATACGAGCTAGTATTTAGCCCCATCTAATAGGAAATCTATGGCTACATCTGTCTAGAACAAAAACTTTTGTGATCACACTTTGTACGTCAATAATAAATCGATCATACCTATCTGCAAGGGCATCCCAACAAATCTTGTACTCCTCTACTCCAAGATCATCAATCTCAAAGCACCTCTTTGTAGTGGCTAATCCATAATCAGATCATAGACCACCCACTCACCATGTATAGGAATCCAAAGAATATTCCATACATCCTCTAATGCAACTATGGCCTCCCTAATCATCAAATGGAAGGAAGCTGTCTCAAAATGCCATCTCTTAGCCAAGGTAGTAAGAAAACCCTGATTATCCTAGACCTTAGGCATAAATGTAACATGGTTTAGGCTAGTGCATGCAAGGTACCTTTATTTGAAACACCTAGATGATCTAAAAATCTAAAGGAAAGACAACTCTCACATGTATAGATCGACAGTAGCCTCACATGCACTCAAAAAGAACATTACATCAATCAGGATGCCTAAACAAACCTATTAGACCTTTGACCCCTAAAATCTAGAAAAAAATGACAAAATTTTGAAGCAAGAAAGGGTTACATATTGCACTACTCAATCCCTTGGGACTCTATAAGGTACGTACATGATAACCTTGATAAGAACCAACTAGAATTGGTGCCATAACTCCATTGCCCTACAACAAAATCTCACCTCAAAGCACTCAAATTCCTAAAACTCAAATGCACAAATGAAGATTTAGACCCCCCTAGGGCCTATTTATAGAATTTTTGACCTAAGAGGGCCCCTCTTCATAACTTGGTGCATCAACCTTGACCCTCAAGCACAAATACAGGAACCTCGAATGCCCTAAAATTAAAATCTTTTATTTACAATGCATTTACCACTATGAAATTAGCTTGTTGAAACAATTTCCTAGGTTTTTTTAACTTTTTTGAAAATTTGCAAATTTTCTAAGGGGGCACCATTCTATCTCATAGTCACTGAGGCATATTGGGGCAACTCCTGAGTATGAATTCTTGAATTTTCTTTGACACAATGCTACAAAAACACATTGTATCAAAGAGGAGAAAAATGTAGATAGCTGAAATTATCCTAGTCTGTAAGTAGCACTTTTATACTAACTTTCACCATTTTTCCCTAATGATTGTGTGAATGCTTGATCTAGACCTGCTCAAAAATAGATAAAAAACACAATGTTAGTCAAGAAACAAATCTAAACTAGCATTCCCCATGAGATTCATTTAAATAACAATCAACAAGAAATAAAGCAAAGAAACCAAATGAAAGCTAATTAAATCCTATTCTAATTTTCTCAAACCAGCATCCCATGGGGGAATTGGTGCTTCTTTGATGTGGAAAGAAGCCCTTTCCCAATTCCTTGATAAAATTGATGATGATTGGTTGATCCTTGATGAAGAATGACAATAGCCTTGCTATGATTGATGAAATCTCATGCTAACATGGATGAAAATGGGTGAAATGTGGATGAGAATGGATTCAAAATGACTATAATGATTTTACATGGATTGTGGATCCCTCAAAAAATAGAGGTCTTTATTCATAGAAAGAAGGATGGAGGATTTGAAAGATATGGAGGATGTGGGACAAAAGATAAGCCAATGATAAAGCACCACTTGTCATCATGCTAATGAACAAAGGTTGAGCACATTTTGGAGAATGTGCAAAGAGGGGGGAGATTCAAATTCAAAAGATGGCTTGAACGATGAGGTGAAAGGTGAAGTTAATGCCACGTGGCTCAAGAAAAGGACATGTAAGAGATTTTAAATGCTTTGTTGGATGCACAAACCCTTTTGGAGGGATTTTTCAAATTTGGGGAATATTCCAACCATTGATTCTTTTTTGAAAGAAAATAGATGATTTAATAAATTGATAAATTGATTTTCATGAGCAAGTGGCAAAAGCTAGAGGATTTGATGGATTAAGATTAGCATTAATCAGGATTTGATTAATTTAAAGGAGATTAGTTGATTTGACCATTTTGATTTTGATTTTTGGATTGATTTAAATCAAAATAAGAGGAATATGATTTAGAGTTAATTAAATAAATATTTTGATTTATTTAATTAAAAGGGGATGATGTTAGCTATAAATCAAATAAAGATAAATTTATTTAATTTAAATGAGATGACTTTAAATAAAATGAATTATTTAATTAATAAAGGGATGATGACTTAATCAGATAAAATTGATTTATTTAATTAAGAGATGAAGAGTGGTCAATTTAATCAAATATACATTATTCGATTAAATGACTAGCAAAGGAGATGATTCAGGATGAAATTGTGTTAGTAAATTAGGATCAAGCATATAGGATCAATTTGGTACATTTTTTGTGTCTACATTTTTCCCCTCTTTAAAAGCAAAAGTACTTGCCGCGTTGGTTCAAAGAATAAACTTTCTTGATCAAAATTCAAAAATTCTCTATTTTCTTTGGATGCCCCACTACTACCCCAACAAATGAAAAGAAATTCGCAATTATACTACCTCTTGGGGTGAGTGAAAAAGGTTTGATTTTGGGTGATCTCGTGACACTTAAAGGGTTGAAGATTAGATTGAGATCGAATATTTGATATAGGCAGTCCTCGACCATAGGTGGCCTCATGTATATTTTGATATATTACACACACTTGATGCCCGGATAAAATGTTAAGTAGAGATGAAGAATAGAGATGAAGACAAGAGGATCCAAAAAGTCCATGATCTACAAGACTTTATTAGAGATGATGGTAAATGATGATTATTATTTGCTTATCAAGAATTGGGATTTTAAAAGGTCTACTTACCTTATGTTTGATAACACACATAGGTACTATGCATCAAAGTATAAAGAATCAGGATGGTGTTGCACCTAGTGTGATGGAATTTCGGAATACGACAAATAGATAGGGTATTCTTGCTACTGACATCGAAACCTTGCCGGATACTGCAAACAAGCAAGTATTCACCCGAGTTATGGTACCAAGGTAGCAAAAACAAGCATAGTGAAGCAAGATATTGATTGATTACCCCATTTCCTTTCTCTCTAAATTGTTTTGATTACACAACATCAAGAGTTTATTGGAATATGGTGCAATAAGATAAATCAAAAGAAGATCGAAATTACACAAACAAGTCAATGTTCTTCATACGTGGGGAATAAACTATGATGATGCCTAATGTTGATGTCCATTGTAGGAAGGATGCATCCTAGGACATGATGATATCAGATGATTTGATATGGGACTGATTGGATGATAGGCTATTGACACAAAGGGTTGACAAACTTGTTTACTTCATGACCTAGATTTGGGACTTTGACATTTGAGTTTTCACTTTTGAACTGCTAGACTTTTTTCTGATTGTTTCACCAAAGGTTAAGGGTGACAATGATTTATTATGAGCAGATGTTTATTATCGGTGAAAGCAAGATGAGACAGATGGAATTTTTCTCAAATATTTATATATTTTTTATTTTTTTGAAATTTTTTGAGGTTGTTTTGGTATTTTCAAGTTTTACAAATGTTTTGATTTTCCAAAATTTGCAAATGTTTGGGATTTTCCAAGATTTTGACCAAGGACAACCTAAGGCTATCCTAGGGCCCTCGAGGTTGATCAAAAATTTATCTTTCACCATTGCTTATACATGGGACACCACGTGGTTTGGTAACACATACTCGATTATTGATGAGAATGAGCGGATGGTTTTTGAGTTTATTATGATGAACTACTAAAGGACCGTCAAAATTAGCTCTTGAGGATGATCAAAGACCAACCTTTTCGTTCTGAAGCTCAGGACACCATATTTCAACAAGATGAACTTATTTTGGCTTTTGATTGACTTTTTGACCTATTTTGGATTTTTTGGTTGGGACTTCAAGGTATACACAAATACGCTTTCTGATGAACATACTATGTGAAATAATAGACTACTCTGTTAGAGGTAGGACAAACTAACCTTGAGAATGGGTGAAGTAGTACTAGGAGGGATCATGACATGAATACAAGACCAGGCTATGATGTGGATGCAAAAAAGATGATGGATGGGGATATGGAATGTGATGGATGATGGAAGCATGCAAAATGAGTTGTGAATATCCTAGTGGATGGAAAGTGCTTATTTACACAAGGCACTTGTTTTCACAATTTTCACCAAGGGTACTTGCCTAAAGTGCTGCGAGTGGTTTCACTGGGGATGATTTTTCTCTTACTATTTTCAATCTTTTTTTTACTTTTCTGGTTTTCATATTTGGCTTTTGTATTTTTTTGTGAAAGATTTTAAGCTATTTAACGACCACCTAGTGGTGTCGATGTAGATGCTTCTGTCATAATGTTCCATCGGTATCCTGCCTGAAGAAGTTGCTTTGCTAAGATATGTGCACTTGAATACAACTTTTGAGATTTTTGATCTACTTCGTCGATACCAGAGTTAACTTTGTCTTTGTGTGCACATCGTGATAGAGCGCCTTTAGAATCCTTATGATGAAGGTTTGTTGCCAATACATGGTCAATATGAGAATTGGATATTGTTGATGGTGTTTTAAGCGCCTTGTGTGACAAACTCGGAAAAATGGAAACCCTATCTCTCTTGAAAGGTAAATCTCTATCAGCAAACCTCAAGAGATAACCCCAAGGTCTCTAATATTAGGTCTTGACAATGCATAAACAACTCAGATAATATGTGAAAATGTTGATAATCACAAAGGGACCTTAGTACAAGAAAATACTAAATCTCAAAGCTTATCAAATTTATGGATGGTGATACTCTTAATCCTAAATCTCTAATAACTGGTAACCAAGAAAGAAAAAAAGATAAGGTTTCAAATAGATTTCTACAAATTTAACAATAATCTAAGATTAACATTACCCAAATACGTGTTAAATAGCAAAATGGACCAATCCTCGAAACTAATTTCAACTGACCCAAATGAATATCCTGCATTCATGACGGTGCAATCTTCTAAGGCATTAGAGTTTTCAAATCATAGACATTCATCCCAAAACAATCCTATTACAATTAGAATGAACAAGCATCTACAATTAAACTAAGCACAATGAATGTAAAAGTACAGGCTAACTTTGCAAAGCAACTAATAATCAGCTAGCTACAAAAAGTATGGACTAAAGATTGTTGCAACACCTCAAGCATCAAATCATAAACATTATCAATTCATCTAACATTAAACCTAACATATCCTATCGAATAAACTTAGAAATTCCAAGGTAGAATCCAAAGCCATGCCGGATAAAAGGTCAAACACAAAGAAGGCGCAAATCTGTGTTCCGCATTAAATTACCCAAAGTAGCAACAATTCTAGTATTACATTACAACACTTGTAGCAGAAATTAAGACTAACTCTCCTAACTCTAACTCTTTCTATCACGCTTAATTTCTCAATATATCAAAACTACCCGACCCCACACAAATGTAAGCGTTCATATTTATAGAAACCCCCAAGATATGTTGGACCAATTAGGTTTACAATAATAATCGGCCACAAAAAAAGTCGGCCAAGAGGAATTCGAAATAAAACAAAGTGAAGCATTAAATGCATGTACTCCATCCAGGTCGGCCTGGGGTCTCCAACAAAGCTCGGTCCAATGCATGTGAAGGAAGAAGAGAAATAATGGGGAAGCACAAATTTCGATGAGGCATTGTATTAACTACCTTCCCCTTTGTCCTTAGTTTTCTCCACCCTATCCCGCACCATCAAAAATATCCTATCCAAGTCGGCTATAGGTGGCATAGTCAAAACCTTAATTCTCCTCTCAATGGATTTAATATCCTCTCTTGACTGCTTCACCAATTTATCCCATTCCACCTCCATGGTTTGATATTTATCCATTCTTTGTAATAGGTGGTTGCATCATCAATGGTAAGTTCATGAAGCAGTCTTAGTTGTTTTGGAAGTGCCATCTCACCGCAATTTCTCAACTATTCAAGCAAATGCTTTGGTGCAAACCTTTTCTACAGTCATAATCTCAAAGAAATAAATGCATTTTATTGTAGATTTCGATCCAGGGTGCTTCAATTTTCCTCCTCCTTATACACCTTCTTCAAAAGTCTTTTGCCTTATTTGCAAGGCCTCAAACCATTCCCAAGGTTCTATAGCTCTAGGCGAAGGAAGGAATTCCATCACTCCACAACTTATCTTGATTATATTTCATGATTGTCTTGGTTTTGTAGAGATCGTCTTCCTCTATGCAGTCCTACTAGTGCTTCTTTAATTTCTCATTCTACCTCTTCCAATTCTTGTGGCATATTTGCTTCCCAATCTACCCAAGATTACAACACTAGAGACTTCTTAGCACTTCGTCTCACATTTCCCATGGAAGTAGGCCTAGGTTGTGGTCTACGCGTAGTCACTACTAGTTAAATCATCATATTCTTATCAAGAGTAGGAGTAGCAATGTGAACCACCTTGTTATTGGCTTCATCCCTCTCAATATTGGAGATGACTCTGGCTTTATTCTTTGTTTTACCCTTTCCTATATTCGCCAATAATTCATCCCAATTGGGAGGAGTATCATCCACAACAATTTGTTTACTCTTTAATTCTTTGTCCAACCAACCAAGAACAGTAGAATCAGATTGTACATTGCTCTATCCAACTTCATCATGTTGATCCCTAGGCATACCTTCATTCAAATCCTATTTCTCAGGAATCTCCTCAACTGTTTCTTCCTTTTCTTTATCATGCTATTCTTCTTTATATACCAGTGATGGAGTCCTAACTAGAATTTCCTCTCTGAGGAGGTCTATCTTCTTCACTCCTAACAAGTTTATCATCATAAGTCACTAGAAGAGACTGCAACACCCTCTATATTTTTGCCTCAGCACTATAGAGCTCACCTTCTTGAAATTCTTCTCCTTCTAGATCTTGGTGACTCTCTGCCACTTTGGATTCACCTAGTTCACTTGGTGCATTATGATCTTCTTGGGAAGGAGGAATATTATCACATTGTTTTGTAGCAAGAGTAACTGAAGGAGCATCCTTTCTTGACACACTATCCTTAGGAGAAGGAGTTCTTGATTTTCTTGTGTATACCTCTGTCCTTTCTCCCAAACTCTCCACATTTATTACTAGTGGGTCAACTTTATGCCCTGCCTCAGAGGTTTCCTTATACTTCTATGACAATCTCACCATTCTTCTTCTCTTTGTCATAGAAGCACCAGATCTTCCTTTTCAGCTTCATCCTTTGTTGACTTCTTTGTCCTTGAAATATGTTTTTGTTTCTTTGCAATAGGATTTCTTTGCTTCTCTGCCTCTTGTACTTCCTCCACCTAAACATCTTTAATATTTATCTTTAAAGGAGAGCTCACCTTTCCCTTACCTTTAGGATCCTATTGAGTTGACTCCTCAGAAGTGGAATGGTATTCCAAGTCTCCCATTAGATCATAGGTGCATTGCACACCTTCACCTTCCAACTCCCACATCTTATGCTTGAGCCACAACTTAGTATACTTTATCACTATAGTCATGATCTACTCTAACTTTGTCTCCACTTCCTCCAACTAGTCTATTTCTCCCATTGGTTTATCCTTCACTGCCTCATAATCATGGCCTTGAATAAAATCTCCATCATCTTCAGCTTGATCTAGAATGGCCTTCACATTATATATCCGAACCAAGTTAATAGGTACCCTGGAAAAGCTCTTCCTTCTAATCTCAAATTGATCACTGCAATTGGCCCAATAGTCCTATGTATCATCCTTGTGACTATATTCTCTACTGGCCTTCTTCTATGCTTCGCCAGTCCTATCAAACCTAGATCTTTTGGAATAAAAGGATAACCCAAGAGTGCTCATTTATTTTTTAGAAGCACAGGAAAAATTAATAGAAGGGCATGCCTCACTAGTGCCTATCCTCAAAGGAAAATCTCCACTGAATCCAGTCTTATGCTTATCCTTCACAATTGCATCAAAATCACATATTTTCCTTGTGACCTCCAGAAGTATCATGTGATCAGTGGGATACCTAGGAAGTTTAATGGAGCCCTCTAACAACCATCTATCCTTATATATGAAAAGGTGGGAAACTATATGAACCAAGCCCCATACCTTTTGATTAGCTCCTTGGCATTGTCAGATATCCTTACATGCTTTGTACCTTGGAGCAACCTAGTGATGTACATGGTGAATGCATCATTCACCCTCCTATAGCTCGAGTTACCTAGGTGTAACTATTGATAGACCTCATAGATTACATCCTGCCCAAACACATACCTCGTACTTAGTCCTTTGTATGGATGGAACCTTGCAAGCGCATAAACCAAGTAGGAGGTCATTGTGAAGGTCTTCATTTGCAGGGCATTACACATCTGTTCATGAATCATGGCACTTATAACTCTTGGCCAATGGTATTTAACAGTCTACTCCATTCTCACAATGACATGGAACATCCAATTCTCAAATACTCTTGCACTCTTCAACCCTACCACCCTACTGAGAAGGGTAATAACATCATAGTATTCGTTCTTGAATTTAGCTCTGAATAACTACTTGGGTAGCTTGGAAAAGTGGGAATTAGGCTTCTCAAACTAGGAATTGATGACCTATTGGGACTTGACGGTATCTTCCTCATAGAACTTCTTTGCCATATCTATATCAAAAGCCACCACATGAGACCTATCGGGCATGTCAACGGTTTGGGCTATAGACACAGGATTTAGATTTTCCACAATTCTCTCTTGGGGACCAACTATCCTTTGTGTAACTCTGTCATAGTGTCTAGCACACTCGAGCACCAACTCATAACAATGTACTATAGGAGGGAATCCAACTACATGTTCCCACCCTGATTCCAATGTCCTTCTGGCCATCAAAGGAAGGTTATGTGCTGCCATCCTTGTCTTGAACTCTTCATAATCCCACAATCCAACATTTGTATCAATTATCTCTGACCAAATGGAAGTAAGCTTGCTCTCAGGAATTTTTCTCTTGATATCCATTTTGATTCTTTCTGCCTCAGAAATGGAAGACCCCTCTACACTTGGATCCATCACTCTACCCCTGGTTCCACTTATCACTGCCTTACTTGACTCAGCCTACATTTAACAAAGAAACCATAATAAAATCACATGAAACCCAAGTTAATTAATCAAAAATGACATATTCAACCTCAATATAAGTCCCATGAAAAAAAAAATCTCTAAAACCTCATAAGAATTTATCATATCAAAGTTTGGGTTTTTAGTCCTCCTGTGGAATCCAGGCTAGAGAGGAATATTAGAAAATTCCCAACTAGGCAGATTTTAGCGAAATAAACATAAAATAATCCAATAATCATTTAATCAACTATCATGAACTAAGGAACAACATGATACATATTTAAATAATTCAAGTTGATCAAACAATGCATAATCACTAGCTAATAAATCATGGTATCTCTCAGTTCTTCATTTACAACAAAGTTTCAGAGAATTCCACCCAGGATGGAAATCCGTGAAAACAACAATAGTCTATGAATTCCATAAAAATGAAGGAACAAAGGAAATTTTGGTAAAATATGGAGGGAACGGAAATCCATGAAGTAGGCATAACTCCAGAGCACTGCACATTTGGGGAAAACAAAGAGAAAACAGAAAGTCAGAGAATTCTGGCAGTTAAGGAATTTTGCAAAGACCTCAAATTTTTGGATATTGTAGTTTCTTCATGACTTCACTCAAATTGATCAAACGATCACAAATTTGAGGACCTTGGGCCTGAAAATAGCTCGATTTGAACCTCTCACAGATCATCTTTAAATTTGAGGCTCATCCTAAAGTAAATTAATAGGAATTAGCAATGCCCTAAGCACGAAACCCTAAAATTCCACCATGAATGCACATGACAAGCTTGGGCTCAACTTGCTCATTTGCTAGGTTTACAAAAATTTCTTTATGACCTACACAAGTGAGCTACCTCATAATGAAATCAAAAAACAAGATTTAAAAAACTCACTTGGGAATCATCAATCTAACAAAATCGAACAACCCTAACTTCAGATGTTCAATGCCTAAACATGCAAAAATTTGGACTCCAAGCACACTCAGGATGCCAAAGAATCACTCACATTCAATAATCAAAAGGAAGAAAATGCCTACATACCATTGATGAAGTGAGAATCAATTACAACAATGACATGTAACAATCTTTAGCGCCTTAGCAAACAACAAATGACGCCCAGGAAATCACCACCAAATCTAAGAATTCACAAATCCAACACACTAAATCTATCCAAGCACTCAGGATCAAGCACTCCAGATGAATAGAGAGAAAATGATGATAAAAATTAATTGCATAAAACTCCCCGAAATTGATTTAATACCTGCCGCAGAAATCTTACAAACGAGCATTAATGCAATCAACAAGAAAATCCAAACCAAAACCCGGGAATCCGACAAGGTGATGAAATTTCAGAAAAATCTGGTCACCACAAAATTATGTGAAGGACCAAAATCTATGGATCATAGTATAAAGCATCCACCACTAGGTTTTCAAGGAAACTGGGGAATTCTACTAGTGGAGAAAAATCTTGAAGTTGAAGGAAAACCAAAAAATTGTCCAAAACTTAAGATTTTTAATATACACCATAGAGGGATCATCAATGCAATTAAGAGAAACCTCCAAGCACATGCCCAAGCAATTGAATCCTAAAAATTGAAGGGCTAAAACACCAGGAACAAAATCAAAAGGGGGTCCCTTCTTTCAGCAGGGAGTGTGCGAAAAACTACACAACAAATGGCGACTCCACTGGGGAAATACTCCAAGGCATTTCAGTGAAAAACTAGAATCAAGAACCCAAAATCTCTAGTTTTAGTCCTTGCATTAGGTCATCAATTTGGCAGAGTTTCAAAACTCAGAGATAAGCAAACCATTCTTGTACTAGGGTCAAAGTGTGTGCATATGTGTTCATTCTTATTTTCCTTGGTTACAATGAGGATCAAATTTGGTTTGACTAGGCTACATAAAGATTCAAACTACAAAAGCAACCTAGATAGAGCCTCGCTGCCATTCAAGCGTCCATATCCCCTGACAAGGTTATCACTATGATTCCCCCCACCAAGCATAGCTCTACTGCTAGCTAGGTGTCCATAGCCCTGATAGAGATACTTGGATACTCCTGATAAGTTGAGTTTTTTTCATTTGATTTTCAATATATCTTTGTTATTTTTGATATTTATTTTCTTTTCACTTTTTTTTCAACCTGTGAATAATCAAGGTCACACTCAGGGCTGGGAATCACAGTGGCGCTGAAGCAGAATATAAGATTCTTCACCTAAACAAACTTCATAGGAACCCCTTGGAACCTTGGAATTTTTTAAAATATCTGTGTAAAATGTAAAACCCAAATACATTCCATATTTAACTTAATCCCCTAGCTTATCCACTCAAAACACTTAATACATATGACACCAAATAGAGGACTTTCACCAACTGACTCTAGAAAAAAAATTGAAGTTTGTAAAAGAAATATTTAGAACAATACCAGATAATAATATGATTGCCATGTAGGTGCAACACATCCAAAAGAAAGAAAGAAAACCCCCAAAGCAAGAGCAGAGAAAAAAAAAACCAAACCGAAAGAAAACCTAAACTAACCAAAACAAAAAAAACCAAAAGCAAAGCAGAAAAGGAAACCAAATCTAACCAAAGCAAAGAAGAGAAAACCAAAACATAAAAGAAACCTACTCTAACTATGTACAAGAAAGGAGTTGTAAATAGCTCAAGATTGGAAATAATGCTTCAAGTACTGCCCATTGACAGGTAGTGGGATATCTTCCCTAGTGAGGGTTTTCAAGCGAAAAGCATTATCTCCTAAGATCTTTGAAATATTATAAGGGCCAAGCCAAAATTTTTGAAATTTACCGTGCTCCCCTTTTTGGTCATGTGCTTTATCCCAGTAGAGAACCAAGTTAGAAATCCTAAAGGCTTTTACCTTGGCTCTCCTATCAAACCATCTTTTGACGACCCCCTGATGTTTGGGAAAGTTTTCAAGGGCTTCATCTCTTTTCTCTTCAAGGTGTAACAACTCAGCAAGTCTAGCTTCTCGTTTATCCCCTTCATCATAATATTCATTAATGAACTGCAGGGTGGAAATTTTTAACTGAATAGGAAAAATAGATTCTAGCCCATAAACTAGATGGTAAGGGGATATTTCTATGGAAGTCTTGTGCCTTGTACAATATTCCCAAAGGGAAAACCAAACCTGGGTATGCCAATCCTTAGGATTCCTTTCTAACAGCTTGCAGATAACTATCAAGAGATTCTTATTGGAGGACTCAATCAAACCATTACCCTAAGGGTAATAATTGGATCCAAATTTAATTATAATTCCATGATCAAAGGCCCAGTTAGAGAATTTCAATGATGCAAATGCAGGACCATTATCACAAACCAAATACATAGGACATCCAAAGTGATTAATAATACCCAATTTGATGAAATTGATTACCACTTCAAAAGTACATTGTTTGCATTCAAGAGCCTCAATCCATCTCATGAAATAATCAGTAACAGTAAGAATATACATGTGACTTGCAGAGGAGGGTGGATTGATTAGACCTATGAAGTCCATTCCCCACTATGCGAAAGTTTTTACCTCAAAGACTGGTTGAAGTGGAAGAGTTGCATGCTTCTCTTTGGTTGTTGTAGTCTGACACACATGACATGTCCTGACATGGTTGTGTGTGTCCTTGAACAATGTGGGCCAATAATAACCAACTCTCAGAATCTGATTTATAGTGGACAGTGCAGATCCATGGCTAGTACCATATATATCATGAAGTTCTATCATAACCCTTTCAGTCTCACGCTGTCCCAAACACCTTAGATATACACCTTCATGGTTCTTTTTGTATAAGATAGCTCCCTTCAACTTGAAACTATCGCTCTTCAAGTGCAATTCCCTTATTTGTACAATGTTGAGATGATTAGGACACCATTGATTTAAGAGATAGTGAATGATATCATCATACCAGTCCCCTTGAGAAACATCTTCAAGATTGTAATGCTAGGCTGCAAGATCAGGGCACATTTTTTCCATTGTCCTTGTAAGTCCTTGCCCTCTTACCAACTTCATGGGTTGAATCTCAATATCGTTGCAACATAATTACCCACTTAGCTATGCGTTCTCCTAACTCATTTTGTATTAACAACAGCTTGACCGTAGGGTCAAGGGCTATTACAAAGACCTTGTTCCTAAGAATATAGTGCCTAAATTTTTTCACAGCTCTAATTAGGGCATAAGCCTACTTCTCCACACTTGGGTACCTTAGTTTTGCATCTTTTAGTGGTACGCTCATAAATACTATGGGATTCTCATTCTCTTGATTAGACTTTTGGGTCAACATACCAGCACAGGAGTGATTAGAAGCAAATGAATATATGTAAAATGGCTTATCATAATCAGGACTCACCAAAACTGGAGCTTCAACAATAGCCCTTTTGATTTCTACAAATGCTTCCTTAGCTTTTGTACTCCATTCAACTTTAGCTTCTTGCTTCAACATTGCATTCAATGGCTTGACTATTTCTGCAAATCCTGTGATAAACTTCCTTACAAAATTAATTTATCCAAAGAATGACTTCATCTCCTTCTTACTAGCTGGTGGTTGAATCTTAAGTTTGGCTTCCACTCGTTCAGGGTTAATAGCAATTCCTTTATCAGAGATGATGTGCCCTTGCAATTTCCCCTTAGTAACTCCATAGATACATTTCTTTGGATTGAGAGATATGTCAAACTCTCTACACTTTTGAAACACCTTGCATAAATCGGCTATGTGATCACCTCTCTTTTTAGAAAAGACTATCAAATCATCCATATAAATAATTATGCATTTACCTATTATATCCTTAAAAGCAATATCCATAGCTCTCTGGAATGTAGCTCCAGCATTAATCAAACTGAAAAGCATCCTCCTATAAGCTAAAGTACCCCACTTTGTGGTGAAAGTAGTTTTATGTTTGTCCGCATACTGTACCATAACTTGATTGTATCTAGAGTATCCATCTAGGAAAGACATCATTTGAGATCAATTGACAATCTAAAGTACTTCATCCAGCAGGGGTACTAGATAATTGTCCTTTTATGATGCTCTATTAAGGTTCCTAAAATCCACACACAGTCTAATTTCACCATTATTTTTTCTTACAAGAACTAGGTTTGCAACCCAGGTTGAATGTCTAATTGGGAATATGATTCTAGCAGGCAACATCTTCTATACTTCCTTTTGAATTATGGGCTCCAGCAGGGCATTAATCAGTCTTTTCCTCTGCCTGAATGGTTTTACTCTTGGCTTCAGAGGGATAGTGTGAGTTATAATTGATGTGGCATGGGTCTTCAAGTCCTCATAACTCCAGGCTATCACATCTTGATATGTATGTAATACACCAATTATTCCTTTCCTCTCCTCTGGAGTACATACTTTTCTAATGAAGACATTCTTGACATCATCTTGAGTCCCCATATTATACGTTTCACATTGTCCACTAATGGACTCTTTCTTGGCATCTTGTTCTTGATCTCTAACCTTATCCAGATCAAAAATCCTTTCTAGCTGCACCATTCCTCTAGGAATAGTATTATTCTTCAAATTAATCACCCCTTCCAAATCCATCTCTACTTCTTGGAGTTCAATTTCATCAACAATCTAAGAAGCAAAGACATATGAGCTTGTGATAAAATCCAAAATATGCTTATCATCCTCAAATACCTAGAAATTTGTAACATCGTCAAGTACTGAAGGTATTGGAGTTTATTCCATTGCAAACTTCTTCAATCCAAAAAGAGACAAAGGCTACAACATACTAGCTACCTAAGCAAGGGAATCTGCTATTTGGTTCTTATTACGTGGTATCAACTAAATTTTGAAGGCATAAAATCCTTCAATAAGGTCCCATACTCTATGCCTATAATTGGTCATCCTTTAGTCATGACATGAGTACTACCTCCTGACTTGTTTGACCACTAACTTAGAGTCCCCAAAGACTTGCAAAATGTTAACCCTTTTCTTTAGTGCCATGAGCAACCCATGAATCAAAGTCTCATATTCTGCTACATTATTAGTACAATGAAATTGAAGTCTATGAGCAACAAATAAATTTTTACCTCTTGGACTAATTAGCTCAAATCTTGCCCTAGCTCCTTGCTTCAATTTGGATCCATCAAATCTTAAAGTCTAACAACCAACAAATGTAGACTTCCTTGTTGTATCTCTTGCATTGTTGCTATTGGAGGGTTCTTTAGAAAGCATCACTTTCTTCCCTTTGGGATCCTCCTGAATATTCTGAATATTGATTTTGACTGCTGGAATGGGGTTGATACATTTCTGCACTTGTTCTACTGCAGCCTAACACAAGCAACAGTCCAATTCTGAGTGGGAGGCATTATGAACTCTACACCAATTTGGAAAGAGTAATTCTCCAAAATTCATTCCTCTACCCAACTTAACCTAATCTTCAATACACTTTTGAATGAATTCCTAGAAACTATCTAACAAGTTGAGCTGATTATCTTAAGGAAAATCATCACTTATTGGTTCCACCAAGGCTCCAGTACCACTAAATTCAGCTGTGAGATCGATAGGTGTAGAATGTAACATAAGGATTTCTTCCACATTAGATTCCTCAAAAGGGGCTGCAAGTATGTAATTACCCATGCTCACCTCTGATATTAGAATCTCATTCGAAGTGTTCTGATATTATGTAATCATATATTTCATCCTGGGATCTCTTTCAATCCTGATCTGATTTGGCACTCCCTTCCAAGGAAGCCACATATGAGAGTCCCTTCCCAAAATTAGACCGTAAGCATTAGGTATATCTACCACCTGTATATTAATAACTTGCTGAATTTTAGGGTTAGAGGAAACCTACATATCAATCAAGTTCAACTCCCCTACAACATTAACCTCAATTCGATCCAGTTGAGTGATGCAGGAGCATCCAGTGGTGTAAGGGCAATCTTGCATCACCCAAAAATAGTTAAATTTCAATTTTCCCGTTTTTAGATGTTTTTACATTTTTGGATACCCTTTTCGTCATTATTTCAATTTACAGTTTTTATTTTTTGTTTTTGGGTTGAAAGATATTGTAGTTTTAATTTCCCATATTTGCACCTGAAAATCTTCTGAGTTAAATTTGAGGCACTTAGAGTTCCCAGAATGGCCCCAAAACTTGTTAAAATAGGTGTAGCAAACTTCAAGCGCGTTATTGACTTTGAGACCTTTCCAACGATTCAAACGATTCACAAATCGGAGTC
>VDFB02168118.1:207939681-208115492 GCA_007258455.2 Sequoia sempervirens | reverse complement strand
ATGAGTCAAGTTCCACCTGCAATCATCTACCCTCAGCAAAATGTAAATCAACCTCTTCATCCACAGCCTCAGGCTAGTTTTCCCACATATCTGCAAAATTCTAAAGTATTGAACCAGTCACTGAATACTAGTACCATAGTAGGATATCCCTAAAATAATACGAATCAACCTCCATATAGAAATCCTGATAAGGAGAGACTGGATGAATTGACTAAACAAGTGAAGAAGTTGAATATGGAGGTAACTTATTTGACAAACCAAAATAGTCAGCTCCAGCTTGCTCAAACAAATATGCAGTCCAATCATAACAGAGAAAATTAGGAAATTCAACAAGGACAACATTTTGATAGAGGTCAACATCCTGAAAGAGGACATAATTATGATAGGGGACAAAATTATGATAAAGGATAAAATTAAGGCCAAAAATTCAATAGGGGGCAAGTTGGTAGACAAGGGTTTGATAGGAGACAACCACCTAGACATAACAAAACTTGGAATACAAGGCCCAACAATGGAGGTGTCTCGACCCCATTAGACTAGCCAGGAAAACAAGAAAAGCCTCCAAGTGGTGTATATTTAGTTGAGGTTGCTTTATCAGGATGGTGTAGGCTCCATAAAACAAGTCAGCATTCTGAATTAGACTATCCATAATTTCAGACAGTAGCTTCAATCTTCTAGTATGAGGTGGAAAATAACGCAAGTAGTCAAGAGATGGTGCCATCTACTCCCTATGATTCATCAGTATTGGTGCTAAATCATGCTCCTTTTCCACAGAGCAAGGAGAATGTGCCTGAAGAAGAATCAAACCAACTTAAAGAAGAGGCAGATCAGGTGTGCAATGGAGATGAGATTACATAGTTGTTCAATGAAAATCCAGTGAATGACAATGGCCCCATGGATGAAGAAGAAGCTTATATTGAAGAGGTATAGACATTCCAGCGGCCTGTTAAAAAATATGATATGAGGGACTTGCCACATAGGCGTCCATAGGTTGGAGGCCCCTTCACCACCTCTATTCCTCAAAAAAACTTCACCACACCTCTAGATCCCAATGCCAGTAATAATCCACTATATCCTCATGTTCCTAAATAGTACCTATCAAAGGAAGGACAAGCACAAGTTGATCCATCAAAAGGAAAGAGTTTTGAAGTAAACAAGGGCAGGGATGTGGAATGTCCCAAAGAGGCCCCTACTAATCTGAGTACAGAACAACTGGCCATATATGTTGCAGAAGAACTCAAGAAGCTAAAGGTAAGTCTCTTTGCATTTGAGTTATTGAGAGTTACAACTATTAGAAATGTAGTTTTAGGAGCTTACAATGTAGATTAAGTATCACAAGATAAATCAGTCAGTGAGAGTGTCAATAAAGCATCCAGTTCTCAACTAGTAAAAGGGAAAAATCAGATTTACAATTAGGTTCATATACCACCTAGAGATAAAGGGAAAGAGAAGGATAAAATTGAAGTTGCTCAGGTGGATACTCCTTTGACTCTGTTTCAAGGGAAAATAGACACTCCTCCATTTTTTATCTCTATCCGCATATTTGGTAAGAACCTGCACAATTGCTTGTTGGATTCAGGTGCTTCTACCAATGTAATGCCTTTTGGTGTCTATAGAGCCCTAGGTATTACTCATGTTGATTCCCAAAAGAAAGTTACTCAATTGGATAGAAATGAGGTTAATGTTGTAGGGGAGTTTAACATGATTCATATGCAGATTACCTCTGACCCTAGAATTCAAAAAGTTATTAATATATAGGTGGTAGATATACCAGATGCTTATGGTCTGATTTTGGGAAGAGACTTTACTAGGGCTTTGAATGGATATGTATCGACTGATCACTCTCATATGTGGCTTCCTTGGAAGGGAGTGCTAAATTAGATCAGGATTGAAAGAGAGCCTGAGATGAAATATATGATTACAAAATATCATAACACTTCAAATGAGATTATGATATCAGAAGTGAGCATGGGTAATTACATCCTTGTGACCCCTTTTGAGGAATCTGATGCAGAAGAAATCCTTATGTTACATGCTACACTTGTTGATCTCACAGCTGAATCCAGTGGTATTGGAGCCCTGGTGGAACCAATAAGTGATGATGTTCCTAAAGATAATCAGCTTAGCTTGTTGGATAATTTCTAGGAATTCATTCAATAGTGTATTGAAGATCAGGTTCAGTTGGGTAGAGGAATGAATTTTGGAGAACTACTCTTGCCGAATTGGTGTAGAGTTCTAACACCTCCCACTCTGAACTAGATTGCTACGTGTGCCAAACTGCAATGGAACAAGTGCAAAAATGTATCAACCCTATTCCAACAGTCAAAATTAGTATTCAAAATATTCAAGAGGATCCTAGAGGGAGGAAAGTGATGCTATCTAAGGAGCCCTCCAGTAGCAGCATTGCAAGAGATACAACAAGGAAGTTTGCAGCTACTGGTTGTTGGAATTTAAGATTTGATGGATCCAAATCGAAGAAAGGAGCTGGGGTAGGATTTGAGCTAATTAGTCCAAGAGGTAAAACTTTCTTTGCTACTCATAGACTTTAGTTTCATTGTATTAATAATGTAGAAGAGTATGAGGCTTTGATTCATGGGTTGCTTATGGCACTGAAGAAAAAGGTCAAGATTTTGCAAGTCTTTAGGGATTTTGAGTTAATGGTTAATCACGTTAGAAGGAAGTACTCGTGTCATGACAGGAGGATGACCAATTATAGGCATAAAGTATGGGACCTTATTGAAGGATTTGATGCCTTCAACATTCAGTTGATACCACGTAATAAGAACCAAACAATAGATTCCCTTGCCCAAGCAACTAGTACATTGCAGCCTTTGTCTCTCTCTGGACTGAAGAATTTTATAGTGGAATTGACCCCAATGCCTTCAGTACCTGAAAATGTTACCAATTTCCAAGTATTTGAAGATGATAAGCATATTTTGGATTTTATCACAAGCTCATATGTCTTTGCTTCTCAGATTATTGATGAAACTGAACCCCAAGAAGCAGAGATGGATTTAGAAGGGGTGATTAATTTGAAGACTAAAACTATTTGTAGAGGAATGGTGCAGCTAGAAAGGATTTTTGATCTAGATAAGGTCAAAGATCAAGAGCAATATTCCAAGAAAGATTCCATCAGTGGATAGTTTGAAATGTACAATATGGGGGCTCAAGATGATGTCAAGAATGTCTTCATCAGGAAAATATGTACTCCAGAGGAGAGGAAAGGAATAATTGATGCATTACATACATATTAGGATGTGATAGATTGGATTTATGAGGACTTGAAGACCTATGAAACATCAATTATAACTCACACTATCCCTCTGAAGCCAGGAGTAAGACCCTTTAGGTAGAGGAAAAGACAGATTAATGCCCTGTTGGAGCCTGTAATTCAAAAGGAAGTACAGAAGCTGCTATTTGTCAGAATCATATTCCCAGTTAGACATTCAACCTGGGTTGCAAACCTGGTTCCTGTAAGAAAAAATAATGGTGAAATTAGACTATGTGTGGATTTTAGGAACCTTAACAGAGCATCATAAAAGGACAATTATCCAGTACCCCTGCTGGATGAAGTATTTTAGATTGTCAAATGATCTCAAATGATGTCTTTCCTGGATGGATACTCTGGATACAATCAAGTTATGGTACAGTATGCGGACAAACATAAAACTACTTTCACCACAAAGTGGGGTACTTTCGCTTATAGGAGGATGCTTTTCAGTTTGATTAATGTTGGAGCTACATTCCAGAGAGCTATGGATATTGCTTTTAAGGATATAATCGGTAAATGCATAATTATTTATATGGATGATTTGATATTCTTTTCTAAAAAGAGAGGTGATCACATAGCCAATTTATGTAAGGTGTTTCAGAAGTGTAGAGAGTTTGGCATATCTCTCAATCCAAAGAAATGCATCCATGGAGTTACTAAGGGTAAATTGCTAGGGCACATCATCTCTGATAAAGGAATTGCTATTAACCCTGAACGAGTGGAAGCCAAACTTAAGATTTAACCACCAGCTAGTAAGAAGGAGATGAAGTCATTCTTTGGATAAATTAATTTTGTAAGGAAGTTTATCACAGGTTTTGCAGAAATAGTCAAGCCACTGAATGCAATGTTGAACCAAGAAGCTAAAGTTGAATGGAGTACAGAAGCTAAGGAAGCATTTGTAGAAATCAAAAGGGCTATTGTTGAAGCTCTAGTTTTGGTGAGTCCTCATTATGATAAGCCATTTTACATATATTCATTTGCTTCTAATCACTCCTGTGCTGGTATGTTGACCCAAGAGTCTAATCAAGGGAATGAGAATCCCATAGTATTTATGAGCGTACCACTAAAAGATGCAAAACTAAGGTACCCAAGTGTGGAGAAGTAGGCTTATGCCCTAATTAGAGCTATGAAAAAATTTAGGCACTATATTCTTAGGAACAAGGTCTTTGTAATAGTCCCTGACCCTACGGTCAAGCTGTTGTTAATACAAAATGAGTTAGGAGAACGCATAGCTAAGTGGGTAATTATGTTGCAACGATATTGAGATTCAACCCATGAAGTTGGTAAGAGGGCAAGGACTTACAAGGACAATGGAAAAAATGGGCCCTGATCTTGCAGCCTAGCATTACAATCTTGAAGATGTTTCTCGAGGGGACTAGTATGATGATATCATTCACTATCTCTTAAATCAATGGTGTCCTGATCATCTCAACATTGTACAAAGAAGGGAATTGCACTTGAAGAGTGACAGTTTCAAGTTGAAGGGAGCTATCTTATACAAAAAGAACCATGAAGGTGTATATCTAAGGTGTTTGGGACAGCGTGAGGCTGAAAGGGTTATGACAGAACTTCATGATATATATGGTACTAGCCATGGATCTACATTGTCCACTGCAAATCAGATTCTGAGAGTTGGTTATTATTGGTCCACATTGTTCAAGGACACACACACAACCATGTCAGGACGTGTCATGTGTGTCAGACTACAACAACTAAAGAGAAGCATGCAACTCTTCCACTTCAACCAGTCTTTGAGGTAAAAACTTTCGCACAGTGGGGAATGGACTTCATAGGTCCAATCAATCCACCCTCCTCTGCAAGTCACATGTATATTCTTACTGTTACTAATTATTTCACGAGATGGATTGAGGCTCTTGAATGCAAACAATGTACTTTTGAAGTGGTAATCAATTTCATCGAATCGGGTATTATTAATCACTTTGGATGTCCTATGTATTTGGTTTGTGATAATGGTCCTACATTTGCATCATTGAAATTCTCTAACTGGGCCTTTGATCATGGAATTATAATTAAATTTGGATCCAATTATTACCCTTAGGGTAATGGTTTGATTGAGTCCTCCAATAAGAATCTCTTGACAGTTATCTGCAAGCTGTTAGAAAGGAATCCTAAGGATTGGCATACCCAGTTTCGGTTTTCCCTTTGGGAAGATTGTACAAGGCACAAGACTTCCATAGAAATATCCCCTTACCATCTATTTTATGGGCTAGAATCTATTTTTCCTATTCAGTTAAAAATTCCCACCTTGCTGTTCATTAATGAATATTATGATGAAGGGCATAAACGAGAAGCTAGACTTGCTGAGTTGTTACACATTGATGAGAAAAGAGATGAAGCCCTTGAAAACTTTCCCAAACATCAGGGGGTAGTCAAAAGATGGTTTGATAGGAGATCCAAGGTAAAAGCCTTTAGGATTTCTAACTTGGTTCTCTACTGGGATAAAGCACATGACCAAAAAGGGGAGCACAGTAAATTTCAAAAACTTTGGCTTGGCCCTTATAATATTTTAGAGATCCTAGGAGATAATGCTTTTCACTTGAAAACCCTCACTGGGGAAGATATCCCACTACCTGTCAATGGGCAATACTTGAAGCATTATTTCCAATCTTGAGCTATTTACAACTCCTTGTACATAGTTAGAGTAGGTTTCTTTTATGTTTTGGTTTTCTCTTCTTTGCTTTGGTTAGATTTGGTTTCCTTTTCTGCTTTGTTTTTGGTTTTTTTTGTTTTGGTTAGTTTAGGTTTTCTTTTGGTTTGGTTTTTTTTTGCTTTGCTCTTGCTTTGGGGGTTTTCTTTCTTTCTTTTGGATGTGTTGCACCTACATGGCAATCATATTATTATCTAGGATTGTTCTAAATATTTCTCTTACAAACTTCAATTTTTTTTCCAGAGTCAGTTGGTGAAAGTCCTCTATTTGGTGTCATATGTATTAAGTGTTTTGAGTGGATAATCTAGGGGATTAAGTTAAATATGGAATGTATTTGGGTCTTAATTTTTACACAGATCTTTTAAAAAATTCCAAGGTTCCAAGGGGTTCCTATGAAGTTTGTTTAGGTGAAGAATCTTATATTCTTCTTCAGCGCCACTGTGATTCCCAGCCCTGAGTGTGACCTTGATTGTTCACAAGTTGAAAAAAAAGTGAAAAGAAAAGAAATATCAAAAATAAAAAAGATATATTGAAAATCAAATGAAAAAACTCAACTTATCAGGAGTATCCAAGTATCTCTATCAGGGCTATGGACACCTAGCTAGCAGTAGAGCTATGCTTGGTGGGGGGAATCATAGTGATAACCTTGTCAGGGGATATGGATGCTTGAATGGCAGAGAAGCTCTATCCAGGTTGCTTTTGCAGTTTGAATCTTTATGTAGCCTAGTCAAACCAAATTTGATCCTCATTGTAACCAAGGAAAACAAGAATGAACACATATGCACACACTTTGACCCTAGTACAAGAATGGTTTGCTTATCTCTAAGTTTTGAAACTCTTCCAAATTGATGACCTAATGCAAGGACTAAAACTAGAGATTTTGGGTTCTTGATTCTAGTTTTTCACTGAAATGCTTTGGAGTATTTCCCCAGCGGAGTGCCATTTGTTGTGTAGTTTTTTGCACACACTCCCCGCTGAAAGAAGGGACCCCCTTTTGATTTTGTTCCTGGTGTTTTAGCCCTTCAATTTTTAGGATTCAATTGCTTGGGCATGTGCTTGGAGGTTTCTCTTAATTGCATTGATGATCCCTCTATGGTGTATATTAAAAATCTTAAGTTTTGGACAATTTTTGGGTTTTCCTTCAACTTCGAGATTTTTCTCCACTGGCAGAATTCCCCAGTTTCCTTGAAAACCTAGTGGTGGATGCTTTATACTGTGATCCATAGATTTTGGTCCTTCACAGAATTTTGTGGTGACCGGATTTTTCTAAAATTTCGTCACCTTGTCGGATTCCCGGGTTTTGGTTTGGCTTTTCTTGTTGACTGCATTAATGCTCGTTTGTAAGATTTCTACGGCAGGTATTAAATCAATTTTGGGGAGTTTTATGCAATTAATTTTTATCATCATTTTCTCTCTATTCATCTGGAGTGCTTGATCCTGAGTGCTTGGCTGGATTTGGCGTGTTGGATTTGTGAATTCTTAGATTTGGTGGTGATTTCCTGGGCGTCATTTGTTGTTTGCTAAGGCGCTAAAGATTGTTACCTGTCATTGTTGTAATTGAGTCTCACTTCATCAATGGTATGTAGGCATTTCCTTGCTTTTGATTATTGAATGTGAGTGATTCTTTGGTATCCTGAGTGTGCTTGGAGTCCAAATTTTTGTATGTTTAGGCATTGAACATCTGAAGTTAGGGTTGTTCGATTTTGTTAGATTGATGATTCCCAAGTGAGTTTTTTCAATCTTGTTTTTTGATTTCATTATGAGGTAGCTCACTTGTGTAGGTCATAAAGAAATTTTTGTAAACCTAGCAAATGAGCAAGTTGAGCCCAAGCTTGTCATGTGCATTCATGGTGAAATTTTAGGGTTTCCTGCTTAGGGCATTGCTAATTTGTCTTGATTTACTTTAGGATGAGCCTTGAATTTAAAGATGATCTATGAGAGGTTCAAATTGAGCTATTTTCAGGCCCAAGGTCCTCAAATTTGTGATCGTTCGATCAATTTGAGTGAAGTCATGAAGAAACGACAATATCTAGAAATTTGAGGTCTTTGTGAAATTCCTTAACTGCCTGAATTCTCTGACTTTCTGTTTTCTCTTTGTTTTCCCCAAATGTGCAGTGCTCTGGAGTTATGCCTACTTCGTGGATTTCTATTCCCTCCATATTTTACCAAAATTTCCTTTGTTCCTTCATTTTTGTGGAATTCATAGACTATTTTTGTTTTCACGGATTTCCATCCTAGGCGGAATTCTCTGAAACTTTGTTGAAAATGAAGAACTGAGAGATACCATGATTTATTAGCTAGTGATTATGCATTGTTTGATCAACTTGAATTATTTAAAGATGTATCATGTTGTTCCTTAGTTCATGATAGTTGATTAAATGATTATTGGATGCTTTTATGTTTATTTCGCTAAAATCTGCCTAGTTGGGAATTTTATGATATTCCTCTCTAGCCTGGATTCCACGGGAGGACTAAAAACCCAAACTTTGATATGATAAATTCTTATGAGGTTTTAGAGATTTTTTTTCATGGGACTTATATTGAGGTTGAATATGTCATTTTTGACTAATTAACTTGGGTTTCATGTGATCTTTATTATGGTTTCTTTGTTAAATGTAGGCTGAGTCAAGTAAGGCGGTGACAAGTGGAACCAGGGGTAGAGTGATGGATCCAAGTGTAGAGGGGTCTTCCATTTCTGAGGTAGAAAGAATCAAAATGGATATCAAGAGAAAAATTCCTGAGAGAAAGCTTACTTCCATCTAGTCAGAGGTAATTGATATAAATGTTGGATTGTGGGATTATGAAGAGTTCAAGACAAGGATGGCAGCACATAACCTTCCTTTGATGGCCAGAAGGACATTGGAATCAAGGTGGGAACATGTAGTTGGATTCCCTCCTATAGTACAGTGTTATGAGTTGGTGCTCGAGTGTGCTAGACACTATGACAGAGTTACACAAAGGATAGTTGGTCCCCAAGAGAGAATTGTGGAAAATATAAATCATGTGTCTATAGCCTAAACCGTTGACATGCCCGATAGGTCTCATGTGGTGGCTTTTGATATGGATATGGCAAAGAAGTTCTATGAGGAAGATACCGTCAAGTCCCAATAGGTCATCAATTCCTAGTTGGAGAAGCCTAATTCCCACTTTTCCAAGCTACCCAAGCAGCTATTCAGAGCTAAATTCAAGAAGGAATACTATGATGTTATTACCCTTCTCAGTAGGGTGGTAGGGTTGAAGAGTGTAGGAGTATTTGAGAATTGGATGTTCCATGTCATTGTGAGAATGGAGTAGAATGTTAACTACCATTGGCCAGGAGTTATAAGTGCCATGATTCATGAACAGATGTGTAATGCCCTGCAAACGAAGACCTTCACAATGACCTCCTACTTGGTTTATGCGCTTGCAAGGTTCCATCCATACAAAGGACTAAGTATGAGGTATGTGTTTGGGCAGGATGTAATTTATGAGGTCTATCAATAGTTACACCTAGGTAACTCGAGCTATAGGAGGGTGAATGATGCATTCACCATGTACATCACTAGGTTGCTCCAAGGTGCAAAGCATGTAAGGATATCTAACAATGCCAAGGAGCTAATCAAAAGGTACGGGGCTTGGTTCATACAGTTTCCCACCTTTTCATATATAAGGATAGATGGTTGTTAGAGGGCTCCATATATACTTCCTAGGTATCCCACTGATCACATGATACTTCTGGAGGTCACAAGGAAAATATGTGATTTTGATGCAATTGTGAAGAAGGATAAGCATAAGACTGGATTCGGTGGAGATTTTCCTTTGAGGATAGGCACTAGTGAGGCATGCCCTTCTATTAATTTTTCATGTGCTTCTAAAAAATAAATGAGCACTCTTGGGTTATCCTTTCATTCCAAAAGATCTAGGTTTGATAGGATTGGTGAAGCATAGAAGAAGGCCAGTAGAGAATATAGTCACAAGGATGATACAAAGGACTATTGGGCCAATTGCAGTGATGAATTTGAGATTAGAAGGAAGAGCTTTTCCATGGTACCTATTAACTTGGTTCAGATATATAATGTGAAGGCCATTCTAGATCAAGCTGAAGATGATGGAGATTTGACTCAAGGCCATGATTATGAGGTAGTGAAGGATAAACCAATGGGAGAAATAGACTGGTTGGAGGAAGTGGAGACAAAGTTAGAGTAGATCATGACTACAGTGATAAAGTATACTAAGTTGTGGCTCAAGCATAAGATGTGGGAGTTGGAAGGTGAAGGTGTGAAATGCACCTATGATCTAATGGGAGACTTGGAATACCATTCCACTTCTGAGGAGTCAACTCAACAGGATCCTAAAGGTAAGGGAAAGGTGAACTCTCCTTTAAAGATAAATATTAAAGATGTTCAGGTGAAGGAAGTACAAGAGGCAGAGAAGCAAAGAAATCCTATTGCAAAGAAACAAAAACATATTTCAAGGACAAAGAATTCAGCAAAGGATGAAGCTGAAAAGGAAGATCTGGTGCTTCTATGACAAAGAGAAGAAGAATGGTGAGATTGTCACAGAAGTATAACGAAACCTTTGAGGCAGGGCATAAAGTTGACCCACTAGTAATAAATGTGGAGAGTTTGGGAGAAAGGACAGAGGTATACACAAGAAAATCAAGAACTCCTTCTCCTAAGGATAGTGTGTCAAGGAAGGATGCTCCTTCAGTTACTCTTGCTACAAAACAACATGATAATATTCCTCCTTCCCAAGAAGATCATAATGCACCAAGTGAACCAGGTGAATCCAAAGTGGCAGAGAGTCACCAAGATCCAAAAGGAGAAGAATTTCAAGAAGGTGAGCTCTACAGTGCCGAGGCAAAAATAGAGAGGGTGTTGCAGTCTCTTCTAGTGACTTATGATGATAAAATTGTTAGGAGTGAAGAAGATAGACCTCCTCAGAGAGGAAATTCCAGTTAGGACTCCATCACTAGTACATAAAGAAGAAGAGCATGATAAAGAAAAGGAAGAAACAGTTGAGGAGATTCCTGAGAAATAGGATTTGAATGAAGGTATGCCTAGGGATAAACATGATGAAGTTGGATAGAGCAATGTACAATCTGATTCTACTGTTCTTGGTTGGTTGGACAAAGAATTAAAGAGTAAACAAATTATTGTGGATGATACTCCTCCCAATTGGGATGAATTATTGGCGAATATAGGAAAGGGTAAAGCAAAGAAGAAAGCCAGAGTCATCTCCAATATTGAGAGGGATGAAGCCAATAATAGGGTGGTTCACATTGCTACTCCTACTCTTGATAAGAATAAGGATGATTTAACCAGTAGTGACTACAGTGTGTAGACTATTAACCTAGGGCCTACTTCCATGGAACAAGAGATTGAAAAGTATGAAGGATCTAGTGTTGTAATCCTAGGTAGATTGGGGAAGTAAATACAAACCAAGCAAGAATTGAAGAGGTAGAATGAGAAATTAAAGTACTTGCAGGACTTGATGAATCCCTTGCAATCTATTAGCTCCTCATCATCTTTTGCAAGCTTTTTGCCAAAAGAAACCATAACGGAGCTGGAGAGAATGAAGACTACTACTCATGCCAGAATGAACTAGATACAGGGAGTGAAAATTAAGGGAGATAATGCTATCAAGGACATCGTTTCAATTGGTGGAGATGCTACGAGGTCAATAAATTGGTTAAAAGTTGTATTGGCATAGGATAAGGAAGACGTAGATCTCCTGTTGCAAAAAACCAAGACCATCATGCAATATACTAAAGATAAGTTGGTGAGTGATGGAATTCTTCCTTCGTCTAGAGCTATAGAACCTTGGGAATGGTTTGAGGTTTTGCAAATAAGGCAAAGGGTTTTGAAAAAGGTGTATAAGTAGAGGAGGAAAATTGAAGACACCCTGACCGAAATCTACAATAAATGCATTTATTTCTTTGAGGTTATGACTGGTAGAAAAAGGTTTGCACCAAAGCATTTGAACTTGGAATAGTTGAGAAAATGGTGGTGAGATGTATATTCTCCAACCAATGAAGACCGTTCATGAATCATTAGTTGGATGATGCAACCACCTATATTGCGGTAATGGATAAATATCAAACCATGAAGGTGGAATGGCATAAAATGGTGGAGCAGTCAAGAGAGGATATTAAATCCATTGAGAGGAGAATTAAGATTTTGACTATGCCACCTATAGCCGACTTGGATAAGATATTTTTGATGGTGCAGGATAGGGTGGAGCGAAATAAGGACAAAGGGGAAGGTAGTTAATACAATGCCTCATCAAAATTTGTGCTTCCCCATTATTTCTCCTTTTCCTTCACATGCATTGGACCGAGCTTTGTTGAAGAACCCAGGGCGACTTGGATGGAGTACTTTCATTTAATGCCCACTTTTTTATTTTGAATTCTCCTTGGCCGACTTGTTTTGTGGCTTATTATTATTGTAAACCTAATTGGGTCGACATGTCTTAGGGGTTTCTATAAATATGGCATTCTGCCACATTTGTAAGGGTTGGGTAGTTTTGATATTGGAGAAAATTAAGCAGTATAGAAATAGTTAGAGTTAGGAGTTAGTCTTAATTTTAAGCAAGCAAGTGTTGTAACAGAATACTGGAATTGTTGCTACTTTGGGTAATTTAATGCAAGTGAAGAAATTGTGATTTGGTGCCTTTCTTGTGTTTAATTTTATCTGGCATGGTTCTTGTGATTCTATCTTTGGAATTTCTTAAGTTTATTTGATAGATATGTTAGGTTTAATGTTAGATGAATTGATAGTGTTTATGATTTGATGCTTGAGGTGTTGCAGCAATCTCTAGTCCATACTTTTTGCAACCAACTAATTGTTAGTTGCTTTGCAAAGTTAGCCTGGACTTTAAATTCATTGTGCCTAGTTTAATTGTAGATGCTTGTTCATTTCAATTGCAATAGGATTGTTTTGGATGAATGTTCATGATTTTAAAATCCTTAATGCCTTAGAAGATTGCACTATTTATGTGAGATTGCATATTTATTTGGGTCAAGAAGGAATTAGTTTCTAAGGGATTGATCCATTTCAAGTATTTCATCATTTGCAATGTTAATCTTAGGATTACTATTAAATTTAAGAATCTCTTTGAAACCCTTATCTTTTTTCTTTCTTTGTTACCTGAGTTAGATTTAGGATTAAGAGTATCACCATCTTGCTAAATTTGATAAGCTTTGAGATTCAGTATTTTCTTGTAGTAAGGTCCCCTTGTGATTACCTTCATTTTCAGATTTATCACTAAGTTGTTTATGCATTGTCAAGACCTGACATTAGAGACCTTGGGGTTATCTCTTGAGGCTTGCTGATAGAGATTTACCTTTCAAGAGAGATAGGGTTTCCATTTTTTTCTGAGCTGTTGCTGTGCCGAAAACACCATCAACAATATCCAATTCTTACATTGAATGTGTATTGGAAACAAACCTTCATCATAAGGATTTAGAAGGCACTCTATTATGATGTGCACACAAAGAAAAAGTTAACTCTGGTATTAATAAAGCAGATCAGGAATCTCAAAAGTTTTATTCAAGTGCATGTATCTTGGCAAAGTAGCTTCTTCAGGAAAGCTATCGATGGAACATTATGACAAAAGCATCTACATCAACACCACTAGGTGGTTCAGCATGAGCTTAAAATCTTTCACAAAAAAATACAAAAAATCAAATATATGAAAATCCAAAAAAAGTAAAAAAAAAAGGATTGAAAATAGTAAGAGAAAAAATCATCCTCTAGTGAAAACCACTTCGGTGGCACTTTAGGCAAGTACCTTGGTGAAAACCATGAAAACAAGCGCCTTGTGTAAATAAGCACTTTCCATCCACTAGGATATTCACAACTCGTTTTGCATGCTTCCATCATCCATCACATTCCATATCCCCATCCATCATCTATTTTGCATCCACATCATAGCTTGGTCCTGTATTCATGTCATGATCCCTCCTAGTACTACTTGACCCATTCTCAAGGTTAGTTTGTCCTACCTCTAACAGAGTAGTCTATTATTTCACATTGGGGGCATGTTCTCATCAGAGCATATTTGTGTATATTCTTGAAGTCCCTAAATCAAAAAATCCAAAAACATTCAAAACATATCAAAATCCAAAAACAGGTCAAAAAGTCAATCAGAAAAAGTCAAAAAAAAGTTCATCTTGTTGAAATATGGGTGTCTAAGCCTTGAATGTAGGCAAGGTTGATCTTTGATCATCCCCCAAGACACTTAGATCAGTCCTTTAGGAGTTCGTCATAATAAACTGGCAATCCATCTATTCATTTCTCATCAATAATCGAGTCTGTGTTAGTCAAACTACGTGGTATCTGCATATATAATGTAGGAAAGGATAATTTTTTGATCAACCCCTGAGGGCCCTAGGATATGTCTTTTAGGTTAGTCTCTTGGTCAAAATATTGGAAAATCCCAAAACATTTGTAAAATCTTGAAAATACCAAAAACAATCTCAAAACATTTCAAAAAGATCAAAACATCCAAATATTTGAAAAAATCAAACCATCTCATCTTGCTTTCACCCGTAATAAATAAATCAATCATCACCCTTAACCTTTGGTAAAACAGTCAGAAACAAGTCTAAAGGGTAAAAAGTGAAAACTCAAAATGTCAAAGTCTCAAATCTAGGTCAGTAAGTAAACAAGTTGGTCAACTCTTTGTGTCAATAGCTTGTCATCCAATCAATCCCATATCAAATCATCCAATATCGTCATGTCCTAATATGGATCCTTCCTACTATGGACATCAACATTAGGCATCATCATAGTTTATTCCTGGCTAGTCGTATGAAGAACATTGACTTATTTGTGTACTCAATCTTTTCTTTTTGATTTATCTTATTGCACTCATTCCAATGAACTCTTGATGATGTGTAATCAAAAAAATTTAGAGAGAAAGGAATGGGGCATCGATCATTATCTTTTGTTTACTATGCTTGTTGGACATTTTTGTACTATAACTTGGTGAATACTTGCTTTGTTAGGTGCATCCTAGCAAGGTTTCTGTATGTCAGGTGTGAACACAAATACTCCTATCTATTTGTCGATTCAAATTCCATCACAATAGGTACAACACCATACTGGTTCTTTATACCTTGATGCATCGTACCTATGTGTTTTATCAAACATAAGGTAAATAGCCTTTTTAAAATCCCAATTACTAATAAGAAAATCATCATCATCATCATTCATCATGATCTCTAATAAATTCTCATAGATCATGGACTTGTTGGATCCTCTTGTGTTCATCTCTTATTCTTCTATCTCTACTAACATTTCTATCAAAGTATCAAGTGTGTGTAATATATCAAAATATACATGAGGCCACCCATGGCCGATGACTGTCTACATCAAACATTTGATCTGAACTAATCTTCAACCTCTTTGTCACAAGATCACCCAAAAATCAAAACTTTTCACTCAATCTCTCGAGGAGGCAGTATACTGGCGTAATTCTTCATTTGTTGGGGCAGTAGTGGGGCATCCAAAGAAAATAGAGAATTTTTGAATTTTGATCAAGAAAGTTTATTCTTTGAACCAATGCAGCAAGTACTTTGCTTCAAAGAGGGGAAAAATGTAGACACATAAAATGTACCAAATTGATCCTATATGCTTGATCCTGATTTACTAATACCATTTCATCCTGAATCATCTCCTTTGCTAGTCATTTAATCGAATAATCTGTATTTGATTAAATTCATCACTCTTCATCTCTTAATTAAATAAATCAATTTTATCTAATTAAGTCATCGTCACTCTTTTAATTAAATAATTCATTTTATTTAATCTCTAAAGTCATCTCATTTAAACTAAATAAATTTATCTTTATTTGATTTAAAGCTAACATCATCCCCTTTTAATTAAATAAATCAAAATCTTTATTTAATTAAGTCTAAATCATATTCCTCTCATTTTGATTTAAATCAATCCTAAAATCTAAGTCAAAATGGTCAAATTAGCTAATCTCCTTTAAATTAATCAAATCTTGATTAATGGTAATCTTAATCCATCAAATCCTCTAGCTTTTGCCACTTGCTCATGAAAATCAATTTATCAATTTATTAAATAATCTATATTCTTTCAAAAAGGCATCAATGGTTGGAATATTTCCTAAATTTGAAAAATTCTTCCAAAATGGTTTGTACATCCAACAAAGCATTTAAAATCTCTTACATGTCCTTTCCTTGAGCCACGTGGCATTAACTTCACCTTTCACCTCATCCTTCAAGCCATCTTTTGAATTTGAATCTCCCCCCTCTTTGCACATTCTCCAAAATGTGCTCAACCTTTGTTCATTAGCATGATGACAAGTGGTGCTTTATCATTGGCTTATCTTTTGTCCCACATCCTCCATATCTTTCAAATCCTCCATCCTTCTTTCTATGAATAAAGACCTCTATTTTTTGAGGGATCCACAATCCATGTAAAATCATTATAGTCATTTTGAATCCATTCTCATCCACATTTCACCCATTTTCATCCATGTTAGCATGAGATTTCATCAATCATAGCAAGGCTATTGTCATTCTTCATCAAGGATCAACCAATCATCATCAATTTTATCAAGGAATTGGGAAAGGGCTTCTTTCCACATCAAAGAAGCACCAATTCCCCCATGGGATGCTGGTTTGAGAAAATTAGAATAGGATTTAATTAGCTTTCATTTGGTTTCTTTGCTTTATTTCTTGTTGATTGTTATTTAAATGAATCTCATGGGGAATGCTAGTTTAGATTTGTTTCTTGACTAACATTGTGTTTTTTATCTATTTTTGAGCAGGTCTAGATCAAGCATTCACACAATCATTAGGGAAAAATGGTGAAAGTTAGTATAAAAGTGCTACTTACAGACTAGGATAATTTCAGCTATCTACATTTTTCTCCTCTTTGATACAATGTGTTTTTGTAGCATTGTGTCAAAGAAAATTCAAGAATTCATACTCAGGAGTTGCCCCAATATGCCTCAGTGACTATGAGATAGAATGGTGCCCCCTTAGAAAATTTGCAAATTTTCAAAAAAGTTAAAAAAACCTAGGAAATTGTTTCAACAAGCTAATTTCATAGTGGTAAATGCATTGTAAATAAAAGATTTTAATTTTAGGGCATTCGAGGTTCCTGTATTTGTGCTTGAGGGTCAAGGTTGATGCACCAAGTTATGAAGAGGGGCCCTCTTAGGTCAAAAATTCTATAAATAGGCCCTAGGGGGGTCTAAATCTTCATTTGTGCATTTGAGTTTTAGGAATTTGAGTGCTTTGAGGTGAGATTTTGTTGTAGGGCAATGGAGTTATGGCACCAATTCTAGTTGGTTCTTATCAAGGTTATCATGTACGTACCTTATAGAGTCCCAAGGGATTGAGTAGTGCAATATGTAACCCTTTCTTGCTTCAAAATTTTGTCATTTTTTTCTAGATTTTAGGGGTCAAAGGTCTAATAGGTTTGTTTAGGCATCCTGATTGATGTAATGTTCTTTTTGAGTGCATGTGAGGCTACTGTCGATCTATACATGTGAGAGTTGTCTTTCCTTTAGATTTTTAGATCATCTAGGTGTTTCAAATAAAGGTACCTTGCATGCACTAGCCTAAACCATGTTACATTTATGCCTAAGGTCTAGGATAATCAGGGTTTTCTTACTACCTTGGCTAAGAGATGGCATTTTGAGACAGCTTCCTTCCATTTGATGATTAGGGAGGCCATAGTTGCATTAGAGGATGTATGGAATATTCTTTGGATTCCTATACATGGTGAGTGGGTGGTCTATGATCTGATTATGGATTAGCCACTACAAAGAGGTGCTTTGAGATTGATGATCTTGGAGTAGAGGAGTACAAGATTTGTTGGGATGCCCTTGCAGATAGGTATGATCGATTTATTATTGACGTACAAAGTGTGATCACAAAAGTTTTTGTTCTAGACAGATGTAGCCATAGATTTCCTATTAGATGGGGCTAAATACTAGCTCGTATGATGGAGGATGGGACCGTTTATTCCTAGGGTCCATGTATACTTTCCATGTTGTATTTCTAGTTGCATGATTCCTATAGAGGTGCAGAGTTGATTATTTGTGGGACTAATTTGCTTATGGTTTGGGTCTGGGAGCATATTGTTATGTTTTGGCTAGTGACAAACAAATAATTATCACCAAATTTTCCCTATTTATACATGTATGGTGGAACTATTACATAGACACATGTTGGGGATGTTAGTTACTGGTGACATGCTATTGATTTACTTGATTCTTTCATATGGAGACAATATTGTTAATGTGCACCCTGGGAGGATGACACTCAGAACCTTCCATATTGTAGGTAGGTGAGATATTTGATTGGCCACATTGTCCAAAGTAAACATATCATAGAGAGATAGTTGTTATAGTGAATACTTAGGAAGTTCAATGAGAGACAACAAGAGCTTGTCAGTGTGGTAGATTTTATGAGATCAATTCACGAGCTGTCCTAGTGGGGACCCATGATCAATGTTTAGGTGGCCATCTAAGAGTTTAAGCATGTTCAACTAGTTTAGTGGTGTGTCCTGACAAAGGTGGAAGATGAAGGTACTACTCCTAAGTATAATGTAGGGTGGGCTTGACACAGCCCAGTGTCATTGATAGATCCTAATTTTCTTGTGTCTATCAAGAGGTTGGGAAGAGGTCCATGGGGGATATTTCTTGGGAGAGGCCTAGGGAGAGGAGATGATGGTCGGGGTGGTAGAGGCATGGATGGTGTTCAAGGTGGAGATAGGTGTAGAGGCATAGGTTGGGTGCCACTCATTGGTTGGAGGCCACTCTCTCTCATCAAGGAGGAGGGGGAGGAGGAGGTTAGAGTGGAGGATGTTCCTAGCTAGGAGGATAAGTGGAGGGACAAAAAAATGTATGTGGAGGTTGGTATAGGGATCGATGTGGATGTTGAGGAGGTTTCTTGAGAGGAAGCCATGGATGAGGGGTTGGAGGATGTACCTATCAAGGATGCCATTTGTGATATCATGAAGGAGGATGTGGAGGATAGGGGATAGGGGCCTGAGTCATAGATCCAATCACTATAGGAACAAGTTGCTCAAGTGTCAATATTACAAGGAAAAGTTGCATAGCTGATGGTAGAGCATGATATGGCCATTATCAAGGTGTAGAGAGAAAAGCATAGGTCTATTCAGTTTAAACAGATCATTAGTGGATCTAGCACAAACTTATCCTATATGTTGGATTGAGCTAGTAGAGAGGCTCAGTATTATCATGATTTATATGAGGGTGTAGTGCTAGTAGCCAAGAGGGAACCTAGCTTTATGCAAATTTGTAGTCAAAGCAGATCCCATTCACACTAGTCATAGAGCAATAGGGGTGTTTCAAGACCGAGGAGGTCATCTTATAATCTACCACCTCTTATACCCTATAGGGACACTTTAGGACCATTCAAGTCCAAACAGAGGCAAGATATGTCATCACCTAAGTAGTGAACAACAAAGGATAGGGGCAGCTCAGGCTAGCTTGATATTTGTATATATGGATATAAATATTTTTGATCCAGCCTACGAGCTCCACATTTTGACACATTTTTTAGATAATATGAGATACATCATTTTTTGGAGGCAATAATGTGATATTCTATGTGTTATATGCATGTTTCTATGTGATGGATTCTTATAGATTTATGATGTTATGTGTATGCTCATGTATGGATGGATGCACATGATATTGATTTATGCTTATGTGTATGAAATGATGTATGAATATCTAATATTTATGATCAATGATGTGATTTATGATGCTTATATGATCATATGCATAATGACATTATATGTTTAGGAAATTTTATGTCAGATATGATACTATGTGAATGATGATGATTTTATAAATGTAATGTAATGTTATCTATATTTTTGTATTTCCTTATCCAGTATTTATGACCTATATGCATGTGATATATGGCATTCTAACATGATGATGGATGCATGGTGATGCCACTAATGTGTTTTTTTTGTGTGTAATAGAATGTGACCAAGATGATTGTGAGACTAACAAAAGAAATGTTAGTGTGAAGAAATAATTAGCAAGGAGTGAAGAATAGTCAAATGGATCGTTCATCCAAATAAAGATTGATGTAATTGATATTATTTGAGTTTTCAGTAATGCATTTTTTTATCATCATAGTGTGTTTTATTATGGGAAAAATATATGTATATACACCTAAGCATGAATTGTGAAGGAAAATTTGGTTTCTATTTGCCTAATGATTATGATATATGAACAAGTAGATAGTGTACACCAAGTTGAGACAAACCTTGGTGAGATTAGCATCTATTTGTCAAAGATTTAGATACACCAGAAAAGGAGTGCCTTGATGCATAATAGTAACAATAGAACCTTGTTGGAATATGTGAGAAAATAACCATAGAGTATGTTAATCTTGATGCAAGAAAGCATTAGATGACCTTTAACTTGCATAAGATGTTTTGATTATGTTGAATGGGACACCAATCACACACAAGGACCTTAATTTCCTTAATCATGTTACCAAGACAAACCACAAACATAAATCAACCAAAAGAAACATCATGATCCATCATTGTTGCTCTAATCACTTGTGGATATCATTGAGTAGCTTAGGAACATGACATAAGATAAATCGGATAAGATAAGAATTAACTTTACCAAACAATTCCATAACTATTTATATCTTGTTGTCCAGTGATAAGTGTTTTAGTATATTTTTAAAATATTGTGTTTGTTTTATGGAGTGAAGAATTTCATGTAAGATGCTTGGTTTGGACAATGCAACAACCTAGAAGACAAATTATTTTTGATAGAATAGGTAACACTCATAGCTACTTAGACAATTGATCAACCATTGTTGAAGGCTAGTTTGGTAGCTTCATCTATTATTCTATGGTTTGTTGAGCTTAGTTTTCTATACATTTATTTGTTTGTGTCCAATATGTCCATTCTTGACAAAGGATTGTTTTATTATGGAATTTTGGATTATGAGGAAACGTTTATTATGACAGACCCTGGGGAACTTGATACATGTAGAGGCAACATAGTTTGATTGACCTTGACAAGTGATAGTTTATTCTAGGATGTAGATTATGATAAAGACTTGATTATGACAAGCCCTAAAGGACTGACCTAGGCCTTTAGGACTCATCAATGATTCTCCTTGCCTACATAGAGGAAACGTAGTTTAACTATTTTTGTGGCATTAGCTCATGCTAGATGGATAATGTTATTTTTCAACTTTTTCAACATTTTATGACTATTTCGATATTTCTAGAAATATTTGAATATTTTTTTATTTTGTTGAATGCTTTGATTTTTTTTTTTTTGTGATAATTTCCTTGGATACCATATGTAAGATTTTTGTGAAACCTTAGGTCAAGGATGGCCCCTAATCTAGAACAAGACAAGTTATTATGAAAGGATGAATACGATAAGAATTTGATGCCAAATGTTAATCATTCTCAGGCCATGAGAAGGGATGAGAAAGCTTTTATTATGAAGGCAGGGCTCAATTTATTATGGATAAAATCTGATAGAGTAGTGATAGATGGTAGATTTGTAATCAACTACACATGAATCTTGTTTGCCATTTTTTCACTATGGTACTTATCCAAAGTGCCACCAAAATGGTTTTCACTATAGGATGGATTATTTCTATTTTTTTTCTTCTTTTCTTTCTTCTTTTTTTTCTATTTTTCTATTTTATTTTTATTTTTATGATATCACACAAGACACCTATTTACTAGGTTTTCATCAAGGTGACTGTTTATTTGATTTTGATGATGTTGCAATCACGATGGACGCTCTTTAGCAAACACAGCCTGGTGACTGACATATTGATGCAAATTTTATGAAACAGACGGGGTATGTGATATACTATAGGTTTGAGGAGTTAAAGTATGATCAATAGAATGCACACTACATGAACCATCGTACTTCCCCCAAAGAGGATATTGGACTACCAATGAATTAGAGAACATCAAAGGTATATTGTATGACATCACCACAAGAATTATTATGAGATAGTGGGTTTATAAATGTAAGTGGATCCACTAAATTGTACAAATTATGGAATAATGGCGTGGATAGAAACGTTGGATCAAAAATCTCATATCTCAAAGGCCTTCTTTTACATATGCACCTAGTTATTGTGGGTAGAAAGGCATAATTGAAGATCAATTTCTACTTATTTCTACTTTTTCTTGGTTCAAGCATTTTTTCTTTTGATTTTTCTCTAAGAAATTTTCTTGATCTTCCTTCTTTTATTTTTATCTTGTATATTTTTTTGGTAAAGGCTTCTTCTTTCTTGATTTTTGGCTTATAGCCTTATGCTTTTTCATTGAAACTTGTTGATCCAAGTTTAGGAGATGGATGGAATTAGCTAATTTTGATGGATCAACAAAGATGAATGATTCATGTATAGGCTAATCAATGTCATAAATGTATTGTTTAAAACTATCCTTTTCAGCACAGGTAGCACCAAAGGAAACCCATTCACCGTTGATGAGTTGGAAAGAAAGCTTAGTAGAAGCAACATCTATAAATGAATAGTCTAACTCAAGATTCTTGAGAGAGAAGGGTGGTAGCCCATGTAGTGGAATAGAGGCAATATGATCTTGGAATGAAGAAGGATGTTCATGGACAACATCCATAGGACCATCTTGGAAAAGTGGATTATCATAGATGTCTTGATTAAACAAAGGATTATCATGGACATCAAAAGATTGGGATGTACATTGTAGTGTTTTGACCTTTGGGAGGTATGCTTGTAACTCATATTCCCTAACTCTAAGGTCTTTGACATTAACCTAGATTAAGGGAGTGGGAGATGTATGTGATATTGAAGTATCAACTACTGTAGAGGAAGATGGTAGGGTAGTATTATTAAGGAAGTGCTCTTGGAGGCCATGATTACTTTGGGAGAGTCTGTGATGTTCCAAGGGATTTGGGTCTTCCAATGTAGTTACTTCAGTTCCATTGTAGGGGAAATTGATGCATTTTAATAAAGTAGATGGCATGCACTACATGGAATGGATTCATGGATGTCTAGGGAGGATGTTATATGGGGTCTCTAGATCTATGATTTGATAAATAGTCTCAACTATAAGAGGTCCAATCTCGATAGGTAATATGATAGTGCTTACTGATTCTCATTCAGTACCAACATATGCTTTAATTTTTATCATTGTACTATGATCAACAACATCATCTGAATATCCCATTTGTTGTACAAGACTCAAACTATAGATATTTAATCCCACTCCAGCATCTATCAATGCTCGTCTAAATATATACTTCTAGATGAAGGCTTCAATATGTAGTGCATCAATATGGCAAGTGTTTTATGTAGGAATATCCCTCTTGGAAAATGTAATGAGACACTCAAAATTTTCACTTTAAATGGGTGTAGATGAGGCATCTTTATCAGATGGGTGGATGTTATTTATTGCGTACTCATAAGAAATATAGTTGGTATAATTTTCTTTTTCTTTACCATTTGTTCTAGACATGGAGGCTTTTCTTGACCCATGAGTTTTGTAAAGGATCCTTAAAGATGGTATGATTTTTGTTAGAGAATCCTAGTTGGTTATCAATTTCCACCACTCCCTGTTCGATGAGATCTTGAATGGAATTCTTGAGCTTAAAATAGTTTGAAGTTTTATTTTCTTTATTTCAATGGTACTCACAAAAGTCATCATCATTCCACTAGGAAGGTTTGAAAGGTCTGGCTTTGTAATATCAGATCTAAGGGAGTTTTAGTACATTTTTTTGTAGTATTTTATTTAAAACTACCTCAATTGTTTCACCTAAGGGTGTTTAGATTCCATGTGGTTGGTTAGTCCTTGAAGGACCATGTTGTTTAGTATTATGCATCAAATTTATTGTTGGATCTTGTTTTTGAGGTGGATTATTGTTGTTTGGAAAAGATGATCCTTTCATATTAAGCAAAAGATGCATTTTATTAATGACCTTAGTTTCTACAACACCATCATTTTTCACATTTTAATTTCGTGACCAATTTTTGTTCTCGTTTGTTTTCAAATTGTGAGAAGAATAATTGGTACTCTCCTTAAAGAAATTAGAAGCCCTTTACCAATGAGGGATTTCTCAATGGAGATTCCTTTCTCTATGGCCTCCTCAAATTTGTTTGAACAATTTATTTGTAGGTGGAACATTACCTCCTTGATAAGGTTCTCCATAAAAAAATGTACCAATTTTTTTTTGGTATATGATACACACACTTATTGGCTAAGCTTCTCCATCATTTCAAGAATGGAGTGAATGTCTCACTATCCTTTTTTTTTCTCAACACACAAGTTGATGATGTTAGTATCGTTTGATATATTATAAGAGAATTGTGTCATGAACTTATCCATTAGTTCACTCCATGCACCTATGCATGGAGGTAAGTGTGCAAACCATTTGAGGGCTTGGCCTCCCAGACTCTATGGAAAAAGTCTTATACATTAGGTATGTTTGAAAGGAACATTTAAGGAGGTCATATGAAACTCTCATATGTGTTTGATAGGGTCACCCTTTCCTTTATACTTGTCAAATTTAGGAATGATGAAATTCATGAGAAAGGGGGGCATGTAAATGCTCCTATCGAAAGGGTAATGACATAAGTCCATCAAGTAGGTTTTTCTATTTCCAGTTATCTGCATTTTGGAAATTTATTGCTGTAGTGTCTATAACTATTGTGCTATCAGATCCATGGGTAATGGTGCTGCCAGAGCTATGTGTTGTTTGATATGTTGTGTGTAACCTTGTGAAGGGTTCCCAAATGGACTAGTGTTATTATATGGAGTGAAAGTGTATTTGTGTATGTTGGTATTGTATTGTTGTTGCTGCATTGGTGGAATGTGTTGTTGAAATTGTGATGTGTGCGTGGGATTTGTGTTGAAATGTGATCGAGGTTGATGAAAAATAGATGTGTAGGATGAATCGAGATTGTTTGGTTGTTGTTGTGGGGGTTGATTAAACCCAAATGTGAATGATGAACCAAGATTGTCTGGTTGCTATTATGGGGGTTGATTAAACCCAAAAGTGAATAATGAACTAGGATTGTCTAGTTGTTTTTGTGGGAGTTGATTGTTTTGACCTACTCTAAAAGAGGATCTAGTCCCTACTGGAGGCGCATTTATATTTTTTGAAGTTGACGTTGTGGCTACATTATGTTATAGTTATAAAAGTGGAAACAAAAAAATTTGCAAATGTAGGTGTTGGTGGTGATGAAGTAGGTGATAATGGTGGTGGTTGATTCATGGAACCTAGTCCTAATGACACTTTATTAGGATTTTCCCCTATGATCATCGATATATCAAATTTTTATAGAAGCCAAGCTCCATTTTGTGCTAGTTGGAAGAAATATTTGTTGGGGTCTAGTGATACTAATTCATCTATGATTCTCAAGATCCTAGGATCTTATGACACATTTTCTATTTCTTCAGGTGTGAGCCCTTGGTCTACATCATTGAAGTGTAATTATCAAATGGAGGTATACTTTGAGACTGTAAATTTGATTGATTGTTAGGGGTTTCCCCAAAGTGCATGTCACTTATAGGGTTGCATGTATGATGAGAGGTGGAATCCATCTCATTGCATTTCACTTGGGAACATGTTAGAACCATAAAAGGATTTTTTTTTTACCTTTTTTTTTCTTTGGATATTTTAACATGCTTTTTGGTATTTTGATGCTTAAGGATGAATGTGAATGTATGAAACTACTCTATTTTTTTGGGATTTTTTGATGAAATTTTGTGAATTCAAAATACCTTAGATATTTTGACTTGTGATCCTAAAAGGAGATAAATTTTAATAAATTTTAGAATGGACCAATGAAACCAAATGGAAATCCTAAAACTTGAAATGATGATGGTGGTTTGATAAAAAAAATTGAAATCCAACTAAATTAATGAGTTTAACTCCTAATTTTGTTGATGGTGATTGTTGGTTGTTTTTTTAGAGCCAAACTCAGTCTTACCACTTACCTATGAATCTACTAGAACCTAATAATCAGCAAGTGTAAGGATTGGCCAACATACAAGGATTATGAGGACCTCAATTCTACTCTCTGGGCTTTGTGAGACCCAGGAGAGTAATCCTTGTTATGTTCATAGGGTATTCATTTGATTAAGAATATTTCTACACATAGATAAATTCCTATAAAGTGCAAATAGACAACATTCATTAAAGATTTGGCTGACCTTTAAACAAATTACTATCTATTGCAAGGAATAATATGGTACTTCAGATTGGTATGTTGTAATTGAAGGTGTTTTAGATGATTTTCATTCTCATTTCAAGCCCTTGGTCAAGTGCAAGACTAACTCATTTATCTTCAGGATAACCAAATGAAAAACTAGTTCCTTGTCTTGGGGTAATGGAGTCATATTCACAATAACCCATAATACCTTAGCAATTTGAATCAGTAATTAATGGACTATTGATATACGACATTACATTATTCAACTTACTGTGCTTAAATCACAACTACTTGTCAATTCTATGCTCTCTTCCTTACAAATTTGTGACCTCATTTTAGCATTTAATCAATTCTTTGAATTGAAGCAAAAATTAAATTAGCCATTCAATTAAAACAATTGAAGACAAACGAAAACATCATTAGCCATTTCATTTATAATCTAGAAGAAAATTACATAGGAGAGAATGTTCCTTTGAACTAGCATTTTCATTTATAAATTACTACTATGATAAAACTATTTGAGATCATTACAAAAAAACTCATACTATAGACTCCTTACTAACCTATTCATATGTGCATGAATTTACAATATGCTCTTTCACGAGCTTGGTTACCATTTTGAGACCCAAAAATCAAAATCCTAGTAACTGGCCCTAATATCCCATTTATAGAAGAATGGGAGTGAAAAGATTCAAGAAAAATTACCATTTCAGTTACATTTCATGTGGAATACATTTCATTTCAGGTTTAGAGACCTCCCAGATGGTTACACTTAATCATTTTGAACAGGGGAGAGCAAAAGACAAAACTCCATGTAGTTGGTTGAAGCATACTAGTCAACCTTCCAAAAGGTGTTGTTCATTGTTGCAGTAGTGCCAAAATCGCTTGTGCACATCAACCAAAGAAGATTCTCCATTAGCACCAAAAGTAAAAACTTACATACTAACAAAAAAGGCATATTTTCTATTTAAGGAACATAGTCAAACACCTCTCCTTCACACCAGCCATAAATATTTCCACATCAACACCAAAGACAAAAAACCATATACATGCTAAAGAGGACAAGTTTGCTGCAGTGGAAATGGTGTCATCAAAAACAAAAATAGGGCTAGGACACTACTTTGATTCATCGGCATTAGAGTATGCCCATCCGCTCTGTGTTTGTATTGAAACTGGAGGAGCTACTACTCCTCCCTCATCAGAATCCTCATATGGCACTAGAGAAAGAAGATAATGGCCATACTCTGGGTTAGTATCTCCTCCATTTCCCGAAGGGTTGTTTGAAACCTCAATGGGAGAGTTGTTCCTCCCTATATAAGCTTTATGGTACTTATTCTTCTTCCTTGCTTTCTTCTCAAGCTCAACTAGGTCCTTCCTTTTAAACTTGACCAATTCTTCTGAAACAACTTGGCTCCTCAAATTATAGGTGCTCTTGACACCATCCTTATTTTTACCATGATCATTCCTCCTGCCCTTTGGTGTTGTAGAAGCTTCAGGTATTTCTTTTTCAGCTATAGATATGTACTCTTGAAATTCAAACACACTAAGCCTCTTAGAACTCCTAATTGGCTGGACAGACACAACTAACTCACCCATTCTTACATGACATAGGGTAAGAACAAGAAAATATCAATTACAAGAAGAATCACTAGCCTAAGCTCTTGAATTGAATTTGTAGAACATAAAACCCTCAAACCTAGACAAATTTCAACTAGCTTCGGTGATAATTATAGAAAATCAAAACTCTCACTATCCCATGAATATGAAACTCTTAAACCAACTAATGCATGACTCAAACAAAGCTCATATAGAAATCAACTTACCCAGGATAAACACTCACACACTTTCTCTCTGGCTCACACTTCTCAATTCTTGAAGATTGCAAATGGTGAGATAAAATAGTAGGCAATCTACATTAAGTAGAAAATTAGGAGCATGTAGCCATTAATGATTAAGGAGAGCTTCATGCAAGTGAGCTGACAACTTAGCCGTTTAGCTTTGAATCTGGGTCGTTGATCTTTTTGGATTTAAAACACCATCAATGACGATCTTCAAGCATTTTTTCTAGCTTTTACAACTTGTGCCTTAAAAATGGTGATACCACCTCAGAAAGTCACCACATTTACCCTTAATCTCATTAGTTATTGTAGTGTAGTAAAGTTCATACCTTGCATTTTCACACTTGTTTGGGTCCGCCTTGCTTTATTTATGCTTCGTTGTGGCTTATTTGGTCGTATTTTGTGTCCACAAGCCCTATGAATTATATCTTTTTTTGGTTAATCCCAACATTCTCTAATGCATAAATGATAATTTAATGACTCCATCTATGTATCCCTAATTTTTGGGTTGGGATTAAAATGCCATGTAGGGCATCTTTGTCCCCAAAAGGTCTCAGGACCTTGATTTTGAGGCATCTTAATTGGGCCCCTTTATGGTGTTTGTGCCCCAAGTTTCATGGCTTGGGACTAAGATGCCACTTGGGGCCTCTTAGTCCTCCTTGAGTCATTTACGTGATTTAATTTTAAATTCTGGTGGGATTTAGCCTCCTCTATTTAATGAATTCATAGGTCGGCTTGGTGTGATGTAATTTCAAGGTATTAAGCACAAGTAAGTATAAATACAAGGTTCCTTCTCTCATTTTCTCCTAACAAGCAATCCAAGCATCTAAGCTTCAAAGTATCAAGCATTCAAGAGCATTATATCAAGTATTTGGAGCCATCATCAAGATTTGAGCATCATATCAAAGAGTTTCTTGCACCGTGTGTGTTGTTGTGTTAACATTTGTGATGTAGGATTTTGATTCAAGCAAGCAATTCAAGTCCATATTTTTCAAGAACATTCCTTTGGTTCAAGATCCATATCCATTGCAGCCATTGCACACAAGTTTGCAGACTTTATAAGGGTTTGGTGAGTTGTAGCATTGCACATGTTGTTCATTCACTATTTCCTTCAATATTTCTATTTCATTTCAAGGTTTAATTACCAAAAAGGGGTTTGACCAAGGAAAACCACCATTCACTAACAAACATTTTTTTCCCATCTTGCATATTTAGGTTGAAGTCTTGAAGATCACTTGGAGTGCAAAGTTGTAAAAGTTGCAAAGTTTCATTACAAAGTTGTCATCTCCACGAAAACTCACCTACAGGTCGAATTCAGAAGTTTTAGAACCTGAGATAAAAGAGGAAGCAAGTGTAGACCTTGGAGCTTAGGATCACATTCAGAGTTTTTAGAAATTCATAATGGGAATAATATTCCACCTTGGGCATCTTAGTCCTCCCAAGCATATTTTCAAAGATTCCTTAAGATCCAGTTCTGACACCTGAAGACTCTACATCTACCTCAAAAAATAGCACCAGGACTAATAGCCATCCTAGGTGTCTCAGTCCCCCATAGCACTTTTTGGAAGCTTTTTTAAATTTATGGAATCCTAAAAACATCTCTAGAATTCCCAGGTACACACATCCTAACTTCTAATTTCATAGTTTTTGTATTTTGTTTATCTTTCTAGGTCATTTTGCATTCATTTTGCATATCACATTGTGTTTTATAACATTTTCTTTTCCAAGCATTTGCTTGATGGTGAACCCCTTAGAGCTGGAAAATCCCCCTCCTAGGTCCTTCCTAATTTATATTTGACTCACCTTGTGAGGTTGTTAGTCAATCCAATTGGGACTCCTAGGAAATCTTTGAATGATTTGTGTGGAGAAAGTGTGATATTTCTAGATATCCATTTTTTTCCACCAATCATTTTGGTGAACCCAAATTTTAAGCATTTATTTCTGATTTGGAGTCCATTAAATTCCTTAGGTCTATATTTCATCATTCTTGCATTACATCTTGCATTAGTGAGAGTGCATCTAGGGTTTCTTGCATTAGTGAAATTGCCTTTAGGGTTTCTTATATTTGCATTAGTGAAAGTGCATATAGGTTGCATCTTTACTTTATTGCATCATTTCATTTTATTGAAAAATTGAAAAGTGCATTTTTCTTCATCTTCATTGCATTTAAAAACATTCTTATTACATTTAAAAGTGAAAAACATTGCATTCCATATTGCATTCAATTTCTTCTTCCTAGTTACTTTTTATTGCACTTATTGCACATTTTTCTATTTCTAAACATTAGTATCTTGCATAGAAAATATGTAAATACTGTTGACATTCTAGAATTCATTATTCTTCTGCAAAAAACCTCTAATAGGACTAAAATGCACTTCTTGGCATCTTAGTCCCTCTTAGGATTTTTTCCTTAGAAGTCTCTCTTTGTTGTTTGTTGTCTGTTTCAGTCCCTGAAACTTCAGAATCTCACCAAAAGGACCAAGACACCCTTCCTAGTGTCTTAATCCCTATTGACTTTTCCTCTCTAGTTTTCAAGATCTGAAATTGATTTTTTGTGTTTCTATGGGCTGCCTTTAGTTTTCTATTTCAGTTTCCAAAATTGTTGTTATCTCAATTTCTTTCATTTCAAGTGCATTTGTTCAATCTTGCATCATGGATATGTGCTTTGGAAAGTTATGGATGTCTTTAAAATCTTTGGTAGATGTGTCAAATTGTGCCTTTGGTAATGACCCTAATGAAATTAAACTCACTTATGCTCACTCAAATCCTAATGCATGTCCCCCTCATGATGTTGACATCATTGGAGAAGATGATGACAACATGAATAAGTTCCTAAATGATTGTCTTGATAACCTTGAAGCTAATGCATATTTATATCCCTCTCTGAAACAACCAGATCCTCCCACAGTACCACCTCTTGATATTTTTGGTTACTTACATCCTGAAATTGAAGAAAAACCTAGACCTAATTTCCCTACAATGAGTGAACCTAGTTCCTCTAAACAAACAAATAATCAACCTTTTTATGATCACAAAGTAACAAACATTGCAATCAACCTAGAAGAAACATATGGAAATAGATTCACAATCTTAAGAAAACAAGGATGTGATACATCAAGTAAACATGAGATTCATCAAATCTTAGAACAAAAACCAACAAATGAAAACACAAAGGGATTAGGATATCAAGATCCCTCTCATAACGAAAAGCCTCTTAGAGAATATCTAAGATTCCGAAGTGATGGTATGGTGATCTTGGATTCTCCTCCTAATTTGAATATCCTTCTTCCTAAAGAACAACCAATAAATCATAACAATAACAAGGATGATAGGATCACCTTAGGTCCTCCTCCTCCATATTCAACTATAGAAGTTGGATAATCTAGTCAGAGATAAACATCTCATAGAATAAAGAAACCACAATACCCTTGTCCGCCATATTCAATCGAGCAAACCTTACATATCATTTTAAGTCAAGGACTTATTACATTACCACCCATGCCTGAAAACTGATTTCCAAATCTTAAGAAAAAAAACACATCTTATTGCAAATATCATAGAACTTTTTGTCACAGTACCGATGCATGTCGCATCTTCAAACAAGAATTTAAAAGGCTTGACATTATAGAAATAATCCCTTAATGTAGGACCACTTATCATGTAATAGTTGTAGAATATTTTATTCTCACTATTACATTATCCTTCTCATCACCTTCCTCGGCCCATTCTTATCTTGCACTCAGTGGGGACAAGAAGTAGATTGCCTTGTTCTAGTAAGGCATTTTTTGTTGTCCCTTAGGTTTTTTATCTACCTTTCTCTTATATAGACTGGGATTGGGAGGAAGATAACTTGCTTTAGGTTGACTCACCTATGCCTTAATAGTCTTTTTCATTTTCTTTTTGTTTGCTTGTATGTGCATAATGTGATCCCTTGTGATGTTTTGTTTGATGTTTCTCTATCTATGTGCATTCCTCTATTTGTACCTTCATTCTTATATATGTCATATACTTTTTCATTTTTCATTATCTTTTTTTCCCTTTCATTTTCATTTTTTGTCTTGTGTTTTCCTTTTGGGGATGACACAAGGCATCGAGACATTCATGTCCTTCATGTTGACCCAAAATATTTTTCATTATCTTTTATTTTCCTTTCATTTTCCTTTTGTCTCATGTTTTCCTTTTGGGGATGATGCAAGGCTTTGAGACACCTTATGTCTCTTCCATGTTGACCAAAAATGCTTTCTTTTTCTTTTTCTTCAATCTCTTTGTGTCTTTCTTTCAATTCTATGTTTATTTGGGGAATGATGATAGTTTTGAGCTCTCTCATATTATTGTAGCAAAGATAGATACTAACCCCAAATCCATAGATCCCTTATGTGTTATGGGGAGCAACCCTCTTTTCCTTTTTTATCTTTTGGCTACTTTAAAGTAATTTCTCACAACATGGTGTTAGCAATTTCTTTAAAGTGGGGGCATACATTGGCATTATTTTGATTTCATTTTTCCTTTTTACTGTTATTTGATGTGACTTTCTTATTTCACACGATCTGTTTTCTTCTTTGTGGTGACATTGGGAGTAATGTCCTTCAAGAGTGTGATGTATCTTAGCATATTATATTCCCCTTAGTGGTGATGCGACACACTGTATCCCTCAAGTGGTGAATCTTTTATCCTTTGATCGGTCATCTCTTGAAGACATTAGGAACTATTTACACTATAAGTAAGACCTCACATGAACTAAGCCAAATCCCTTTGAGTATCCCTCGTTCTTGTTGCATTTTTTTACCTTATTAAAGTCATGGAGGTATGGATTTGATATGGTCCCCTGGGGCTCACCTAGTGAACATTTAGCTTCACTAGCCCTTGTGAGCATGCATTTATGTACCTTATCAAATTCACGGAGGTATGGCTTTGATATGGTCCCTTGGGGCTCACCTAGTGGACATCTAGTTTCACTAGCCCTTATGAGTGTGTGTTTTGTTTGCATAGTGGATAGCATGTTCCACTTGTAAATCTTTTTGGATAAACATCCTAGAGTTGGTCCACCACATTGGATGATGAGTCGAAGCTTGATCCATTGCAGCTTTTCTTTTTCTTTTTTTCTTTTTTCCTTTTTCCTTGTCTTTGATCGTGTATGTTTCCGATCTAGTTATGGCTTCATATATTATCTGTATGCGGTTCATTTTTTCCTATGTTGGTTTCCCATAAGATCTTGATCCTAGGGGCTTGTCCACCCTCTTGATTATTGCCATCCTATCTTACTAGCATTTGTACATTTTAACCCCTCTTGATTGCATGGTTGGATACTTTAGTGTGAGTTTGAAGCAAGTTCATCCTCTCACTAAAGTGGGGAATTATTTATCTTTACTCTAACAATCATCATGTATCACCATCCTAGTCCATCCTTTTCATTTACATTGGCAAAGTAAAAAGAGCCAACATTGAAGAGAATATTCCCTAAAACATCCCATCGCCCATCACAGATTTTCCCTACCTTTTCAAAGTTTAATCAGTGACGAGAGCACTGGCGTGATGACATCTCAACCACTAGATTTCTTCTTATCTTTGGAAATCTTCACCTTACATCATACGCCGCTAATTTATGTTTCAAAATCTAGACCACATCAATGACAGATGAAAAGTAGAGATGGAACTATATCAAGCCACATGCATTCTTCCTTTCATAATCAACGACACAAAAAATGTTACTTTAATTAATTATTTATTACACTAGCATAAGTTAACTTAGCTCTTTTATTTAATTAATTTAGTCCTAGGTTGCATCATTAGAAAATCATAAATAATGGGGTCATTCCCCTTTCCATGTTTGTAGGAGATAAGATTCCTTCTAGAAGATGAGTTGTCATTTCTAGAACTTATCTCAATCACTTTATCATTCCCTAGGTAGTTAGTTAGGGTTTTCATGTTGTCACATGTAGTGTAAAAGACACTTGGAAACATCTTATTCATTCTAGGTTTCTTTCTTTCCTATTTAATTAGGCATATGTACTCTTGTAACATATCTCATATCTCATAATAGAATCTCTATTTGCATGCCATTGTTTCAACACTTTCTGTGTGGCTGAATATTTTTTCCTGGCAAAGGTCCTCCATTGAATAATATAGCTTCATTAGGGACACTATGACTCCATCATTTCAACATGGTATCAGAGTTTTTCTAGTAAAACTTCATCCCAGGATCAAGGAAGTTTTCTTGTGAGATTCTTTGTAGGCTTGAGTGTTTTTCTTGCAGGCTAGTTGGTTCTACCTGGGAACCAAGTTATTTTCTGGTGTAAATCAGGCTCTCTATGACCTCTCCATTATGCTCAAAAGGCTTCAAAACCTATAGATCAACTACCCATTCACCAAAATCAGAGATATTTCCACTGAGAGTCATTTGAGGTATTATCTAGGGTTTGCATTTTTTTGTACAATCTGTACAAATTTGCAAAAAAAAATCCCCCTTTTAGACCTCTTACATGGAATTTTTTTTTTAAGTGATCAGGCATTTTTTATTTCTCAATATGGGCTATATTCTCTAAAGTTCTAGGAAAAATTAAAGATCTGTGGCTTCAACCTACAATTTAATTTAATGCACAGTCGACATCCAAGGGTTTTGAATTTTTTAACCATAGACTATAGTTTAAATTCTCTTGTTGGCATTTGTATTTCACTTTTTTGTAGATTTTATATTGTTATTTATCGACATTATTAAAATTCAAATTGCCAATTGGAAATATTTGAATTTTGGTGTTGGCTATTAAATCAGTAGTCTATAGAAAAAGCTTGTGGTCGACGCCCGTCACATCCGACCCAGCCACCATTCACTGTCGCAGATTCCATGTTTGTTTCTGGTGTCTCGTCCGACACCGAGAACTCCCAACTGACGACCCCCCAACCTTGACCTGTGGTTTTGTAGAAGACCAAGGGCTTCACTTAATCAAGAGTGGCACCACCATCTTGGCCATGCAACCTACTACCACCGCCTCATAGCTCTGCTCTGATGCCACCCGATTTGGGGATACATTTTTTCTACCTGTACGCCCTGCAGTCACATTAGTGACCAAGGGATGAACTTTTTTAACCCCTAGGGATTTTTTTTCCCCCTAGTTAGCTTGAGTAGAATTATTCCAACAATAATCTTCTGAAGGCCATATCTTTTGCATACGATATTGAAATCTAGCGAATGAGATATCATTGAAAAGGTGGTGAAGTCTACTTTCTAGTGGTGCATTCTAATTTTTAGGACTCAACTACCACAAAAGTTTCAGCCAGTCGAAGTGAAAACCCTAGTTTGTACTTGGAAGGTGATATCTCTTTTTTAGTTTGTCAAAAATCTTCCATTCCAGTGGCATCATGGAGGTATTGCAATATATTTTCCATCAGTCCTTTCATTTCTTTCAGAATCAACACTAGGTGAATTGCTTTGGTAGTTTATCACTTTGATGTAGAGTAGGGAGACAACTTGTTTTCAATCACAATTTGAACCAATTCAAACAATCCTGCAAACCTTAGAACCCTGTCTTGACATAACTCCACCAACTCACCTAGTCTTCCTTGTAGGTCTCCAAACATTGAAACCAGGGCATGTCTCCACAAATCCTACTCAAAACCACAATTTTTTTTAGGTTTTTAGATACCCTTTATCCTCCTTCAAAACATATCACAAAAAATCTATAGGTCACTTTGGACCAACGTCTCCAAAACATGGCTTCAACATTGTCCTAATAGGCCAATTAGGCCAACTTTACAAAGCAAGTATGAGGAAATCAATCTACCAATCTTCCAAACCAAGTCCAAAGCTCTCATCAAATGTCAAATGGACTGAATAAAAGGTTTTTTCTCACCAAAAATGATCCATACATTCCCAACAACAAAATCTCACTTTTGCCTAACCTAGGCTTAATCCAATGAGGGTTTATTGGAAACCTATTCCAAAACCTTCCCAAACTCTACCAGCACTTAAAACACCTTTCATAAGGTCTTCACATGCTTCATAAACCTTCTCCCAACCTCCAACAATTCAATTTCATCATATGCCATCTCTTAGCCATCATTTTGGCTTAAAAACATGCATAATTTTCAACTAGGCCATCACCCCAAAAAGTGCAAACAACCTCCCCTACTCCTTAAAATACCTCAACATGTTTATATACCCTATAGAACCCATTAAACCAAGTTATGAGGAAAAATAATAGTGAAATGGGTGAAAATCACATTTTTCCTACCCTCAAACCCTCCAAATAGGGTTTTGAAGCCACCTATAGAAAAATGCCTCTAAATGGCTTCAAACTTGATGGAATTTGATTAGAAAAATAAAAAATGGTGTTAAATAATTTATATATCAACTACAATTCATTTGGAATAAAAAAAACACAGTATGTGGTCATACAATGGCTGAGAACAACAAATTTCACTAAAAACACAGAAAAATGGAGCTTTCATTTGCTTCCCTTCACCAAAATCTTCCACTAACTCCTTAATTCGATCATACACATTGTTTACAAGAATTGAACATCAAAACCAGCCCATCTAACTAACCCAGACTAAATTATTAACTTACATGACCATTCACCTTCCATTTTACGTGCTTTCTTTATAATTTTGCCATAACATTTTGGCAATTTTGGCAACTTTTTACATTATTTTCCAAATGAACTCAAATTGACTCAAGACATCAAGAATGGCCTATTATGGCCTTATTACATGAATTTAGAGACTTTAAACACCAAAATTATCTTTATGACATTATTTATGTTAAAATGAGCTTGGTGCTCCTACACCATACAACTGGCCTAAAACAAAACTCATGTCCCATGAGGACTGTACTACCTTGAATCTTTCTCCTTCAAAAAATATCCTTGAACTTCAAATTCTCCCTTGTCTGGTTGTAATTCCCATTTGGTCAGGTACTAAAAAATTGCATCATCCTTTATACCTTTGAACTTGCTTTCTCCTTGCTATTGTGTCATGCTAGCAAACTGATCTATTACTTGTCTTCTACCCTTTTCCTCATCAAAATTTGATGTTGCTCTTGTCTTCATACCTACAAAAAATTCCTTACCAGATGTCCCCTGAATGTCCTTCTTCCTTACCTTCACTTCATAGTCAAACTCATCTAATTTTCCTTTTCCAAACAACCTTGTTCACTTCACTACTTGTCTTCACATCTACTCTCAGGTTCCATTTCCCTAGAACCCCTACATAATTAGGTCCACAAACCTCTATCATGGTAGAATATGACTGCCCTCTAACCTCAATTTGCATTAAAGGACAAAGCACTGTCCTAATCACAATATCTTCATGATTCTTTGATCCATTTGGAGTCTTCATCAACAACTCACCTTTGGCCTTCTCTTGGCTTGCCTTTGCTATCACCACATCATTGATCTTATCCAATACTAAAACACTCTTCAAATTCATTGTCTTATCAAGTTCATCATCCACTGTATTGGCATATTGAAACTGGGCTCATAGACTTCTTTTGCAATCAGAGGACAAAACACTGTCCCTGCCACAATGTCATCACACTTTTCCACTCTAAATTGGGTCTTCTCAAGGAATTCATCCTTGACCTTCTCTTTCTCAGATTCTATCACCAACTCATTATCTTTTCCTTCTAGACTTGTTGTCTTGACATCTTTTTCCTTTGTAGCGGCTGCACATTCTTCAATTTTGTCTTCCTCAAACTTCATATACTCCTTCTTTCCAAACATGATTACTCTTGCTTCTTTGGTCCACTCCTTAGCATTCTCCTGCAATGGTGTTAGTGTAAAATTGGTTCCATTCTTTTCTATAGTGTATGTATTATACCTCCCATCATATATGGAATGTCTATCATACTGCCATGATCTTCCAAATAATAAATGACAACAACTCATAGGTACCACATCACAAAGAACTTTATCCTTATAGCCACCAATATTAAATTCAACAAAAGCTTGTTCACTTACCCAAATTGACTGATTATCATTCAACCAAGATGCTTTATACGGTGCTTCATTAGGAATCCTTTCTAAATTCAATTTATCCACTATTTCTATGGAAACCATGTTGTCAGTAGAACCAGAATCTATTACAACTTTACATAGGGTATGTTCAAGATCATCATGGAAAAAATAGGCCCTTAAGTGGCAAAAAATTCAAAAAAATCAGAGTTAGGAAACTTGATGTAAAAATTTGAATAAGTTATCTATATTATTTCAAAAATATGTAAGAATAGAATCTATAGAAAATTGAATGTAGTTTCTAAACTACTAGGTTTGTTTTAAAAAAAAAATCCTATTTGGTGAAAACTTAAAATTTCAATGTAGTAGTAATTAAATTTTAGGGAAAAATAAGAAGTAGGTGTCTGTCTGACCACCCTAACCACAATAAAATGATAATATTTTTTATAATATTTTAGATATAAGTAGAGGACTCATGTCCCGATGCAATGCATATTTTTTTGTAATTTTTTTCCAAGTAAATAATTAATTATGAATTTTTATTACAAATTTTAAAAAATATAAAAACTTGTATGTCTGACCACCTTAACTTGGTCAAAACTTCATGAAATTCAATTTTTTAATCCTATAGTATGCAAAGTATAGAATATGACACATGTTTTGGATTCAAAAAATGTGATACCATTTGAAAGCTATAAATATTTTTCAATCAACCTATCAATCAGGACTTTAGTCGTAATTTGAATAGAAAATGAATAATAATTAATTATTAAATTCAAATTAAAGCATAATTTATATTGGTGGAAAACTGAGAATCTTCTTTAAAAACCCTTTTTATTTCATCAATTTTGGGTAAAAAAAAAGTCGTTAGCCACATACTCATCATATTGCCACTTTTTGTCCCATCATGATCCTACACATACCCCATACCTATTCTTTCTATTTGCAGGTTGTTCTAAATAGTGATCTCCTTTGAGTCATCTCCTTCAACTTAGCATATCTTTCTTTCAATTCTCTAATTTCTTTTGCCATCTTGTCCCTTCAACTTCCACAACTCAAACTGCAACTTTTCACCTTCAAATAATTTAGTTCCTAAGTTCTGATACCAATTGATGCAAAGTAGGGAGGAAACTTTTTTTCAATCACAATTTGAACCAACTCAAACAATCTTTCAAACCGTAAAACCCTATCTTGACATATCTCCAACTCACCTAGTCTCCCTTGTAGGTCTCCAAACACTAAAACCATGGCATGTCTCTACAAATATTGCTCAAACCCATAAAAAAATTAGGTTTTTAGATACCCTTTATCCTCCTTCAAAAATATCACAAAAAATATATAGGTCACTTTGGACCAACATCTCCAAAGCAGGGCTTCAACGCTGTCCCAATAGCCCAATTAGGCCAAATTTTCAAAACAAGTGTGAGAAACTCAATGTACCAATCTTCCAAACCAACTCCAAAGCTCTCCTCAGATGTCAAATGGACTGAATCAAAGTTTTTTTCCCACAAAAATTTTTCCATACATTCCCAACAACAAAATCTCACTTTTTCCTAACCTAAGATTAATCCAATGAGGGTTTATTGAAAAACCTATTCCCAAACCTTCCCAAACTCTACCAGCACTTCAAAAACCTTTTATAAGGTTTGAAAATGCTTCATAAACCTTCTCCCAACCTCTAGCAACACAATATCATTATATTTCATCTCTTAGCCATCATTTTGGCTTAAAAACATGCATAATCTTCAACTAGGCCATCACCCCAAAAAGTGCAAATGACCTCCCCTACTCCTTAAACTCCCTTGAAATTTTTATCTACCCTAGATCACCCATTCCACCAAGTTACAAGGAAAACTAATGGTGGAATGGGTGAAAATCACATTTTTCCTACCCTCAATCCCTCCAAACAGGGTTTTGAAGTTGCCTACAACAAAATGCCTCTAAATGGCTTCAAACTTGATGAAATTTGATCAGATAAAATCCAAAATGTTTTTAACTCCTTTATCTATCAACTACGATTCATTTGGAATAAAAAATCCATAGTATGTGGCTGTAAAATTGTTGAGAACAACAAATTTCATTGAAAAACATAGAAAAATGGAGCTTTCATTTGCTTCCTTTCACCAAAATCTTCAACTAACTATTGAATTTGGTCATACAAATTTTTTATAAGCCTTTAACATAAAAAAAAATCCATCTAACCAAACCAAAATTACTTTTTAATTTACATGAACATTTACCTTCCATTTTGCACTTTCTTTGCAATTTTGCCATGACAACATTTTGGCAATTTTTGCAACTTTTTACATTATTTTCCAAATGAACTCAAATTGAATCAAGACATCAAGAATGTCCTATTATGGCCTTATTACATGAATTTAGAGACTATAAACACCAAAATTCCCTTTATGACACTATTTACCCAAAAATAACCTTGGTGCTCCTGCACCACACTTTGAGCCATTTTTGTCTTCACTTGGATATCCTACTTTTTTGGAGGAATTTGTTTGCATCAAGGGGCTTAATTTCAGTTGCAAATTGACATATCATTATATATCCAGAATTTCCTTTTAGATATCTTTTTTCTTGTACATTGGTTCTTTCTTTAATGGCCGATATAGGTTTTGAACTCCTGACACCCCATAAGTATCATACATGGAAAGTTGGCATGAAACATCTCCTCTAGTCAAAAGTCCTATGGTCAACATTGAATGAGAATAAACCAAATTTTACTATAGAGTATGAGAAGTTTAAGCATCACATGAAGTGTAAGGAGGCCATGTGACTAATTGCTCTTCATGTCTCTAGTTCCTTGTTTTTTTACATCGAGGGGTGTTCCACTCCAAAGGAGGTATGGGATAAGCTTAAAACTTTGTTTGGTTCCATAAGTGATGTTTAGAAACTTTAGTTAGATTTGGAACTAGCTTCACTCTCAGTTGATTCATTTCCCTCCATAGATGATTATTTGGTGAAATTCAAGTCTTTGAGGACACAACTGTCATGGTGTGGTAAAGATAAAATTGAAAAGGAATACATTTTCATGATCTTGTCCAAGTTAAAAGGCTCATTTTCCTATTTTTCTACTTCCTTTTACTCTACCATGGATGGCCTTGGATAAATTTTTGTGATGCCTTCATTTGAGAATATTTGTGAGTGATTAACTAGGGAGCAATCCAAACTCAACCAAGTTGATTCATCTTTAAAGTTTCATGATCTTGTTGTAGCACCATCCAAAGTGAAATGCAAGAATAAAGGAAAGTCTAAGACAAGATCTTTTGAATCATCACATCACAAGGAAGAAAATCCTAAGAAGGAGAGGCCCAAATGCAATTTTTGTAATGGGATTGGACATTGTGAGGAGACATGTTTCAAGAAGGAGATTCATGAGCTGAGACAAATTCTATAGGATCACAACATCACTCTTCCTTCTACTTCTATCAAGTCACACCACTCTTCTTCCCATGAAGAGCCCTCTTCAGGAATTGCAAGGATTTCCACAGCTGAGATTCATGGAAAGGGACAAGCTTTGATCAGTACCCAAGTTGATAGACGGGAAGGATGGGTCATTGATTTAGGTGCTTCTCGACTTGCCACCTATTCTTAGGATCATATACTTTGGGATACTATGAGACCTTTAGATTTTGACATGATATTCACTATAAATGCAAACATTGTTCATGTTGCTATTATTTGTGATGTCACTTTGGAGGGGGGGCATTTGCATGATGTTGATTATATTCCATAAATGGCTCACAATCCGCTTTCAGTTTATCAACTTGCACAAGATGGTCTGAAGATTGAGTTTACATCTAATTTATCTATCATCAGGGATCAATTTTTTACACTCATTGCCTATGGTGAAGCTGATTATCACTCTAGGGTGTGTAATTTCTCCATGTTTTAGGATCATGCTCAACCAATTCTTGACTCTCTAGATTCTAGGGTAGGAAGCAATTCTCCTCCTCCTCACCAGGGTTGTGGTGGTTGGATTGAATTGGCTCTTCTTTTGGCACCATCTTCTTCCTCATCTTCCTCTCTATTGAGATTTGGTTCAGCTGAGTAGGGTTCATTAATCTCTTTAGGCTTGTGGCATCTAGATGGGTTCATGACAGGTCTTGCAGACTTGGCTTCTCATTTCTCCACAAGCTTTGAAGACATCCTAGAGGGAACCACTCCATTATTGGGGGATATCTAGTCTCCCATTTTTGTTTTTTTTTTGTATTTTTCTGATGGTTGTAGTCCTTTGGGGGATGATTTTGAGTCCTCCAATCATCACTCTTCCATCACTTTTCTACATTTTCATCTCCTTTTTGGAGAGGGGTTTTATTCCCATTGGGTTTTGCCCTTTTCTCTATTTGTGGGAGATTAGTTTCATTTTCATATAATTTGTAAATGGGTACCTAATATGGCCATCATGTTGTCAGGACCCATCATCCATCTTTGCATAATCATTGCATAATAATTTCCTCCCTAAGATGCACTTATGGGGGGTGTTAGTGTAATTAATTATTTATTACACTAGCATAAGTTAACTTAGGTATTTTATTTAATTAATTTAGTCTTAGGTTACATCATTAGAAAATCATAAATAATGGGGTCATTCCCCTTTCCATGTTTGTAGGAGATAAGATTCCTTCTAGAAGATGAATTGTCCTTCCTAGAGCTTATCTCAATAACTTTATCATTCCCTAGGTAGTTAGTTAGGGTTTTCATGTTGTCACATGTAGTGTGATTAAGACACTTGGCAACATCTTATGCATTCTAGGTTTCTCTCTTGCTTATTTAATCATGCATATGTACTCTTGCAACATATCTCATATCTCATAATAGAAAACCTATTTGCATGCCATTATTGCAACACTTTCTATGTGGATGAATATATTTTCCTAGAAAAGGTCCTCCATTGAAGACTGTAACTTCATTAGGGACACTGTGATTCCATCATTTCAACAAAAAATACGGCTCATCCATCCCTTTCAAAATAGTGACAACTCATTAAGCTTAGGGACCTCGTTGCTCATTGCCAATTAGAACAAGACAAGCAGACAACTATTTGTGATGAGCGATGGAAAGAAATACAAAGATCCCTGAGGTCATTGATTATCGCTACTTCAACACTCAAAACTGAAGAACAATTAGCAATATCCAAAACCACTAGCAATACAAAGAGAAACTCAAGCATCGATCGTCACTGATATGAATGAAGCATTCTCAAAGCCATCCATGATGAGTGATGGAAAAAGGTGGTGGACAATAGTTGAGTGAAATAATTTTCATGTGCTCATAAGTTGTACAAGGGAAGGGGACCACCTAGGAAAACATATAAAAAAGCCTCATAGGACTTAAACCATAATATTTTAAAGGATGTAAAGGCCAAATAAGGTCAATTGATGAACCTTAAAATAAAAGTATTTCTCACCTAGGTATAAAGGGTCGGTAATTTCATGGGCTTCAATGGCTCAAGATGTTTAACCTGATTGGAGATGGGAAATAGAAGGTCAAAAATGGATCATAACATTGAGAAGGGATAAGACTTACAATTTTTTGAGAGCCCTTGACAAAAAAATCCCAAGGCAATAACAGTGGACAAACCCTAAGTCCAGATACCTGAAACTAGCTGAATTTTATAGAGTTTTAAAAATGAAACCAAAAATTTTTAGTGGTTCCATCAGTGGCTCAAGTTGGGGCCATATGTTCCTCTAGAACAGAGCAAGATTCTAGAATCTCAAGTGAAGCAAACCAAGCATAGAGAACCAAAAACCAAGGACCTGCTTGGACTAGGCAAGAAAACCAAATCAAAGCAAACATCGTATGTACAATATTCACATGAGTTACAAGAATCTACCAAGAGATCCAATCTTCCATTTCTTTGAAGATGATTCTGATGTGAAAATTTTCAACTTGCATTCTATAACTCTACTAGGCTTCAACTTTACTTGGTGGCCCTAGGCCTCCCCAAACTCATGACTAGTACTTGCCCCTGTCAAAAACCTTATTTTCTATTGTTTGTATCATTCTAAGGCTGAAAATATTCTCATGAATTTTCCACCTATAGATCATGTTGCGGCCATTGAAATCAACCATTATGGACATGTGTCTAAAATTATTATTATTTTCATTCATTTCCAACTGAGATTTGTAACAAATCATTAACTGGAACACATGATCCATGTAGCATTTCATATGACTCAGTTTGCAACCATATTCCACAAAATTCCCATCCAACTAGACAAGGAAAGTGAAACACTCATAATCCATCTGATCACTATTATCATATAAGCTGTTATCAAATTCATTTTTCTCATTAAACTGGAAACCTTCATACACACTCCTTTCAGGATTCCCATCCAGGGGAATATATTCTAACCCTTTAGAGTGATATTCCAATTCAATTACTAGTATTCTAGTGTCATTATTATCTAGCTTTTGTCCCATACCAAACACGCATTCACTTTGTGTGATGAACAAGAAATATTCATATACAAGCTTCTTTTCAAATTGGTGTTCAGATTCATCAGAGCAGTCTAAACTAGTTATGCTACCATATGCTCCACTTCCCTGGGAAATTGATTCATCAAGCCACATAACATTCTTGCTTTCATTCAAATCAGGGTCATTCCCACATAAAGTATTATCCATACCATCCCAGGCATCAAAGAATACTTTTGTTTCAAGTTCATTAACATGCTCCAATAGTCCCCTCCAATCATTTCTCATCTTGAAACAAAATTCTTCAAAAGATGGGTTAAATAACTCAACATTGATGTGATCAACAATAGGGTAATCAAGTGCACCATCAATTGATATGTTTGTTGACTCATATGTGTAGGACTCATTGCAACTTGAATATTTCTTATTAGCAACCAAGTTTCCTCACTCCTTTTTTTAACAAATTCTTTGTTAAAAACTATCATGTCCATCTCTGCTACAAAACTGGTACATCTCATTTTTGTTTCATGCAAGCATTCAAAAACATGACTTTGCTAGCTAGCATCACAAATCCCATCATTTTTAATGTTGGACCTAGGCTTAGGATATTGAATACAGGAATTCTTATCTTGAAATTCTTCATTAACCATACTTCTAGGACATTTTAGTTCGGATACAACTAGATTGTATTCCTAGTACCCTTCACATGAAATTTTTTCACCCACTAGTGAGGGAAAAACCTCATGGGTATTGATATTGTTACATTCTTTAGGAAATAAGGATGCCTTCAAGTCTTTCTCACAAAAAGATTCATATTCCTCATGAGAGTAATCTGAATTCTCATTTTTATTATCTTGATTATCAACCTTCAAAGGTATGCTAGTAGTACTTGTAATTATAACAATTTCATCATCTGCACCACTAGATAGATGTTCATCTTCTGAAACATCCTTATCCATTGCTTGGATAAACCCTCGATCTTTGACAATAGGGTGAGAACCACTATCATTTTGAGACCTCACTTTTTGTATATAGTCACACTTATCCTCCTTAGCAATTATGATCCAACCAATTATCTGATCAAAATCAAGAATTTCTAAAAAAGGCATCCAAGAACCTTGCTAATAATTTATATAGTAATTCCCCCTCATGTCTCTTCATGCTAGACAGTCTTTGAACAAAGGATATATGATCATCATTATTTAAATTTTTTGGAAGTCCATCTTGAATCTGTCCATGATTAACATGTTGTGAGGTTTAACAAGATTAGGCATTAAAAGCATCATCACCTTGATCATCCCTTTTATTCTTATTCATTCCATTTTTATGATGTGTACTAGGACAAGAAACACTTGCAGCCATATATCCCCTCATCATTGAATATTTCATAGTATTTTCAATATCCATAGCAATGTGATATACCTGATACAATGTTTTGGGATCCTTATCTCTTATCAAATAACCCACTTCATTATCAAATGCACCTAGATATACAATTAAACATTCTACATCACCCAGTCTTATGTTTTCAGGAATATTTCTTATTGCTTTGACAAATTTGAGGTTAAAAGCGAGGTACAACTCCTCTTCATCCCTTTGGATTTCCATAAATATTTTTCTTATCACATTTGGACTAACCCTTTCACCAAATTGGTCCACAAACACTATCATGAAGTCATCCCATGAAGCTACAAAACATACTGGTAAATACGAGAACCAGTCTCTAGCATCCTCTTTTAAAGACTGAGCAAAAAACTTCATGACCACATCCTCATGATCTACCTTAAAATATCCCATCAAATCCATGAATGGATTTAAATGTTTAGAAGCTAACTCAGAACTTTTCCCTATAAATTTAGGAAAATTTTTCCTAATATTATTAGGAATCTTGTTAGGGAAACCTTGAATACCACTAAAGCTCAATGACTTATTTCCCTCAATAGAGAAGCTCCTTTGATGGTATAATAAAGGTTTCATGCCCTGCATTTTTTTACTTGATTCCTTAAGGAGATACAGGGGAATGATACATTTCTCTTGTATCCCTATTCAATCCTGACATATTAACTTCACAGTCAATTGTATACTGCCTCATTCCTTAATTTAATCATGATTTTAAAATGCATATCTCAAATACATTTATGCTCTAAAATACTTTAAGAGGCACATTTCAAAAATATGCATACTTCTCCAACCCATCATAGATATTACAAATTACACCTTAGAAGTATGTAAAAATGACTACCACCCTTCCCTTCACTAGTGCTCAATTCACTTAATAGGGAACAAATTTTTTTTCTAGATCATGCAATACAACTTTCATACAAATTTTCACCTATGAAAGTTCCAAAATAGGGGAAATACCTTGATATGATTGCAATCGACTTAAATTATGCTTCTGATTGGAAAATTTTGCAGCTCTGAAGCTATCATCAAAATTCCTTTTGATTCTTGCATAGAGTCGCCACCTCTTCTTTTATAGAGGAATGGGCTTCAACAACATGAAGCATTCTTCAAAGGTTGATTTCAATTGTGAAGATTTCCCACTTCAGGGTTACACATGAATCCTCTATATTCTCTAAGTTCTTTAACAATTTCTCTCTAGCTTTTCCTCAAAGTACTTGATCATGCGAACTCAAGTCTACCTTATCTTTTCACAGCAAACCTTCATTCCACCATAATAGATTTCTTCAAATAATGCATATATTGGTTCAAATATCTTGGAGTCACCACCCACACTTAGTGAGAACTTTTATGCAAATATTAATGGAAGTGCGGTAGAACTTGAATTAGAATTTTGCAAGGGATAAAAAAACATAGAAAATTCATGAAATATTTCTAAAGATTAACTCACTGACACCAAGGCTAGACTTGGAAAGTAAATTTTCTAGTAAAATATAGAACCATTCTCAACCCAAATTCTAAATGTATTCCCAAAAAATTGTCAATCTCTGGTTCCCCATTATTTTAGAACTTTCATGACTCTTTTAAGGAAAGATGATCCTTTATCAGGGCTTTCTCAAGTTACCTCCCTAGTAGAGTTTCCAAATCTATGTTGGTGTAGGTTTTTTAATTTCCTTATGTTAGGAAATATTTTTTTTCCTACACATTATTAAGCATACCTTAGGTTATAGGAGATGTGGTTTATATGAGTACATGTGGCATAATACAACAACTACATGTGCCACCTCTCATAACCACTATTCTATTTTTACCTAAGTAGTTTATGGGGTAGTTGAGTTACACATCCTCTTTTGGCTCTATGTGCCACCTCTCTCTTGTCTTCACTTGAGGAGGTTATGCCACATATTTTGTCATTTTCCAAGTAGGCATAACTCCCACCTAATTTTGTTATTTGGGAGTTATTAACCCTCTTGGAATTATTTTCCCATTTTCAGCTATATAATCAGCACTCACCTCTCCCTCCTAGCAAGTTCATATGAGCTTCATATTAGCTCAGTCAGTTCAAGGGAGTGCTGATCCATATTGTGTTTTTTTTTAGTGTGATAATATCATATTCATTTTTGGCATTCTTGCATCTTAATGATAGCATAATATTTCTGCCATTTCTCTCTTGTGGAAGTTATTTTGTCTTGCAGGTGATTCTGGGGTGTTTGAGGAGTTCACCTTAAACTTCTACATGGTATTAGAGCTATATCTCAGCTCCTACAATCTATTGGTGACTCAAATTGGAAAATAAGACTCCACAATTTCCAACCTCTAGTTAAAAATAATATTTGAATATTTTGATGACTCTTTGACAAGACAGTTTGCAACCAAATTCCAAAGTTCTTCCCCAACAGAGTCGCCAAATCTATTTGTTATTTTTTAGAATAAGCACAATTCCATTATAGTAGTGGTGGATAAGCTTACAAAGGTGGCTGATTTAATTCCAAGGAATCTAACTAATTATGGATATCTTGTTATAGCTCAAAAGTTTATTCAAGAGGTATATAGGTTACATGGAGTTCCTGAGAAGATTATTTCTGATAGGGATGCTCGTGTGACATCTAGGTTTTTGAGAACCATGTTTTCTTCACTTAGGAGACAGGTAAACATAAGTTTAGCATATCATCTAGAAATTGATGGAAAAATTGAAATGGAAAACCAAGTGTTAGAAGATCTACTGAGAATGTATTTCATAGAACAACAATACAAGTGGGAAGATTATCTACCTTTGGTAGAAATTGCATATAACTCTTATCATTCCATAATCAAGATGAATCCATTTGAAGTATTTTATGGCAGGAAGTGTTAAACTCCTATAAGTTGGAATAAGCTAGAATATAGTATAAGCCTTGGGCCATAAATGGTGTTAGAAATGGAGGAGAAAGTTGGTATTATTAAGCAGAGGCTAATGGAAGATAATGATAGGTGGAAGAGTTATGTGGATTCCAAGTGGGTACCCAAATATTTTTCAATAGGGGATAAGGCTTTTTTTAAGATTTAAACCTCACAAGAATTCCATAAAGTTTGGAAAGTCATGAAACCTATTGCGTATAGAATTTATTTGCCACTAGCTCTTTCCAGGATGCATAATGTCTTACATGTGTCATACCTTAAGAAGTACATTCCAAGGGATAACCATGTTGTTGATTGGAATTCTTTATAGGTACATGATCCAAGAGTGGTAACAATCAAGCCTCTCAAGGTGCTCAAAACATGTAAGATTCACTTACACAATAGAGAGGTTCTACAATGCAAGGTCTAGTAGGATCAGTATGCATAAGATTTTTCCACTTGGGAGGACTATGCTATGATGAAGCAAAAGTTTCCTCATATTTTGCTAGATGTTGAAAGTTCTTCAAACAATATTGTTATTTTTTAATGTTTTATGATTTATATTTTATGTTTGATACTTAAAATCATCAAGGAAAATGATCCACAAGGGGGGGAATATGTTACACCTCGTTGTGTTATTAGCTATTTATTGTTACCTTCTTGAGTTAACATGATTTAATATATGATTGTCTTTTGTATATGAATCTTGATGTATAATGTGGTGAATGAATGTGAAATTCAATATGATTTTTCAAATGTTTAGAAGATAAAACATATGGTGAATATTAATTTATTGTTATCAACTAACTACTGTTATGATGCACAAAGTTAGATGCAAGAATATTCACTAGGTATATTCACTGAGAATATCCATGTCACCCTTGTCTGTCGAGCTTTCTCTCAGTAATGGCCGCAAAAGTTCAACTGCTAGCGGTTCCCATTCGCCTTCTCTAATTGGTTGTAGACTCACCACATAGGACAGTCTTCTCTTGGTCAAAGCGATCAACCTGTGTTGGCATGTCGGTGAGACACAAGAAGTGTCTCCCTGATGCTCAAAGGCTTCATTATTGATATCGGCGTAGGTTCAAACAGTCGGCAAGACGATATAGTGAATTCCGTGAGTCATACCGAATCCACTGATATTCATTTCATTCCTATCAGCAAGAGTTTCCTCATCGGCAAGACTCACACCACGGTTCACAAGTCACACCAACCTCAACATTGCCATCGACAAGACTTACCGCTCACCAAGAGGTTACATCGAGACTTCTTATGTTACACCGAAGCATTTGAAAGTTGGAAAGACATACTACTATCACCAAGACATCACAGCGAATACTTCATGTCACCTCGAGGACCATTTACTATCATCAAGATTCTCCATCAGTCACTAAGACTTCATACCGAAGTATTTGTGTCACCGCGAAGACTCCAAGTGTATCCCCATTGGCGAGACCTTCATCAGTCGTTGGGATTTCATACCGAAGCCTCCTCCTTTGGCGAGACTTCACTTAGTCATTGAGAGTTCTTCTTGAGACCTTTGTGTTACCCCAAGTGAATACTATCAGTGAGACATTCCTATCGGTCAGACTTCTTACTGAACATCGTAAGTTACTCCGATGATCACATGTGTAACACCCTATCGACAAGACTTTAGCTATCGCTGGGACTTCACATTGAAGTAAGCCTTTCAGCCTAAGGTCTCCCCAATATATGATATGAATGGCCTTTCAGGAAAAGATCTCCACTCGGCATAGGGTTACAAAGACTATCACAAGTCACAGCAATAAGCTCCTTCAGAATGACTTAAACATTGTCTCGGTGACCTGTACAAACCACAAGATCAAAAGCTGCTAGTTGGCCAGACCCAAAGCATGTCACACCGACTTGCCTCTCTTAGAGGTTTCAGCCTGTGAGATTGAGGCATATATTTCCAACAATCTCCCACTTGACGAAGATCACACAGGAACCTCCAGAGCACAAAAAAACTATTGAAAATCATGGCCACTAAGGCCCATTGAACTGGCACACCACCTGAACTTGTCTGTACTCACTGGCTTTGTCAATGCATCTGCAACATTCTCCAGAGTATCAAATTTTTCCAAATTGACCTTTCCATCCTCCACCATATCTCATACAAAGTGGTACTGTACATCTATATGTTTTGTCCTGGCATGGAAAGTAGGATTCTTTTCCAAAAAAATTGCACTCTGACTGTCACAGAAAATTGTTATTTTCCCTGCATCAAGACCAATGTTAGAACACTAATGTTTTAACTAGACTGCTTCTTTAGAATCATGTGTAGCTTCCATGTATTCAACCTCTATAGTGGACAAAGTGACTACAGCCTGCCGCTTACTCATCCAACTTACTACACCACCATTCAACATGAAAGTATATCCACTAGTGGACCTCCTACTGTCAATGTCCCCGGCCCAATCAAAATCCACATAGCCTCGAATACTGAGAGTCCTCTGTGATTCAACCAAGTTCCCATAGTAACACAAAGAAAACTCTGAAGTGCCTTTCAAATATTTGAAAACTCTCTTTACAACATCCCAATGTGTCTTTCTAGGATTAGCCATAAACCGACTAAGAACTCCCACTGCTTGAGCAATGTCTGACCTTGTTCAGACCATTGCATACATAAGACTGTCGACCACTCTAGCATAGGGTACACTGGTCATGCCCTCCATCTCAGTAGGAGATTTTGGACAGTCTTCAATAGATAGCCTCGTTCCTTGCAAGACTGGAACAACTAGCTGCTTGCAATCATTTATGCAAAATCTCTCTAGAACAGTCTTGATATACTTACTTTGATTGAGCCAAAGTTTTCTACTATTCCTGTCCCTAGTTATCTCCATCCCTAGAATATACCTTGCTGCACCAAGATCTTTCATTTCAAACTTAGAAGACAACTGAGACTTAAGATCAGAAATCATCAACTTACTATTGCCTATGAACAACATATCATCAACATAGAGAGCAATAATAAGAACTTGATCACTCTCGGCTTTGTAATAGACACAATGATCAGATTTTGATCTTACAAATCCCAAAGACAATACAAAAGTATCAAATTTCTGGTACCACATTCTAGGTGACTGCTTTAACCCATACAAAGACTTTTTTAACTTGCAAACTAGTTTCTCTTTACCTTTCTCCACAAAATGCTCAGGTTGGGACATGTAAATCTCTTATTCAAGATCACCATGAAGAAATGTTGTCTTCACATCCATCTGTTTGACCTCTAAGTCATATGCTGCTGCAAGTGACAAAATAAATCTGATAGATGTCAGCTTAGCTACAAGAGAAAAAATTTCCCCATAATCAATTCCCTCTACTTGGGAATAACCCTTCGCAACCAACCTCACCTTTTATATTTTCCACACTGCCATCCAGACCAATCTTCTTTTTAAATACCTATTTGTAGCCAACAACTTTTATGCCTTTAGGCAAGGGCACCAAACTCCAAGTGTCATTCTTTTCTAATGATGTCATTTCTTCATTCATGGCTTCCAACCAAGAGTCTGAATCAGACATTCTAAATGCCTCTTTTATAGTCCTAGGCTCATCAGTACTAGAAATTAAAGCATAGGAACAAGTAGAATCTATCAAAGAAAACCCATACCTATCAGTTCCTTTCTTTCATGAGTTGACCTTCTCACTTGCCGAGGCTGAGGTTCTTCTTCTTCTTCGAACTTTCGAACTGCTTGAGCTCTCCTTAATTTCTAGTACATTTTGAATTTTGAATTCCTCTTTATCGGTGTCAAAGAATTTCAACTACATCCTTATTGTTTTCTAACTTTGTCTCGACCCAGATCCAAGGTAGAAGGCTTCAACTCACGAAAGAATACACTTTTCTACAACCTTCTTGTGTCAGGATTCCAAAGCTTGTATCCTTTTATGCCAGCACTATAGCCAATAAAAATACATTTAATAACCTTTTTCTCCAACTTAGATCTTTTTCTCATATGGCACATGAGCATATGCTTCATAGCCAAAAACACGAATATGTCTCCGAGAGGGCTTCTTTCCAGACCACGCTTCCAAAAGTTTTTCTCAACAAGAGTATAATTTGGAGAACGATTAATCAAGTAACATGCAGTAGCAACAACCTCAGCCCAGAACTTCTCCTCCAAGCCAGCACTACTCAGCATACTTCATGCTCTCTCCATCACTGTCCTATTGAACCTTTTTGTAACTCCATTTTTGTTGTGGAGTATAAGGTGTAGTCTTATGCCTTTTAATCCCATGGTCTTTACAATACCTCTCAAAATCATCAGAACAAAATTCACCACCATTATTAGTCCTTAAACATTTTATTTTTCTTCTAGTCTGATTTTCTACAAGGTTCTTAAATTCCTTAAACCGACTGAACACTTCTGATTTACTTTTCAAAAAATAAACAAATGTTCTTCTTGAATAATCATCAATAAACGATACATAGTACCTTGAATTAGACAAAGAAGGAACATTCACTGAACCAAATACATCATAATGAATATAATCTAGCAAACCAGGAGATTTATGAGGACTTGAATAAAATGAAACATAGTGTTGTTTTCCATATATACAATGTTCACAGAATTCAAATTCAAGGTTACAATCTTCAAGCCCCTCAACTAGGTTTTTATTCTTCAAGGTTTTTAAACCTTTCTCTCCAATGTGGCCTAGCCTATGATGCTAGAGCATAGTATTTTCTGCTAGAAGTTTAACTTCCATAGAGTTTACACAATTAGGAACATTTCCCTCTTTTCCTCCATGAGTAGCTTTCTGTGACTTTACAGAGACACTGTTGCATTGAACAACATGTGCATCCAACTTGTACAAGGTACCAATACAAGCAACCCTCGCTAGCACAATTGAGCCTCTAGTCATCTTGCAACCATTTCTAGAGAACGTGACTTGCACTCCAATATCATTCAGCTTAGTAACAAAAAAGTAAGTTTTGAGCCAGCCCTGGTATATGCATTACATCATTAATTCCCTTCACTCTTCCATCAGGGATTTGAATTTTGACTCTTCCAAGGCCAAAAATTTGCAAAGTTGAATCACTTGTCAAGTACACCTTTCCACCATCGTATTCTTCATACTTCGTTAACCAGCCTCTATGAGATGTCATGTGGAAAGATGCTCCAGAATCAATCAGCTAGACATCATCTGATGCCTGTGTAGCCAAGGCTGCAATGAAGGTGTCTGCATCACTCTGAGAAGAATACTTCTTCTTCTTCTTCTTCTCCTCTTTACAATCCTTTTGGACATGACCAGTTTGCCCACAGTTCTAGCACTTCACCTTGGACTTCTTGCCAGGAGACTTTGATCTCCCCTCTGATTTTGATTTAGATTTCTTGTCCTTCTTCTTGCCTTTCTCTTTCAACCTTCCTCTAATAGCAAGGGCCTCCTTCGCCATCTCAGAAGATTTCCTTCTCATTTCTTCTAATAATAAAGAAGCAACAACATATTCCATCTTGAAACTAGATTTTGTACTCTGAATAGCCATCACAAGGTGATCCCATGAATTTGGCGAAGAACACAATATCAACATACAATGATCCTCTTCATCAATCTTCACACCAACAGATGTTAACTATGCAATCAACATGTTGAATGCGTTATCAGCTACAGACCCTCCTTCCTACATTCTCAAAGTGTACAACTTCTTCCTTAAGAATGTTTTATTCACCAAGGACTTCCCTTGATAAATATATGCCAGTCTCTTCCATAAGGAAGAAGCAGTCTTCTCTTCATGCACATTGAGAAGAACGAAGTCTGCCAAACAGAGCCTTATCAGCCCCTTATACTTTCTATCTACAAGGTCCCAATCTTCTTGCTTCATGTCTGTAGGCTTCGCTCTAGACACAGCAATCCAAAGATCACGATCAACCAATAGATCTTCCATCTTAAGTTTCCACAACTCAAAATTGCTGCCATTGAATTTCTCTATTTCAATCTTTCCTGATGTGCTTGCCATCTCAATCTGTAATTAGAATTAAAAAACTTCTACAAGACTCCCACTGAACATAAATTGACACAAAAAACCCAATGTACCCACAAGGATAACACAACTAGCCAGGCTCTAATACCACTTGTAAGGAAAGCTAGATGCGGAAGCAACTCTCCTAATGTCAAAACCTCAGGGAAGAATGCAAAGATACCTTTTAAACTTTACAATTATAGTCCAATTAAGATGCACTTGAAAGAGATAACAAAAATAGAGAAATAGACAAACGCAAATGAACACTAGATATACGTGGGAAGACCCTTATGGGAGAAAAACCCACCACACCATGAGAAGTCACTTTGTATTATAGTAATAAAGATTACAAACAGAGTTCTGACTTATCTTTTTGATGTTAGTTTACAATAGCATTCACCATGAACAACCTTGTTACAAAACATGCATGTTACAATCTTCACAGAATAGAATTCATCCACTGATCATACAACCACACAACAATCCATCGATCCATCAAACCCATCACAATTTGCAATCACTGAGTATATCCATGTCGCCCTTGTCTATCGAGCTTCCTCTTAGTAATGGCCACAACAGTTCAACTACTAGTGGTTCCCATTCGCCTTCTCTGATTGGTTGTAGACTCACCACGTAGGATGGTCTTCTCTTAGTCAAAGCAATCAACCCTTGTTGGCATGTCGGTGAGACACAAGAAGTGTCTCCCCGATGCTCAAAGGATTCATTGTTGCTATCGGCATAGGTTCCAACAATCAGCAAGATGATATAGCAAATGCCATGAGTCATACCGAATCCACTGATATTCATTTCATTCCTATCGGCAAGAGTTTCCTCATTGGCAAGACTCATATCATGGTTCACAAGTCACATCGACCTCAACATTGCCATCGAAAAGACTTATTGCTCGCCAAGAGGTTACACCGAGACTTCTTATGTTACACCAAAGCATCTAACAGTCAGCAAGACATACTACTATCGCCAAGACATCACAGTGAATACTTCATGTCACCTTGAGGACCATTTACTATCGGTGAGACTCTCCATCAGTCGCTAAGACTTCATACTAAAGTCTTTGTGTCACTGCGAAGACTCCAAGTGTATCCCCGTTAGCGAGACCTTCATCGGTCACTGGGACTTCATACTGAAGCCTCCACCTTTGGCGAGACTTCACTTAGTCGTTGAGAGTTCTTCCTGAGACCTTTGTGTTACCCCGGGTGAATACAGTCGGTGAGACATTCCTATCGGTAAGACTTCTTACCAAACATTGTAAGTTACTCTGATGATCACATGTGTAACACCCTATCAGAAAGACTTTAGCTATCACTGGGACTTCACACCGAAGTAAGCCTTTCATCCTAGGGTCTCCCTGATATACGATATGAATGGCCTATCGGCCAGAGATCTCCAGTCGGCATAGGGTTACAATGATTGTCACAAGTCACAACGATAAGCTCCTTTGGCATGACTTAAACATTGTCTCTATGACCTGTACAAACCACAAGATCCAAAGCTACTAGTCGGTCAGACCCAAAGCATGTCACACCGACTTGCCTCTCTTAGAGGTTTCAGCCTGTGAGATTGAGGCATATATTTCCAATAGTATATGCCTATGATAACTCATAAATATGAATATATACATACATTCATATACCTAGGTAGACATACTTATGTATATCCATGTACGGAAATATCATACACATGGGAGTATCGATTGGATAGATATACACACACACACATTTTGTATATATGCACTAATTGATGAATATGTAAATATATGTAATATATATAATATACATATATTAATATATATGTGTATTATTATGTTAATATAAACATATATACATACATATTAATATGCATACATATATATATATATGTATAAATATATATGCATTAATATATATATTATAAGAGTTATAATATATATATATATTAATAATATATATAAAATATTGTTAAGTATTCAAAAGAATACTAAAATATATTTTAGCGCATAAGTAAAGCACTACCATGAAATATGAATTGGCTAAGTTAGAAGCTGCTTGCATATAGCACATATGAGACTAAGTCTTAAAGCCTTTAAAACCAACATAGAGTAAAGTGAATCAAATAATATGCAAAGAGTTGATGAATTTATAACATGTTGACTTTGTCATAATCACACAAGAATAAAGGGAACAAGAATATGAAATGTGGTGCCATATTCTGCAAAGAATGAATAGAAAAGAATTCTAAAAACTACAACATAAACTAGCACATAACATGAGACCCGATCTTTTGAACAAGTTGGCTAAGGTAGTCGACTTAGATTGCAATTAGGAAACCTATAAGTTACATTTTCTAAGTTTAATCTTTGCTATCAATGAGATGTAAGAAACTCATTCTTAATTGTCAAGCTGGACTATGTATGTGTTTGCAAACTAGATTTTTTAGTAGTTGCACCTCTCTTCTTCAGCTTAGTCGATACATTTGAATAGGAAGGTGGTTTTCTTAGAAGCTTAATTATATGGTTAAGATGCTCAAATGTTTTTATAAATAGGAGAATTTTCTCTATCTTTGGATATTCTTTTCCAATTTGATTTCTTCATTAGTTGTTCTATTGTAGTTTTATGTGCAAGCATATTTTAGAGATCTTTTGTGATAAGGAGAGTAGTTTGAGCATTTATAATTGTTGAGAGTTGTTGTGAGGGGATAGGGTTTGGTGATAGGCTGAGTCTTGAAGGAGTAGCAAGAAATTTTTTGGCGGTTGAACTTAGAAACCAATATTGTTGGTTGGGCTATATTTCTAGGAATGTTAATTTCTATCACTCAATTATTTATGTTCAATGCTAATTGTTTGAGATTTTTTTTGTTTGGGAAATGATGAATTTTAATTCATGATATGTTGTTTTATGAACTTGCTTTATTTTCTTACTTGGATAAGCTTGTATGATTCTTGAAAAGGTATAGATTTGGTGAAACCCCTTAATTGGGATATACCTATATATTTATGTAATGAATTTTGAGTGGATACATTGTTATTAAGAACTACACTTAGTTAAGAGTATATAGATGTTGTAAAAGTTGGGAAGAATGAGATATGTTGTTTCTTTGAAAGAATTTGGTTGGAATATTGGTTTGAACATGGGTTGTTAGCTTGGTTATTCCTGGGGTTAGGATAATCCATAAGAAAGGGTGTAATCTAGTTAGATGATATTTCATGTCATCATCTTTTGATGGGAATGTCTATTAGAGTATGAATGGTCAATTACCAAATCAAGCTAAGGGTGGGTGAACATATGACGTACACTCAAAGTACTAGGTGTTGAATTTTTGGCCAAAGCAATGTGAGTAGCCACTATTTACCCTGTCATTTCAGTGTGATCCAATGATGCAAACTAGGAAGGGAATTCCATACATGTAGATTGTAGCCAATGTATGGTAGCTATAGATTTCTAGGACACAACACCATGCTCATGAAGGCTAGTATTATGAGGCTACCAAACCAATCTCTTTGTGGAAGGGTAGGGCCATCTTACCATTTGGGTAGATGTACGAGGGACCACAGTTAGTTTGTGGTTGGCATAAAATTTCTTGAGTGATGCTCCCCCTTATGTAGTTGGCGGTCAATACTTGAGGATGTATTACAGCAAGGAAATCTAGACCATTTGTATCTCTATTTTATTAAGCTTCTAGAAAGCTATGTATCTAATCATGTATCTCTACTCTTATTAAGAAAATTGTAAATGGAAAATGTTATCATGAACTTATTAATATGGATTCGTTACTTGATATTTAGTAATGTCTCTTTGTAATGTGTTAGCAAATGAAATGGATCAAGATAAATATACTCAAAATAATGACTCTCGACCCAAATTTAGCACCAGCATAAATCCACTCACAACTCAGAAAAGACCACAATTGCATTTGTGGATTTGCTTTTAATTTTGTCAAGGTACAACTCCCTCATAATCTTTTCAATGAATTTACTCTAAACTAATGAACACATACATTCTTTTAACCAGAAAGGAGGAAAGGAAATTGATGCCAATTCATAAATATGAAACTAACACGAAAAGAATCATCACAACAATGAGTGATCAACACAAATATTTAAAGCCCATGACAATCTAGTCAAAGGAAATAAGATAAAACTATAATAAATGAACACTAGATACAACTTATCTCACAAAGAAGACATAACTATATCACAAGTGTAATACAAAGATCAGTGTACAAAGTATATCATCAAATTCATAACACAAAGATCATGAACTATTATAGTCTGAAATAAATTCATAGATCCCTCTTGATAACACCACCAGGTGTATATCCGGAGAACCCCTATCTTTCTCTCCCTTTTCAAATTTATAGAAAAACAACCTCACTAAAAAATTTCCAAAGTTGATACTAAATTGGCAGTCTTCTTGTTTCTCCACTATTTCTTAAAAAATTGCTAAAATCAACTGGAATAATTAATTATGGAAAATTAATAGACATCGGGCAAGAAAAATGATCTTGATCTCACCAACAGTCACTGAATGAACTTTCACACAACCAAATAATTAATGCAACATCAAGGGAATATTACACGATAGCACGTGTATGCTGCTTGATGGGAAAATGTAATTTAAACCATCTCAAATCAACCATAAATTGGGACTGAATTTCCATCTCATCAAACCTAGGAGAGAGCACCAATGTCTAACCAATCTTCTATAAATTTAGATAGTGTCACCTTTCTTCATCATTCAGTAGCATCTAACATGGCGAGCTCCCAAAGTGATGACAATTCTACAAATTACTACATTATCTAGGAAGAGATCGAATGCAGTCTGCTTTTCAAGGATATGTTAGATCAGTTGAAGGAATTTTTCACGATACAGAGTGAGGTAGAAGAAGAAATGCTTCACAACATCCTGGGTGAAGCATTTCTGAGCCAAGCCCATGTACACAATACCACCATGCTAGAGCATTTTATATACACAATCATCAGGACTTCTGGCCACCGCGACTGGGGTGTAAGAGCACTAGAGTGCTCAGTAAAGCCTGAATTCTGCCATTGTGTCAATGTGGCAATCACCAAGCTTAGCCGACTGATAGTTGATTCCATTTGCATAGTGTTGACCCTTCAAGATGATACATTGGAGGAAGTTGTGGCTCTTCTACGTGCAGGAATCGTAAGAGATGATATGGGACTCTTCGCACAATTCCTTTAGTCGCATGAGAACCTGTTGTCACCTACTCAAGTTGAATGCCTCTAGCCTGTGATTGAGGGCATTCGAGTCCTGATATTTTCCTTGTGTTCCTAAATGAAGATGTCTCTTTTTTTGTCTTTTATCATTGATATGAATCAAATCTAACAATTTTGTGGTGCCTATGCAATGTGAAAATGTATATATATAAATAAAATATTCCTTTTGATATCACTGTGTTCTTGTATGCATGGCTTCATTTGTTTCTTGTTCATATCGTATCTAAAAATGTCAGTTTCTTTCTCTGTATAATGCATTGGTTATGTGAATTAAGCTCGTTGTTATTCCATTAATCACTGGAAAGCATCTAGGTGGCAAAATGGGTAGTTTGTGTAACCTAACAAAACACCACTTAGGTTTCAAATGATTAAAAGAATACCGCCCAAAGGTATAACTTGTAGGGGAAGTTACTAAATTCTGACACATGACACTTCATCACGTGGGTCATTAACACACACACACCCATTTTCAAAGGAATGGTAAGTTTGAATAAGGTTATAAAACACCACCCAACAAAATTTGTAACAATACAAGTGGTAAAATGAGAGGTTCATGGAACAAACAAAAACCCCACCTGAGTTCTAGAAGAACAACAAAATGTCACCCAAACACGAGTTTAAGTGAAAAAACTAAGAAAAAAAGGTAGGATGGTTAGAAAAATAAGGGAGATCATGTTTATGGGTAACATAATGCAATGAGAAATTTGGAATGATTTTGTATCCAATGTGCATTTTGTTATTTAGAAAATAAAAAATTTATTGACTAAATGTTAGTATCATAACTGTTCACATGTGGGTAAAACATATTAAAATCAATGGGTGGAACAATGGGCATGTTACAAGATGGCTCCCCAACCATGATTAGCCTACTTTTCACTTTGGTCTAAGGGAATGTCAAGAGCCACTCCCATACCCTCTCTAGTACCTTATTCCTAGGCTCTTGACACTCAGCAACGAGTGTGGCATGAAAAATAATACATAAAGTTCATCTTCATCCAAATTTCCTAACATGTTCCACCAAGTCTATTTAAATAATTCATAAAGTAAACTTTAACTCAAATATTCAAATTCATCATATTTCATATAAAATATTCAAATTTTCTCAATATTTAACAATACAAAAAATGAAAAAATCCTAAAGACTCGATTAAAAATTCTTCAAATTTATTTTTTGCAAGTTAAAAAATTCAAAAATACCCTTTGGCTCTAAATATTCCCAACAACACATTTTTAAGGTAAAATTCACATTTCTATGATTTTAGGAAAATTTTTATCAAAACGACAATACAAAATGGAGTTTTGAAAAAAAAAAACAATAGAACTACTCTAATTATCAAATTGAAAGAGCATTTGGAGTATTTAATACTCCACTAATTACCTACAATCCATTTGAAAGAAAAATGAAAATGAAAAATTAAGGAGAAATGAAGAACTTACCTCAAATTTTGTAAAATAAACAACTAAAGAGTACTCACAACACAACACACGAAAGCATGAATCCAATCAAGAGAACACTCCCTTCCCAAATCATATTCCACTACTTCAATTATCACTCAAATCCACCCATAAATTCATTTTCAATCACCAACACAATAATTTAAAGGAGAGAGGGTTTTTTCATGCCCATTTTCTTCAAAAAACCATAATAATTAATAAAGTGCCCTTTTTGCCTATTTACCCTTTTCCTATTTTTCATATTTCTCTACTTTTGATTTACTTTATTTTTCAAAATTTTCCAAATATAAATAAAGCATTCACATTCAATTATTTTAAGTCATTTAAATCTATATGATTAAATTGAGCATAAACATACCCCAACCCCAATGAAATATCTACAATTAGACTAAATACCAACTTATATTTTTATTTTCCCATATTTTTCCCAAAACAAAAATATTTTGATAGATAAGATTTGAATAATTTTGAGCACAATTATGACATTCCTTATTTAATCTTTTGTAGTCATTAATCAAATATAATTAAATTGAATCTAGAAACGGCTTCCCAACCCATTGAATATTATAATTAATTAAATAATACTTAACATTATTTCTATTTTTCTCCTCTCCTGAAACACAAAAAATATTTCAAGAATCACTATAGAAATCATTTAAATTTCTAGCATTTCATTTACAAAAAACATGAAATTTAAACCATTAATTAAACCAAACATTTACTGGCCATTCATGATACATAGGGATTTTGGAATAATTCCTAACTTGGATCTGGATTCACATAGGGTCAAATGTGACACATACCATACTTGATTCAAGTACAATTGAGGAATAGATAATGAAGCCTAATGTGACATCTCCAAATTAACCACTATTCGGGAATAACTTAGATATATGTGGCTAGGTGGAGAAATAACTTTGTACCTATAACCATTCAACGCATGTCAAGGGTACCTTCTTAATGTATATATATAGCTGAAAACAATATAATCATATAATGGGGTTCAATAGAATAAACCATAAAATAACATTCGTACAAATATCATATAAGTTATTTATTGAGTCATCAATACTCAAGATCATATATAATCAACATATATAATGTATATCACTTGACTAAATCATAATGATAAAACAATCATATAAATATGTAAATTAAAATAGTCGACATGTTGAGGAACCTCATCTCAAACATGTGGCAGTTCATACACACCATTCAGGACCATAAAACAATCACCTCAAAAATCACAAGGAAATGATGAAGGTGAAACACCAATAATGCAACTACAAGTGAAAAATAGGAGGAGCACTACAAGTATCGTAGTCCAACCCAAAAACCCATCTCAAATAAGTAAGAGATGTTTAGCCTCGCCCTAAAATACATATCTACAAAGAAAAAGTAAAAAATAAATCAACTAATTCCAATGTAATTTCAACTACAACACCACAATATCTAGGATCATTAAAGAAAAATGACCAAAATTACTCAACAATAGAAGACTAACTCCAAACATAGAAAGAAATCCCACTACATATTTAGTATAGACTCTAAGAAAACTTCATCGTGACATGATTTACATCAAAATAAAATTATATAATTTGAATATTATTGATGGATCAATACATAAGAAAAAGTATCATGCAAATACTCTACGTATAGATCCAAGATCTACTAAGGAATACTAGTACATGTACTCAAAACTATAAGGCTCAAACAAATCATAGATATATTTTCACTCTAAAATCTTTCCATAATCAAGTTCTCATCATGTATTCATGAATTATATCTTCAAACTAAAATATATATATATATATATATATATATATATATATATATATATATATATAAAATATACATATATTCCTATAAAATATCTCACTAAAAGTGGTCAAAAGATTCCTAATAAATCATGATTAAGATATCCTAAAAACCTTATAGATCACATGTTTAAGACAATAGTTCTTCAAATGATTATGCCATATTATATTAAACCACCATGATCACATGTTTAAGCCAATAGTTCTTCAAATGATTATGCCATATTATATTAAACCACCATGACTTAAGGCGCCCAAAACCAATTACTTCTAAATTTGTGACCTTCATAACATCTTCTCAACCATCCATTTGGTGTCTCTCTATTACCCAACATAACAATGCTCAATGATGGACACGATCCCATAAACTAAAACTTGCAACATAATTTTCGTAAGTGATCTGTTTCTTCATGTCATATAAATCATTTACAAAAAATAATAGATATTTTTGAAAAAATGACCAAACAATTAGTACCACTAATTTCATGGCAGGTCTCTCTATTGCAAACACATGACACCTTCAACATCCTACAAATTAATTTTCTATATTTTCATGTAGCATGTAGGTACACAAATGTGGTACCCACAACCTTATTCTCTAGAAATGTGACCCATAATAAATGTTATAGAAGCAAAACCACAATCCATAAAACTTAAAAAAAAGTAAACCATAACATAAAGTCACATATACATCAAAATATATGCAACTTAGGTCTTCCAAACACACACACATTCCCAACAACACAGATTCAAGTCACAATTGATAATAGAGAATACACCATATGTTTGAGAAAACATGTAGATTCTTTATTCGTGGAGAAAAAGTCAAATATAAAACACCCTTATATCTAGAATTTCATAGAGCCATAATGAAAAAAGCCACATAATATGAATAAATGAGTAATGAACAATCCTTCAATCATATTCAAAGTATGCATGTAAATTTATAATTTTTTTCTTTTTATAATCATAAAAAGATAATTTTTAAATAACAATCTTCCACACATCTATAAAAAATATACATAGTTTAAATATAAAATATTAAACATATTTATTTATTAGAAACACATTTCTTTCATTTACAAGTAAGCCAACCATAACTACCATGCAAATATAATCCTTTGAGACTTGAAACACTTCCAAAAATCGACAAGTTTTTTATCATGTTATTCACATTCTTATTGATAAAAATCATAAATTTATAGCATATAGATCCAACACACCATGATTTTATAAAAGATAATTATATGCATTATAAGAGGGTTGGGGAATAAACATGAAGTGCTTTCTCATGTAAATAGGGGCTAAAGATAAAATCCAGCATAAACTTTTTAAATAGCTACTAGCACATCTAGTACTTTCAAATGTAACTAGTGGTTTAAAAAATGCCCCCAACATAAGCACTTTCCAATTATATAAAAGCATAAGATCAAATCTCTCCATAACCTTAAAATGTGATCAAGGGATTATCCCGTGTATCAAAACAAAGGTTTGAAGTCACCTTATGACCAAGTCCAACAATGTGAGGGTAAAATCTAAGGAAAATTGTGACATTATCTATCATCTACTAATCATGATCAACAAGAAAACCCTCCATCTAGAGGTTCCAAAGGTTAGCATTTATTCCATTAAAGCATTCAAATTTTACAAGTGCTTATCATATATGTCCCTAAAATATAAGATTATCAATTAAAATTCCACATGTGAAAGGATTGATACAACTTATATAAGGTGTTCCCTCTTATAGCCCAAAACCAAACATTCATACAAAAATAAAGAAAATAAGAAATAATTTTGTACTTAATACTTTGAGAAGAGTGTTACATGTTATCTAATATCTAAAAATATGAGTATTATTTTGACATAGTAATAACAATAAAGAAAAGAAAAGCAATAGAAGAAATAGTTAGAGGAATATTAGAAGTAACTATAAAATAGAGTGACATTGATATACCCTTGGAAACCCTTGTAAAAAGAAAAAAACTAACCTCTAAAATACCAATACAATTTTTTTATCAACAATTATATATAACAATACAATATTAGGTGTCAAGCCTCAAATAAGATTAACAATTTGAGATTGAATTAATTTTGGCATCATAGCTTTGCATAAAATTTGACATAATATCTCCATCTCAAGCCTTCAATATAGAGGCCAATGACATACAACAAAAAAATTGTTTCGTAAAATTATAGGCTAAAACTGACACACTAAAGACTAGAAGAGGTGGTGTTTATTCAACCCGTACACTCCACCTCCAAATGTAAATCTACAAGAAGAATGTAACTCCCAAATAATTTTATTGATTTCTAAGATCAAGTAGGGTTGAAGTAAGTTTAAAACATTTTATATAAGAATTTTTATCTTAAAAATGTTATAAATAATTGTTCAAAGATTCTTATCACATTACATCTGCACCCAATCCTAATTACTTATAATTATTATAAGACCTAAATGACAAATATGAAATCTCAAGATTCCACAAAGTAGAATTATATATTCTATATAAACATATGATTTCTAAATTATAACTATTAAATAGCTAAACTAAACCTAAAATTTGTAAATTTTACAACACCTAAACCCTCAATCGTAAAATTAAGATGATTCCATATAATCCCCATTATAGAAAATGTTAAACTAGTTCTCTAGTCAACTAAGACCCATTTGATATAATAGAAATAAATATTGAAAAATAAAGCCTAGGATTCTACCCTATCAAAAAGTAATCTGGCTTAATAAAGGAATATTATATCTTTATTTGTTTTTTGCTGAACCAATTGGTAAGACAAGAGTATATTTTTAAAGAGTCCATATTAAATAACCAGAATAGGTTAACCATTATTTAGCATACGAGATTGTAGAGTAATAAATTTGATACTAGGTTATGAACATCAGACATTATCGTTGTACTATGATAGGCAAGACTTAGGTACCTAAAGTTCTTTTAATTAATTAAATAATTGTGGCATGCTTATATTATCACAATTAAGAAATTGTCTATGTCAATGTCATCTCATCAAGAAATTGGATGCTTAAGTTGATTGTAATGGTAAGGGGTAAAATATTGTATTTAAAAAGTTCCTTTATTTTTATTGAAGTGAGGATGATCGAGTCATTGCTTTCATTTATTATGTGTACTCGAATATGTATGTGAAAACCAGATTGGATCAAATACATTCCATACTAGTTGTTAATACATCATAATAAGTTAATCTCACTAGATTAGGGGGATTGAATGGTGTAACTTAATTGGATGGGAATCTCTTGGGTTCCTTATATGCATAAATATATTATTAGTTTATATTATTATTTTGAACATATTATACTTTTTTAACATTGAGAAGATATTAATGATTTAGTTTAATGAAAAATAATTTAAATTATATCAAAGGTATATGAAATGTAAAGTATTGGGTGTCATTTGTTTTATCTGTGTTATGTAAACATAATAATGTCATGTGTATTATATTTATTTTTAAATTTTCTATATGAATAAATCTTATTAAATGAATATTCTAGTTTTGTCACTACTGTCTATTCTAATAAATTATAGAAATTGTATCATTGAGATTATTCTTTATTGTGGTTCAATTGAACATTATCAAAATATATCTAAATGATGTATTTATAGTTCATTGAATTTTTTTAAGGGGACAATATGAGGATCATGTATGAATTGTTGAATGTTGAATAAGTAGAATTTTCATTTAATGATTTGTAGATTAGATAAATATTAAGAATTGTTGTTTATGATTTTAGATTTTAAATCTTTGTTAGAATGAGGTTGAATTAATGTAAAATTTTACAAAAAATAATAATTTGTGAATCACTAGGTTATAGATAAAGTGGTTGGTGTGTAGGCATTAAACTATGAAATTTGTGTCAATTTTCATGAGTGAAAAAATATTATTGATAATCTAGTAATTTTAAAAAAAATGTCCAAATTGGTGTAAGAATCACTAGTGCAGTTATTTTTAAATATCTCATAATTAGAATATAAATTTTCCATAGATCAAACATAATAAGGAATGTGAAGGGTTATATCAATTCTACACATCTTACGATTGGTGCAAAGCATATTTTACATCCTGTAGAGATATTGAAGGTATTTAATAAACTATTACACATTATCTAGGGCTTAACTCTATTATTACCTTCATGTTATACTCAAGTTCAAATAAATTATCTCTATAAAGAAAGGTTTTGGGGATAACAAACATTGTTGAATTTTCTACAAGCTTGTGATAATTTTGAAGGATTTGTTTGGCTCTTTTCCAAGTTACTATAAATTATTTAATTGATTTATACATAATATAATGATTAAATAAATTATCTTATTTTGGTTTTCATCCTTTTAATATTTTCATTGGTAACTATTATGTTTACACTATTGGAGTGCAGTTAACACTGAGAGGGGGGGGGGAGGGGGGTGAATCAGTGTTACCGAACTAAACAATACTTTTTAAATATTTTAACAAAAATCAGATTATGTATGAACTTATGCTATAAAAATGAAATGAACAGATAATGAACAAACACATTTAAAAGATTGACACAGATTTTGTCTTGAGTGGAAACCCTCCTGGGGAATAAAACCACTTGAACTTGGCCTCACTGGCTTTATTAGAAAAATATTCTTTGTACACAACCTCACTGGTTGATTTGTCTCACTGACAATAGTGCTATCTCACTGATAGTCTTATGAAAATGTACAAATATGAAGGAATTTAAATATAGAGTTGATCTTTGTTTCACTAATTACATACTCTATTATGTCATGACTTCAGAATTAGAGTTACAATGTTCCAGATCAGAAAACCAATATATATTGTCTTTTTTGAAAGATATATTATGTGTTTTTCAAAAACCTTTCTTCAATCTGTTTGAATGAGCATTGCAAATCATTTTATATGATCTCTGTTTTGAAACAAAAAATATGTTTGAAACTTGTATCAGCAACTTCCTTATGAAACTAAAGATCTGTAACCGCCTTGTGTTAGATGAAGGATTGCATTATTTACAAAGCTCAACCAAAACCTTTTGAAACTAAAAAAAAAATAATTGACACAAACAAATAACTGACAAAAAAACCAGCCACATAATCTAGAGAGTCGACAAACTAATCCCATCACATTAACACAGCCAAACCCATAAATAACAAGGGGTTTTATATAACTCAAGAAAATGCAGACAAACCCTTTACAACAGATTTGTTTTCCAATAAACCCGAATATAGGGTTTTATTTAATACAAGAAACAATTAAAAAAATATACAAGTTCTCCTTCAACAAGCCCAAATGGAGTTTTCAAACAAATATTTACTCATCAAGATTATAAAAGCACATTTTAACAACAATTGCCATAACCCAACCTTACGACTAAGAGAAAAAAAAAAAGCAGCTTTCACTAAACACTAACAACCACAAAGTATAAAAATAGAAACTCAATCCTTGCAACCGTATCTTCTAGATAAAAAAAATTACTAACGGAGTATTCAAAACTTACTCTCATGCACATCGATTCTCAAAAAATACTCAGTAAAGAAAAAACAATGGAGAAGACTACACCGGGGTCGACGGTAGAAGACACCAAAAACCATTTCAACCACTTCTTGCCCACTCGACCGATGCCTTAAACAGGTTCTTCTTTACAACCATGTCATGGTTAGGGTAAGTAAATATCATCAAATGGAATGAAACAATTGTCGATGCTTATACAAGACTTTCAAAGTCTTTTTCAAAACTAGCATAATGATTTTCATATCCGCACATTTTGATGGGAAAGAATTCCCAAATAATGATCATCGACAACTCTTTTTTTCAATCATAAATTTTTGAATAAAACAATTTTCCACCCTTTTGATTTAAATATTTCTTCATGATGATGGTGCTTTGTAAGAATCATTTAGTGTGTCAATATGCCACTCTTTGAAAATAATTTTCTAGTCACAATAATTTCAAGTTAAATTTTGGAGAACAATATTACTTTGTGAAAAAATGTAGCAAAGCCCTTTTGTTTTTTTTATTTGAAGAGACCTTTAGAATATAGCCTTTATCACTGCACTTTATCAAAGGTGCCAATAGAGATCCAAATGAACTTTATGATACTAAACTGAGCATAGGCTAGTCTGGCTATATCACCATAAAATTATGCCAAATATAGATGAAGATGCTAAAATGAATCAGCATGGATATATAAACTCATGCAAAACTGAAAGAAATCACCATGTGCACAACCTGTAACCTCAACCTTAGTGTATTTCCATTAATGCCAAACAAGACTGAGGGACAACATACACTTGTTATCAACTATTCTCTTTTAAATGAAGCTATGTAAAAGTTATAAAAATTCCACACTAACCTTATGATAAAATAATGCATTTAGAAACACATATAATTGTGTGTGGGAAATGTTAGTATCAAAATAAGATAATAAAAACACACCAATGTAACATTAAACTAAAGAAAGCTAAATAAAATGAAAAGAGATCAAACAAAGCTTCTTTAGAATTGTTCCATTGTCCTCTATCTCTAGGGATTTGCTTGAAGCTACTGCTCTCAGATTGTGTAAGCAAAGCTTCTTAGAATGGCAACCTGCAAAACGAGTATGCAAAGGGAGAGTACTTCTCTATCCTATATGCTGGTGGAGTGAAATGTTGATGTACGGATATGCACAGGGGCTGTGGATCTATGGATGCTTCTGAAACTAAGCTATGAGGATGATAGGCCATGATATGGAATGCTAATATGCTAAGCTATGCTATGTTATGATTCTAAAATGCTATGAATGTTGAAAGGCTGATTGACTATAGTTTTCCTGTATGAAAGCTTCTCCTATTTTGAGAGACCTGACAGTCCCTTTCATAGATTTTTACAGGCAAGAGCCTAGCTGGCAAAGATCAATGGCTGTGAGATTGTCTGGTAATTTTGAATGGTGAGAGATTGAGAGGTTGAGAGGAAGATGGAAGATGTTGGGAGGTTGGAGAGAAGAATGGAGGTTTGTCTTCAACCCACGGGAACAACTTTGCTCAGAAATAGAGAAATTAATTTTTTGTTTTGAAGTTTGTTTCACGGTTGTTGTTGATAAATCCAAATTAAATAAATAAATTTATTTAATTTTGTATGAGTTTGAATATTTTATTTTAGGACTATAGAAGACTTAATTAAATATTTTGGAATATTTAATTGTGATGTGACTTTAGAAAATTTAATTAAATATTAGAATATTTAATTATGAATGGACTTTTAGAGGATTTTTAGAAGAGAAGAATATTTAATCTTTATTTGAATAAAATATTCAAGCCAAGATTATATGATAATTAATATAAATAAATCATGATGTTTATTTAATTAATTAAGAAATGGATAAGAAAAGTGATTAAATAAAACTATTTATTTAATCAAAATGAAAGAATGAACAATATAAATAAATTATTTAGATTTATTTATACGTAGATTGAATTCAGAAATTTAATTAAATATTAAAAATATTTAATTAATTACCAGACTATTGTGATGTGACCATTTTTAGGTGTATACATTTTTCCCCTCTTTGAAGTGATGTGTTTTATGCATTAGTTCAAAGAATTTTGAAATTTTCCCCAGATGTTGATTGATGAATCGATAAGATTTTGATTTTTGAGAATTTTTGAATTTTTAGACTTGTTGGAAATTTTTTCAATTTTTATGATTTTTAAGATGTTGATTCATCGTTCGAAAATGATGATGTAAAGAAATTGATGTGAAAAGATGTGAGATGAAAAATGGATGACCTAGATTGCCCCTACTATGATAAAATCTAATAAAATGCTCCAATTTTGCCTTTAAATAGGTTAAAAATGTCATTTTCCATGTCATTTTTCATTTTAACCTAGTAAAAATTGTAATTTTTGAGCTATGGAGTGAGAAAGATGGCACTTCCTATCCACCAACACTGTTTTTTAGCGCATTTGAGGACATCAGTGGCCAGCACACTATGGACCCGCGGTATGTACCCCGTTAAACTTTTGCTATTTGAAAATTTTCCATTTAGGGCACATTTAAATCCATGTTTTGATGTGAAAGGGTGTGTTTTAGTGCCCTTCAATCTTTTTGTAGCACCCTTGATAATTTCCATAGCGCCCTTAATACTATAGCACCCATGAAGGTTTCTGTAGCACCCTTGATGATTTATGTAGCACCCATGATTCTGTAGTGCCCATTATGATTTCTGTAGCGCCCATGATTTGATGTTGTTTGGTGTGATCAATTTGTTCCAAAGGTTGTTGGAAAACAAATAGTAGCTAATAAATTTGCTTTTAAATTTGTTAAAAACAAATAGTTGTTTGATAAATTTGCTTCTAAAGTTGTTAAAAACAAACAAGATTGTGATAAATTTGTTTTCATGATGATGAAAAAAAAATAGTTTGATAAGTTTGCTTCTAAAGTTGTTAAAAACAAACATAATTTTGATAGATTTTCTTTTTATGATGATGAAAAAAAAACAAATGGTTGATAAGTTTGCTTAAAAACAAACATGATTTTGATAAATTTGTTTTCCATGATGATGAAAAACAAATAGGTTTATAAGTTTGCTTCTAAAGTTGTTAAAAACAAATAGAATTTTGATAGATTTTCTTTCCATGATGATGAAAAACAAATTATTGATATTCATATTTGATTGATTTGTCATGATGATTTGATATTGATGTTGCTTTGACATGATGATTCTTCCTATTCAACAGGAGAGATTGGGCATCTTACAGTTATAGGAGACATTCCCAAAGACATGGAGATTGATTCCACAGCTTGTACAGGTAGATAGAGATGTGATTGAGACATGTGGAATGACCTCATTACTTGAGATGCCTGAGGTGCGTCTCAACAGAGCCTTATTGACAGCTCTTGTAGAGAGGTGGCACGGCAACACAAACACCTTTCATTTACCGACAGGAGAGATTACAGTTACTCCAGAGGATGTATATCACATCTTGAGGATTCCAGTGATGGGCGAGATAGTGATATTTGATGGCCAAGAGGCGGGAGGCACTGATGCCTTGAGGTGGATATTCAGAGATGATGAGATTGCAGGATATTATATCCCATGGAGGGAGATGACAGATTCATATGCACCCTTACCTTCCGTACTTGCAGGCTTCATTGGAGGTGTTTTGTGCCCCGACCATAGGTCGAAGGGTTTTGCAGTCGGGTGGGGTTGTGTACTTGAGAGTATGGTGATGCAGGGTACACGATATGCTTGGGGATCATGCATGCTTGCACATTTATATGATGATCTACACCATATTGTGTATGGTGGAGGCCGGATTTTAGTTGTTGGTTGTTCACTGTTACATATATGGGCATGGGAGCACTTTACCATTATGCGACCATTGACTCAAGGATGGCGTCCTGTCGATTGACTGTATAGATTCAGATATACTGATATCATTGCTCAGCCGAGGCTGGGCAAACTAGATCATTGGCAGTGTCTTCTAGATGATCTTGATACGGTATGCTGGCGGCCCTATGTAGATTGTGAGGCATGGCTAGAGGATGCTAGAGAGATGCATTATGTTTTTGCTGCCAGATATCTAATTGGTTGTACTCCTGGGATTATTGAGAGGTTTGTTCTTGGTTGAGTGTGTCAACAGTATGGTTGGCCTCAGGGTATGCCTATGGGTTCTTCTATTTATGTGCGTCGGCAGTAGGAGATTACAATGTGGGGTCCACGGATTGCATATGATGCAATAGTAGCTGAGTTCACCAGTTTGGGAGCATAGATGTGGGACTACAGAGCTGATATTCTTGATGGGGGGATGACTCTAGAGTATGGTCAGTATGTGCTAGAACATCCTATGCCATGATTATTTGATCCTGATGAGCATGCCGTTCTAGTTGTAGAGGAGAGACCACATGTAGGAGGACATAGGCGACAATGAGAGGTTGCTTCAGAGGGTGATGACTCCGAGGAGGATGATGATGATGAGTCAGATGGGGATGGAGATAGCAGTGATGAGGAGAGTGGAGGTGATAGAGGTGGAGGTGACATAGGTGACAGAGGTAGCATCAGAGGTGGTGGAAGAGGTAGTGGCAGATTTGGTAGAGGTGGTGGTAGAGGTAGTGGCAGAGGTAGTGGCAAAGGTGGTAGAGGTGGACCTTAGATGATACATTCAGCTCCATCGTCTTCAGTAGATCCAGTGGGACCGAGTCAGATATCTACCTTGTAGAATAGAGTGAAAAGTTTACAGGATCAGTTAGCACAGGGACAGGCCTTGGTTACACTGCTACAGGGACAGTTGACAATAGTTATTGCTGAGAGAGATACAGCCAGACAACAGGGTGAGTAGGCCATGGCCCTAGCTGACAGTTTGCAAAGAGTAGCAGCAAGTACCTCGACTGGTGACATGATGAGAGAGGTGACCAGAGCCACCCGGGAGGAAGAGTTATATAGGACCAGGTATCATGATGCAGTGCCACCTGAGTGGAGAATGAGTTATACATAGTCTTGGTCTACTCATAGTCACTCTCGGGCTACCAGTAGGGGTGTATCATAGCCATTACCTCCAGGAGGTCCATCAGGGTCAGGTGGAGCAGGTCCATCAGGTGTAGGTGGGACAGGTCCTAGACCAACACCATCAGAGGATAGCACTTCATAGTGCATTTTGCATGTTGTCTTATTGATACTCTGTTGAGACATCTGTATACACACTAATATGATCCCATTTTTGATGATGTATAGTTGACATCTTTTGTACATTTTGACATTCATTTTTGAGATATATGATATGCAATGATGATTCCTTATGTGATGAATGCATCTATTTTCTATATGCATGATGTTTTATGTGATGGTTTCACAATGTTATGCTTATGATGTATATATGATTTTTTGGATATGAAAATGAAAGTGCAATGCTATGATATGATTGCAATCTATTGATGAATAATTATGAATGTGAAATGATGGATGGTACAATTTATGAATACCCATGATTTTCTTTTTGATTTATAATGTATGCTTTGTTTTTATGATTTTCTAATGCAAATATGTATGAAAAATGTATATGATGATTTTTTTTTTGAATGTCAAAATGTATTGTCATTTATTGGAAAGATATGAAACTTTGATACTTTGCCAGCTTTTGAGAAAAATCTATAAATGTAAAAATGCAAATTCTAAAATGAATCTAATCTATACTAACCATGCAGGGTATCTATACAATATTGCCATTCTGAGAGCTTATTTGTTATTTTTGTTTCATCATAGAGCATTGAAATGTTGAAAGTTAATACAAGCATCAAAGGGTATGCTAGCACCAGTGATGACCTGAGTATTGCTTTCATGATTTTTAATATAGCAAGATAATACAAGCATCTAGGTATAATTGAACCGAGATGACCTAAGTATCACTTGCATAAACAGACAAGAGTTAATATGTTTCCCATGCAAATTCTGAAATGTTATCAATGATACTTAGTAGAGCATGTCTCGCGACCAATTTTCATAGTACTAATGATTTCCTCACAAACAATAGACAAATAAAAATCATACTCCTTCCTTGCTTTTCTAGTTTAGTACATCATCAAATTGCTCTAGAGATATGATAGAAAAATCAACCAACAATTCAAATTTTTCCTATAGTATTCCAAACATTATTTAGATTAAGATCATCCAACTTGGTTATCAGCATTGATGCTTATGTTTTGATTAACATTGTTTTGACCATGTTGTTTGATGTCATTGGCATTGAGTGATTGTTTTGATGTTGTGGTTGATTTGATGTGTCAATGTATGTTGTGGTTTGTCAAACCATTAGTTGTCCATTTGTGATGTTCTAAAAGCTTATTTCCCCTTGCTTGTTTAATCTATGTTTCTTCCCCCAGTGTAAACACAACCTGAATATTATGGATATGTACAAATTTCATCAAGCCATGATGAAACACAAGGATCCCTGTTGCATGATATGGATATGATAGATATGTACAGATGATAGATATGAAATAGATGATGTTGGAAAGAGAATGCAAGACATAAGCTAATAGATAGAGGAGCCCATTTTGATTACAAGTAGTGCCTATTTGCCAGGTTTTCACCACTTGTTTTAATTGCACTTTTTCAAGACTTTTTCTAATTTTTTTTATGGATTTTTTCAGGACTTTTTCTTATTTTTATGGATTTTTTTAGGACTTTTTCTAATTTTTATGATTTAGACATAGAACTTCTTCAAATGAATGTTGTTAATTGACTCTTCAAACAGGTCCCCTTTTGATGTAGATAACTGATATGCTCTAGAACCGTATGCTGCAATGATGACAAATGGACCAAGCCAATTTGGTTCAAATTTTCCTTTCTTCTCTCTATCTTGCTGATTGCATGGATTTTCTTTCAAGACTAAGTTACCTACTTGAAATTTCCATGGTTTAACTCTATGATTGTAGCTACGGGACATAACTTGTTGATAACCCTTCAAATGATCAGCTGCATGTTGATGTCTTTCATCTAATAGTTCTAGCTCTTGCAGACGAGATACTCAGTAGTCTTCATCATTTATCAATCCTTTTAATGAGACCCTAAGCAAAGGTATTTAAACCTCTAATGGTAAGATCGCTTCTGCTCCATATACCAAGGCATATGGAGTAGCTCCTGTTGGTGTGTGAATGCTAGTTCTGTATGCCCACAAAGCTAGATTCAATTGGACATTCCAATCACGACCGACATCATTTACCATCTTCTTCAAGATCTTCAAGATTGTTTTGTTTGAAGCTTTTGCTTGACCATTTCCTTGTGGATAATAAGGTATAGAGAAATTGTGTTGGATGTGAAATCATTCACAAAGTTCGTCAACATCCTAATTTTTAAAAGGCCTCCCATTATCAGTGATGATAGAATTTGGAATTCCATATCGGCAGATGATGTAATTCAAGATAAATGAAGAGATTTTTTTACTGGTCACAGTTGTCAAAGGAACAACTTCAATCCATTTTTTAAAATACTCTATAGTTGTGATGATGAATTTATGCCCATTTGATGATGAAGGATGAATTTTACCAACAAGATCTAGTCCCCACTAAGAAAAAGGCCATGTCAGAGTGAAACACTGCAGTTCCTGTGCATGTGCAGGAATAAGATTCCCATGGATCTGGCATTTAGAACACTTCTTGACAAAAGTAAAAGATTCTTTCTCCATGGTAGGCCAATAATATCCCATTCTAACAAGTTTCTTGGCTAAGGTCAAACCGCTTGAATGAGTTCCACAAATACCACCATGAACCTCTTGTAAGGCTTGTTCAAATTCGTCATGTTCAAGACATTGAAGGAGTGTACCATCAAGACTACATCAGTAAAGGATATCGGCAATCAAGGTATAACGAGACGTTTGGCATATGAAATTCCTTTTTTGGTTTCGGGATAAGTTTGGAGGTAGGATGTTATTTTTCAAGTAGGTATAAATCTTTCCATATAAAGGTGAATCATAACCGGTTAAATGGCATATGACTTGGGTCTCTGGATTATCATAGGCAAGAGAAAACAATTGTTCCACCAAGAATTCATACTATTTTTGATTTTTTTATAATTGTAACAAGGAATCAATTGTAGCCATTGCATCTGCAGCTTTATTATCAATCCTTGGGATTTTTGAAAACTTGATTGTCACAAAATACTTTTTAAAATCATCCACCATGTTCTTGTAAGGTAATAGCTTATCATCTTTATTCTGATAATCATCATTGATTTGGTTAATGACAAGTTGTGAATCACCATAGACTTGCAGCTCTATAATTTTCCAGTCCAATGCTATCTTTATTCCTATGAGCAATGCTTCATATTCAACTATGTTATTTGTGTAGGGAAACATCAATTGATATGATTTTGGAATGGTATGTCCTTCAGGTGTGATAAAAAGAATCCCTGCCCCCGAGCCATGTTGCGTGTAGGATCCATCAAAGTACAATGTCCATGATTTCTTAGTTGTTACTATGAAGATGTCTGCATTAGGAAATTCAATGTGCATTGGGTTTTCTTCTTGTAAAGGTGCTTCAGCCAACTGATCTGCTATGACCTGTCCTTTTATAGCTCTTTGATCTACATAGTGAATATCAAACTCACTTAAGATCATTACCCATTTTGCAAGTATTCCTGTTAAGGTAGCTTTGCTTAAGAGGTATTTTAGTGGATTGATTTTGGTTATCAGCTTAACTGTATGAGCCAACATATAGTGTCGCAACTTTTGAGAAGCAAACACTACTGCTAGACAACCTTTTTCAATGAAAGTGTAGTTTAGTTCATGACTTGTTAATGTTCTGCTAATATAGTATATGGCTCTTTCTTTTCCTATAGAATCCTCCTGTGCAAGTAACGCTCCCAAAGATAATTTTATTGCTGAAATATAGAGTATGAGGGGCTCTCCTGGAACTGGTGGAATTAGGACTGGTGGATTCATAAGATATTGCTTGATCTGAATGAATGTTGCTTCACACTTTTCCTCCCATTTGAATGGGACAATTTTATGCAATAGATGTGTAAATGGTAAGATTTTGTCTGCCAGTTGAGCTATAAACCTCCTGATGGATTGTAGTCATCCTTGCAGTGATCGAAGTTGACTGATATTTTGTGGTGGCGGCATGTCCATTATAGCTTTTACTTTTTTTGGATCAACCTCTATGCCCTTTTCTGAAACAATGTATCCCAGGAGTTTTCCAGATTTAACGCCGAAGACACATTTCTTTGGATTGAGTCGAACATTAAACTTCTCCATTCTGATAAAGATCTTTGAAAATATTTCTAGATGTCCTTCTCTTGTGTTGGATTTGGCCAGTAAGTCATCCACATAGTCCTCCATGAAGGTGTGCATCATGTCATGGAAAATGGTGGTCATTGCTCTTTGATAAGTTGCTCCTACATTTTTAAGCCCAAATGGCATGACATTCCAACAATAGGTACCCCAAGGGCACATGAATGTTTTTTTATCTTGATCCTCTGGTGCAATCTTTATCTGGTTGTATCCTGAAAATCCATCCATTAATGAATACATTGCATGACTAGTAGTTAAATCAACAATCATATCTATGTTTGGCAAAGGGAAGTCATCTTTGGGACATGCTTTGTTCAAATCTCTGAAATCTGTACAAATTATAATCCTTCTGTCTGGATTTGAAACATTTACAATATTGGAAATCCATTCTACATAATCAATAGTCCGAATGAATCCAACATCTAAAAGCTTCTTTAACTCTTCTTTAACTAATAATGCGACATGTGGATGCATTTTTCTAAGTTTTTGCTTCATAGGTTTTTTCCCTGCGTTTATAGATAAATGATGCATTATCAGATTAGGATCTAATCCTGGCATATCGGCATATGACCAAGCGAAGTTGATTTGATTCTCCTTCAAGAAGTCCATGAATTTCAGTACTTCTTCTACTGTTAATGCTGCAGCAAGTTGCAAGGTTTTTGGCTACTCTGTTGTACTTATGTTGATTGATTTTGTGGGCTCAATCAAAGAAAAAGATCTTTCTTGATAATTTTTGGGAAGAGTGTCAAGTTTCTCATCCTTTAGTGCCTCAAAAAGGTTTTCACTATTGGATTCGCTCTTTATTTTTCTCTTGTTGTGATCTACCACTGTCGTTTTTTGGTTTTCACTGATAGATCCATCTTTTATTTCATTTATTTTGCAGCTAAGAGACTTGACACCCTCCCTATCAAAATCTTGAGTATGAGATTCTTCGGTGGAACAATTTTTTTCTTGATTAGATGAACAAAGGAAATTTATAATATCCTCATCATCATGGAATGTAGGGATATGGATAGGTGCATCATTGTCGCAATCAATAAGTTCTGGATAGACTAAAGGCATGGAATCATTAGGTTGGGTAAGGTTTTGAGCTGTCAAAGTCATGATATGGTTGTCATTTTCATGATGGACAAGGTCTATGATGGTATTCTCCTATCGATTATCAATCTCATTAAAATTTGAATCATCCTCACTTGAGTCATGATTGCTTTGTAAAACATAATCAAGTGGAGGCCTTGAGCCATCCCCTTGTAAGAACGTGGGTGCAAATTTGTGTATGACATCCACCCTTTTCTCTGTTAAGAATGTATCATCAAAGACATCATCCCATTTGTATTCATTGGAATCATTGTTTGAACTATTCTACAATTGAAAAACTGATCCATAAAATTTTTGTAAAGTGACATCTTTATGGGGCTTATTTGAAATTGATTCTCCTTCATGAGTTTGTTGTGCTTGTTGTGAAGTTGACTCTTTTGTATCCTTACAATATCCAAGTCCTGTTTTATCTTTTGGATGTATTGAAATAGGTTGAATTGGCTCAATGATTCCTTCTTTTCTTTTTCCTATAGGACCATTTCCTTCATAGCCTATTCTTTGCATGATGGTATACCCTTTTCCATATTGTTCGGTAGGTAAATTGATGTGCAAGAGAGATTCATCTTCATCTTTGTATAGCCAACTTAGGATGTCCCTATCTTCGGCTTTTTCCTCGGTGGTGTTAGCTTTAATGAATTCTCCATCAAAATTTGTGATTGGCACAAAAGCTTGGGATGTAGAGGATGTTGCAATCTTTTGATTTGATAGGGTTGGCTGACCATGTGACCTCGGAGGAGGTAAGGTAGAAAGGCTTAGCAAATATTTGCCTACTCCTTTGTCTTTAAAATGTAGCTTGGTGTCAAGATTCTTTGTCAATTCTTGCAACTAACCTTTTATATTAGAAGAAGCAGTAAAAGCCTCCCTATTGTGCAACACAAAGGCATTTTGAGTTGCTTGAAGATTTGAACAAGTTTGGGTGCTATTGTAATCAGCTTGTATAGTTATTCCTGTCCTTCATACGGAAACTTGATGCATTGATGGTACGTTGATGGTACTGCCTGCATATGATGAATCCATGGGCGACCCAAAAGTATGTTATAGGAAAGATCATGATCTAGAACCTGACAAAATGTATTTTTCACAATTGGTCCCACTCTGATAGGTAGCATTATTAGTCCTTTAGAAGCTCTTTCTTCATCATCATATGCCCTGATAGTTATTTTCCTTCGTGGATCAATGGAATTTTCTGATATTCCTAAGGCATGTATTAGCTTTAAGGTACAAATGTTTAAATTGGCTCCTCCATCTATGAAAACATGTCGGATTCGATGTTTATGGATCATGACTTTAAGATAAAGTGATGAATTATGCAGATGTGTCATAGAGGCATCATCTTTTTTGGAAAATGAAAGACAAGTGGGGGAAGACAAATGTCCCACCATGGCTTGAAATTTATTTACATCCATATCAATATCGATAGTTGTGTTTACAAGAGCTTCTTCTAAAATATTCTTGTGTACAGGAGATATTTTGAGAAGTTCAAGGATGGAAATTTGAGCTGATGTTTTTCTCAGTTGATCAACTAGATTATAATGACTTGGAGGAGGAATAGTTGCCTTAGATGAACTTCCTTTTAGGACAAATTTTGCTTGTCCTCTCGTAGTCACATTAACCTATTGATATTCTTGTTTTTCCTTGATTTTGATAACATTAACTCGTTGATCATCTGGATAGATGTGGCGGATTATGTTGTCTTCAACATTGTTTATACTTTTCACTCTGGTATCTGATGTTTCCCCCTTTTGATAGTTTGGTAAAGGATCTTTGAATGCTTGATGATTGTCGTTGGTATGATGTCCTTCAATTTTGATGGTGCCATTGTCAATTAAATATTGTACTAGATTTCGCAAGGCTTGACAATTATTTGTTCTATGACCTTTACATTGATGATAATTGTAATAATATGAGTCATTCCATGATGGTGGTTTAACTCGTGGCTCAAAATCTCTTTATGGAGGTAAGGTGATAACCTTATTATTGAGAAGCTCTTTGAGATCAGACTCAAGAGATTGACCCAAAGTGGTAAAATTCTATTGATTTGAAAAGAATGGAGATCTTGGTAGATTTGATGTTTGTGTATTGCCAAGATTGTTGTTGAAATTACCACAATTATCCTTGTTGTTTTGATTGGTCATGCTTTCTTGATTGGAGTTTTGTCTTTGTTGATTGTTGTTTCCTTGTTGGTTGGTATTTCCTTGTTGATTGTTTTGTGGAGCACTTGATAGGTTGAAGATAGATGATCTTGTTCATAGATTGTTTGCATCCACTATACCATCATTGACGACATTTTTATTTTTGTTCCAAAACCTTGTTTCATCATTGTTGTTCTGGTTGGATGAACTTGGATTATCAAGTTTTATCACTCCTCTTTTGACCAAGGCCCCTTCAATGGTGATTGCATTTTCAATCAAATTTTCAAAGTTATGAGGACAATGAAGATTAAGCCTGTAGCTTAATTATTGATCTAGGCTATTGATGAAGATATCCATCTTTTCCTTTTCAGGGATACGACGAGAATATCATGCAAACAATCTTCTCCATCTTTGCAAAAACATAGTGAAAGATTCCCCTACTTTTTGTTTCACTTTACAAAGATCAAGCATGGTTATCTGGTGTTGGATGTTGTAGGCATATTGTGATATAAACTGATTTATTAACTCCTCAAAGGTTTTGAGGGGGGGAGTGATCTTAGAAAGCCACTCCATGGATTTTCCACCCAAACTTTGTGGAAACAATCGCGTTAATTAGGTATCTTCATAAGCGAATTCTAGACTCATATTTCAGAAATCTCTCACATGTTCAATGGGGTCAGTTTTTCCATTGTACCCATCAAATTTAGGGATTTCGCAATGTTTTGGAAAAGGGATCATTTGAAGACTCCTATCAAATGGATAAGGAGATATGTCATCCAAAACATACTTCTTTGTTGCACCCCCTTGCATTTCCTTTATTTTCCCTTGTAATTCTTTTATCTGTTGAGTAAGGGCACTAAAATCATTAGGAGGAGTTTCAGGATTCTCCTTAATCCCTTCTATATCAAAATTGGAAGGTAGTTTAGCTCCTTGATTAGCTAATGAAATAAAATATCTTTCTTTGTTTCATTCTAAAATTCTTTCCATAAATGTATGGAATTGTGGATCCTGCTCTGCTTCTTGATCCTTTTCTTCTATTATCTCTTCTATATGAAATGGATTCTCTTCCTTCTCACTATTATCACCCATTTTTCTTGTGGTACTTTCTCTTTCATCTTTTTCTATGTGCTTTCGAGATCTCGTGATAACAAGCATAAGCTTTGTCCCAAATTCTACTAAATTTTGATCAAAAGAACGAAATAGTGCAATTTTTGATGGATATGAAAGTCAAGATAGAATGAAGATTCTATGACTTAAAAGATTTCTAGTCTTTAGCTCGTGTTTTTCCCTAATTGAAAGGATGAAAATCCTATTGGTGGTAATTTAAGCAAAAGATCAAGAAAAGATGATTTTGCACTTTATGAAGTTTGATCGTAGCTTCGTAAAAAGATGGATTTGTGAGAAATGCCAAATGCGATTGAGTTCTCTATTGCAGAAATTGATTTGGATGAGTAGAATATTCAATTGCAGGTTGGGGAATATAAGAACGAATACACTGATTGTGGTTGTGCCTTTGAGAAAGGGCTCTTCTTTGAAAGAAAGCTCATGAGTATAATGGTTCTACAACATAATCATCAGTGAAACCTCTGACACAATCATGATATCGATGGATAAAGGTTCTATGTTTAAGTAAAACCTTTCAACTTTGGTACAAGAATCATTTTTTCTTCAATAGTTTCTTCTAGCTAAGTGGTTTCTTTGGATTTTTGATTCATTTGAGAATGGATTTCTTGACAAAGGTTGTGGATTTCCAATCTCTTAACATGAGGGTAATCAATGTAATTGTGAGTTTTGGATGATCTTTACTGAATTAATGTTTTGAAGACACATCAAGCAAAATTGTAGAATAGTTGTTTTTAAGTCCTATACTAAACATCAAGTGTATGATAAAAATGTTTTTTCAAAAATTGTTTTCACAAGTTTTACACATGACAGATAGTTCAAATAGAATCACTCTTAGTACTCAAGTAGGTCACCATAGTAATCAATAGCCCACATCTTAAAAATGCGTCGACTCATGTAGCCGTGTCACCCCCGAAGGGGCGCCCGTGTTTTTGTCTTTTCCAGACGCATACTGAGAGTGACAGAAGTGGATATCGGATCCCCTGAGAAAACGGTCCTTGGCAGTTATATGGTGAGTATCTTGGGGGTATATTCTTCCCTCCCCCGCACTATGATTATTATGGTGTTCAAAAACTGACTTCGGTTAGATACTACACTAAGTTCATAGTAAGGGTTTCCGTTCGGTGCGGCAAATGATATACTCCCTCGAGAGACCTCCCAACCTTTAGAACAGAGGCTTTGGGGATGGTTATCAATGTGCACTTCCATCGAATGAGATTTTCATCAACCATCCGCATTTGATTAAAGTGGGTTGGAAAACTTGGCTTTATTTGTTCCCACTTGTGTCGTTCCCGTAGGGTGAGTACTTTTTCCCACTACAACAGGCCTTCTAAGAGGTATTATCAAAGCTTGAAATTGCATGAAAGAAAATAGATGAGTTTGGAATTTTGATCACCTAGTTAAGGGGAGAGCATAGGCCTATCACCTTTTAATCAAAGCAAGCAAGAGTTCAATTTTAAGCCCAAATAAACAATTTTCTATGATAGGTGAAGATATTGCTTCACAAAGACATGGAGTTCTTTTTAGTCCAAAATAGAAAATGACGTGACTATCCTAGGATTGCTTCATTCTTTCCAATTAAGTGACTATCCTAGGATTGATTCATTCTTTTAAAGCTCTCACTGGCCGCGGTCACATCGGATCTAGTCAAATTTTACTTAAGTCACATATTACAGTTGCAGATTTACCAATTCTATGCTAAGAAAAAAAAAGAAATGTGCTAAAACAGACATAATGGGCGCTGCAGGATGACTGATGGGCACTACAGGATGACTGATGGGCACTGCAGGATGATTGATAGGCATTGTAGGATGACTGATAGGTGTTGCAGGATGATTGATAGGTGCTGCAGGATGACTGATGGGCGCTGCAGGATGACTAATGGGCACTGAAATAGAGTTAAAGAGTGCTAAACTAGGTGTGAATAGTGCTAAAGTGTGTTTAATGTGCTAATACGCTCTTTTAGCTGTAACCTATAGAAAAATCTATAATAAGATGTTAAAATTGGGGCAAGAGCCCCACGGTGGGCGCCCAAAATGTGTGTGGGAAATGTTAGTATCAAAATAAGATAATAAAAACACACCAATGCAACATTAAACTAAAGAAAGCTAAATAAAATGAAAAGAGATCAAACAAAGATTCTTTAGAATCGTTCCATTGTCCTCTATCTCCAGGGATTTGCTTGAAGCTACTGCTCTTAGATTGTGTAAGCAAAGCTTCTCAGAATGGCAATTGCAGAACAAGTATGCAAAGGGAGAGTACTTCTCTATCCTATATGCTAGTGGAGTGTAATGTTGATGTATGGATATGCACAGGGGTTGTAGATTATGCACAGGGACTGTGGATTATGGATGCTTCTGAAACTAAGCTATGAGGATGATAGGCCATGATATGGAATGCTAATATGCTAAGCTATGCTATGCTATGATTCTAAAATGCTATGAATGCTAAAAGGATGATTGACTATAGTTTTCCTGTATGAAAGCTTCTCCTATTTTGAGAGACCTGATAGTCCCTTTTATAGATTTTTACAGGCAAGAGCCTGGCTGGCAAAGATCAATGGCTATGAGATTGTCTGGTAATTTTGAATGGTGAGAGATTGAGAGGTTGAGAGGAAGATGGAAGATGTTGGGAGGTTGGAGAGAAGAATGGAGGTTTGTCTTCAACCCACGAGAACAACTTTGCTCAGAAACAGAGACATTAATTTTCTGTTTTGAAGTTTGTTTCACGGTTGTTGTTGATAAATCCAAATTAAATAAATAAATTTAATTAATTTTGTGTGAGTTTGAATATTTGATTTTAGGACTATAGAAGACTTAATTAAATATTTTGGAATATTTAATTGTGATGTGACTTTAGAAAATTTAATTAAATATTAGAATATTTAATTATGAATGGACTTTTAGAGGATTTTTAGAAGAGAAGAATATTTAATCTTTATTTGAATAAAATATTCAAGTCAAGATTATATGATAATTAATATAAATAAATCATGATGTTTATTTAATTAATTAAGAAATGGATAAGAAAAGTGATTAAATAAACTTATTTATTTAATCGAAATGAAAGAATGAACAATATAAATAAATTATTTAGATTTATTTATACATAGATTGAATTCAGAATTTAATTAAATATTAAAAATATTTAATTAATTACCAGACTATTGTGATGTGACCATTTTTAGGTGTATACAATAACTACTAAACTGAAAGATTTGTTCCTTATGAGAATTAAAACAATCACCCATTTATAATCTTGGATCTTAAAAAGCTACTAAATAGTGTTGACGTGCAATATTTGGCTCAACCAACCTTTCTTATTAACACTATCCCTCCTAATCTCCATCCATAAGATAAAATTAATAATTAAAATAAAAATCATGTCACAGTAAAATTAAAGATAACATTTTAAAAATATATTCATTACTTACTATTAAGTTAGTTCCTAATCTATGTGAAAATGCATAATTATCTAAATTAGCTCCAATAAATCATAACTTTAAAACATATGGATTAAATTTTGCATATGAAATTATAAGGGAATTTTTTAAACCACAAATGAAACTCATTAAGCTACAAACCAAGTCAACCTTGTCATTTACCATGAAGTTATCTATCTATTACATTTATATCTCCTTTTAAAATGATTCATGAAATAATATTATCTTAACAATTATTTTAATGATCTCTAATGGAGGTAAGGTTTATAGCTAGATAAAGTATATCTCAAAATTTAACTCCTACCTAGAAATAACCTAAAGAAACCAGTATTGCTTTGTAGTCATCCATCTTACTGTCAAAACATGATTTCTTCATCAAATCCAACTTACTACTAATAGTTTCCTATTACTAGGTAACTATACCAAGTCCTATCTAATTTTATTTTCTAGCAAAAACATCTCTTCATTTTCGCCTTGGAAAAATTACTATCTTTAGACATTATTACATCTGTTAGCTCTCAAAAATGCAGGCGGAATGCCTCAAGAGGCTGCCAATCTCTTGATACGTTTTAGGGTAATAGATAGGGTAAAAAGCTTTCAACCTTCTACTCTTCAGGTGCTTCTAAACCTAGGCGGGTGTACCTATCTGAATGAAGCAGACTTAATGCTTATCTTTCTTGAAATGCTTTGTCCACAATGGCAGATGAAAGTGAACAAATGAGATCAAATTTAGTATAAATTGTATAAGAATTCTAAAAATAAGACCTAATATGTTTAGTTAACAAATGTAAAGAAAATGAATGAATCTGAATGATGAAATTGCAGAGATAAGTGCCTTATTGTGTATGTAGAGTCGAATGAAACATAAGTGGGAAACTTATTTTGGAAAAAACTCAAACTACTAGCATATATTTTGTTTATAACTTGTATAAACATGCAAGATTATGACTACTAAGCTCTACTTTAATAATCCAGATGAATTCTCCCTGATTACTGTGATCAACCAAAAGGATTTAATCTATCCTTGAGAGAACCAATTAATTAATCACACAAATACAACAAATGTACACTAATAAACTAAAAATAATCTTGTTATATCAATTTAAACAACCAGAAAGAATCAACTTGGAGATAGCTGAGCAGTACTTTTCAATAAACTCAACAGACAATTGACACCAAAAATAAACTGCCACACCAACTGATTTTCATTGAAATCGCCAGTTGAAAACATGCATCATAGTCTATGATATGAGAACTCTATTCTACTGTATCAATTCCTAATCTACCTACTATATTCTAATCTAAAACCCCTCCTCCATTCACAATCGGGAATGAATATTTATACACCAGCATTTGAACAAACATATCACTTCATATTAAAATGTCATAAAATAGTTGCAATTGGGCCAATTAATCAGCACTGAAACAGTAGCTGAGACAACCCCCTAAGTATGCTGAAGGAAATTATATCACTGTCAGTCACCCCTTAGTTCTCTGTGTTTCTCCGTATTTTTCTAATATCGGGGAGACCTCCTGTAGATTTCATCATGCTTCATCCAAAGTTATTTTGTATATCATTGTGACCCTCTATCATCAGGGAGACATCATACAGTAATCAAAATGCGTTACCGAGAATCTCTTTACGTTCACTTTTGATCACCCAGACATAAAAATTCTTATACCAATAGAGTCACCATTTTGCTTTATCGGCGAGATTGGATAGGTTTGCTGAGACTCCTCCTGATAACCTTTTGATAAAAACCTTATGTCAACAAGACCCAACAAAGTCATTGAGACATCACTCTGAATATCACCAACTCCTACCGAAATAATCTTTTGCACAAGTTGGTGAGGCACCACGGAATCGTTATGACATTTCACCGAAGTAGTAACTTTTTCTGATAAGACTTTTAGTGCATCAGTCGGTGAGACAAAAGATCCTTGGTGAGACCACATATCGAATACAACACTCATGCCGATATGTTCCTTCTCTATCACTGAAACAACATGTATGTTCTGCCAAATGGTGAATGCACATGACTTGTGATCATTGTGACATCAGATGAGTCTTGTCGATAGGCAACATAAACTCATATTAACAAGACTACTCAATGGGTTGGGGAGACTATAATGAACTCATGCCGATATAGACCATAATGAGAATAATTCAAGACTCAATGGAATTTATGGGGCTATATGGGAAAAGTATGGGTAAAAATATCATGAAGAGAGGAAAATGTGCTCAAGGTAGGACCCAATTGGAAAATGCATGGGTATGGATAACATGAAAGATCATCAGAAATTTACAGTTCCAACAGTGGCTTCGTCTGGGGATGAATGATAGTAAGATCATTGTAAGGATTCAAATCTTTGGGTGAGCAGACCAGACACAAAATGATGAGCAGTGAGCAAAAATGGAATGAATGGCAATGGAAATGAATGCAAAATGGAGATGGAGAAAAACCCTAAACTACTGTACATGGAAAATAATTTTAAAGAGGATAAGCAAGAGTTGTGCATGCACTGGAAACCCTTAATCCTCTGTGTTTCAACTTCATCAGTTTTGAACGATTACGGTCTAAAACTCAAACCATACTTTCCCCTGTCAAATACCTAGTTTTGCCTTGAGTTCATCATATTCCTCTTGAAGATATTCATGCAGTCTTCCCTGTCACTGTTACTGAAAGTTTTTAGAGAATCACCATGGGGAAAATCTCTATTATTTTCAACATACAAAGTATATGCGTATCCAACACAAAATTCCTCATTATATTTCTCACTGTTATGCTTTATAAACCATTCTCCCAGCTATACTAAAATTTGATCATCAAAGTGCTTCTCTTGAGAAACAAACAACCTTGTCATATCAATATTGTTTGAGACAAACAAATCTAAAACCTTTCGCACTTCTTCGGTATCATCATTTGGAGACAACACTAGATTATGACTCATATCCTCAATACCAAGCATATATGAACCAATCAAAAATGAACTTCTATCATCCTTGGTATGCAAATAAATATATTCTCCATATGAGTTAGAAATTCCAAAATCACATACCTCTCCTCGAACAGACACATGTATTTGGCCAACACCAAAGGTTTCTCCATCATCTCAAGAAAGGCATTGGGAGTCATAAGAATCATTACAAAGAGAACTTTCACTACCAAAAAAAATGTAAACTGGACACAGGACTTCAGGATCACCATCATGTGCACATCTCTGGTATTCAAGAGTTAGCAATTCTGAAATTTGCTCACTGCTAAGTGAACATGTTTCTACATTTTCATCACTACATTTATATTCTTCACTTTTTTCATCATTAAAAAGAGGTCCAAGATCATCAAAGAATGAGAAATCAGAAATATTACTAGCACAATCATATATTCCATCACTTTGTTTGTCTTAAAATATCTCCTCTTTATCATAAAGTGGATTTGAAAATACCTGAAACTCATTCATGGACACACCTTTGCAAAATATCATCTGATCTTCTTTTAACTCCTCATCATACAATGGGTTTGAAAAAGTTTGGAAACCATTTTCAAACGTACAAACCTCTTCTTCGTCAACTATGTCTTCATAGATTTCAACTGCAGTTGGAGATATTATTTCATTGTCGAATGGACCTGTGTTGTTCATTGCCTCTTCCTCTTGATCATCACAAGAACAGCAAAAATCACCATGTTCTAAATCAAAATCTGAATACTCAATAGACCCATCATAACATACACTGTCACAATCTGTTATGCAAGACAACTCTCTTGTATCTTCATCTTCTTCATGCAGGCTATCATAGGAATCATATTGAATTGCACATGTCTTATCCTCTACTGGTTGCAGTGTCTGATCGATCTCCTCATATTCATCTGTGATATCACCTCTGTCTTCATACCTTTGTATGGTATCAATAACTTTATTCACCAGATCAAAGGTACGTTGCTTATTTGGCAAATGAATTGATTCAGGCTCCCATGCCCTTACAAACTGCTCAACAAGCATGGCCCTTGTAGGCCTACAATTAGGAGGTAATTGCATACAAACATTTATCATCCTATTGTATAAGGAAAATTCATCCTCTCCTTCATGTCTCCTTATGCTAAGAAATGCATCAAAGGGGTAAATTCCACATTCTAATTTCGTGATGGAGTCCTGACTTCAAGTATATACTTTCTCATCCTTTTCTTCTTCAAATTGTTGATCCTGGGGCATATATTACTGCACGTTCTGATCAATGTCTCTGTCTTCTTCAATGATGTCACAATTATCTTCATATCTTTTCTTGTGTACAAGGTCTGTCCATTCATCTAGTTGATCTAAATAAATTGGTATGTATGATTCAGGCCAATATACTGGGTTTGGCTCATACACTTTCATGAACCGTTGAATGATCTCAGACCTACTACGTGGGAATTTAATAGGTATTTTCCTGCAAATATCCATCATTCTGTGGAGCAAAGAGTGCCTAGATTCTCCTCTATATCTCCTTATGCTAAGAAAGGCATCCAAAATATTTTTGAAATACTCATCATCTCTAGATTGTTGGCTCCGATACGTACCTTGTTGTCAAATACCTAGTTTTGCCTTGAGTTCATCATATTCCTCTTGAAGATATTCATGTAGTCTTCCTTGTCACTGTTACTGAAAGTTTTCAGAGAATCACCATGGGGAAAATCTCTATTATTTTCAACATACAAAGTATATGCATATCCAACACAAAATTCCTTATTATCTTTCTCACTGTTATGCTTTATAAACCATTCTCCCAGTTGTACTAAAATTTGATCATCAAAGTGCTTCTCTTGAGAAACAAACAACCTTGTCATATCAATATTATTTGAGACAAACAAATCTAAAACCTTTTCGTACTTCTTCGATATCATCATTTGGAGAAAACACTAGATTATGACTCATATCCTCAATACCAAGCATATATGAACCAATCAAAAATGAACTTCTATCATCCTTGGTATGCAAAGAAATATATTCTCCATATGAGTTAGAAATTCCAAAATCACATACCTCTCCTCGAACGGACACATGTATTTGGCCAACACCAAAGGTTTCTCCATCATATCGAGAAAGGCATTGGGAGTCATAAGAATCATTACACAGAGAACTTTCACTACCAAAACAAATGTAAACTAGACACAGGACTTCAGGATCACCCTCATGTGCACATCTCTGGTATTCAAGAGTTAGCAATTCTGAAATTTGCTCACTGCTAAGTGAACATGTTTCTACATTTTCATCACTACATTTATATTTTTCACTTTTGTCATCATCAAGAAGAGGTCCAAGATCATCAGAGAATGAGAAATCAAAAATATTACCAGCACAATCATTTATTCCATCACTTTGTTTGTCTGAAGATATCTCCTCTTTATCATAAAGTGGATTTGAAAATACATGAAACTCATTCATGCACACACCTTTGCAAAATATCATCTGATCTTCTTTTAACTTCTCATCATACAATGGGTTTGAAAAAGTTTGGAAAACATTTTCAAATGTACAAACCTCTTCTTCATCAATTGTATCTTCGTAGCTTTCAACTGCAGTTGGAGATATTATTTCATTGTCGAATGGACCTATGTTGTTCATTGCCTCTTCCTCTTGATCATCACAAGAACATCAAAAATCACCATGTTCTTAATCAAATTATGAATACTCAATAGACCCATCATAACATACACTGTCACAATCTATTATGCAAGACAACTCTCTTGTATCTTCATCTTCTTCATGCAGGCTATCATAGGAATCATATTGAATTCCACATGTCTTATCCTCTACTGGTTGCAGTGTCTGATCGATCTCCTAATATTCATCCGTGATATCATCCCTGTCTTCATACCTTTGTATGGTATCAATAAATTTATTCATCAGATCAAAGGTACGCTGCTTATTTGGCCAATGAACTGATTTAGGCTCCCATGCCCTTACAAACTGCTCAACAAGCATGGCCCTTGTAGGCCTACAATTAGGAGGTAATTGCATACAAACATTTTTCATCCTATTGTATAAGGAAAATTCATCCTCTCCTTCATGTCTCCTTATGCTAAGAAATGCATCAAAGGGGTAAATTCCACATTCTGATTTCGTGATGGAGTCCTGACTTTGAGTATATACATTCTCATCCTTTTCTTCTTCAAATTGTTGATCCTGACACACATATTGCTGCACGTTTTGATCAATGTCTCTGTCTTCATCAATGATGTCACAATTATCTTCATATCGTTTCTTGTGTACAAGGTCTGTCCATTCATCTAGTTGATCTAAATAAATTGGTATGTATGATTCAGGCCAATATACTGGTTTTGGCTCATACACTTTCATGAACTGTTGAATGATCTCAGACCTACTAGGTGGGAATTTAATAGGTATTTTCCTGCAAATATCTATCATTCTATGGAGAAAAGAGTGCCTAGATTCTCCTCTATATCTCCTTATGCTAAGAAAGGCATCCAAAAGATTTTTGAAATACTCATCATCCCTAGATTGTTGGCTCCAATACGTACCTTGTTGCATATTCTGACTGATGTCTCCAAGTGGACTAGAATTGTACTACACTTGACATTGATCACATTGACAATCTTGATAACTTTCCAATCTTTGTCCAGGAGGGACAGGATAAGCATTTACTTGCTCTGATGGCTGTGATAAATAATTGTTTTGTTGTGCATGATATGCATCACCTCCATTGTAAAAATTTCCAATTGTATTATCAGGCATTTGTTGAATCCAAAAACCACTTGCATTTGTGTATTCATTCTTGTCCAATTGTAGCCTCTTCTTTTTCAATTCTTTAATTCCTCTCATTGACAGCTGTTGTTCAAAATATTCTTTTGTTCCATACACCAATTCCATTCTTCATCAAGTATTTTCCAGAGTCGCCACCTACTTTTCCAAAAGTAGGAAAATGATTCTTTTTGATCTTCTCCCCAGCAGAATCACTCCTTCTGAAACTTCTCAAATTACAAATCTTCCTTCACTGACTCTATATGATGGTCTTTAACTGAATTTTCTGATGTTTGTCCCCATCAGAGTTGCCAATTTGTTAGCTCTCAAAAATGTAGGTGGAATGCCTCAAGAGGCTGCCAATCTCTTGATACGCTTTAGGGTAACAAACAAGGTCAAAAGCTTTCAACCTTCTACTCTCCAGGTGCTGCTAAACCTAGGCGAGTGTACCTATTTGAATGAAGCAAACTTAACGCTTACCTTTCTTGAAATGCTTTGTCGACAATGGCAGATGAAAGTGAACAAATGAGATCAAATTTAGTATAAATTGTATACGAATTCTAAAACTAAAACCTAATATGTTCAATTAACAAATGTAAAGAAAATGAATGAATTTGAATGATGAAATTGTAGAGACCAGTGCCTTATTGGGTATGCAGAGTCGAATGAAACATAAGTGGGCAACTTATTTTGGCAAAAACTCAAACTGTTGGCATATATTTTGTTTATAACTTGTATAAACATGCAAGATTATGACTACTAAGCTCTACTTTAATAATCCAGATGAATTATCCTTGATTACTATGATCAACCAAAAGGATTTAATCTCTCCTTGAGAGAACCAGTTAATTAATCACATAGATACAACAAATGTGCAGTGATAAACTGAAAATAATCTTGTTATATCAGTGTAAACAACCAGAAAGAATCAACTTGGAGACAGCTTAGCAATACTTTTCAATAAACTTAATAGACAATTGACACCATAAATAAACTACCACACCAACTGATTTTCATTGAAATCACCAATTGAAAACATGTATCATAGTCTCTGATATGAGAACTCTATTCTACTGTATCCATTCCTAATCTACCTACTGTATTCTAATCTAAAATCCCTCCTCCATTCACAATTGGGAATGAATATTTATACACCAGCACTTGAACAGACATGTCGCTTCATATTCCAATGTTGGAAAATAGTTGCAATCGGGCCAATTAATCATCACTGAAATAGTCGCTGAGACAACCCTGTAAGTATGCCGAAGGCAATTATATTGTTGTCAGTCACCCCTTAGTTCTCTGTGTTTCACCATAATGTTCTGATATTGGGGAGACCTCATGTAGATTTCATCATGCTTCATTTAAAGTTATTTTGTGTATCGTTGTGACCCTCTACCGTCAGGGAGACATCATACAGTAATCAAAATGCTTTACCGAGAATCTCTTTACGTTCACTTTTGATCACCCAAACATAAACATTCTCATACTAACGGAGTCACCATTTTTCTTTATCAGTGAGACTGGACAGGTTCGTTGAGACTCCTCCTGATAACCTTTTGATAAAAACCTTATGTCGGCAAGACCCAACAAAGTCGTTGAGACATCACTCCGAATATCACCAACTCCTACTGAAATAACCTTTTTCCCAAGTCGGTGAGACACCATGGAATCATTATGACATTTCATCGAAGCAGTAACTTTTGTTGATAAGACTTTCAGTGCATCGGTTGGTGAGACAAAAAATCCTTGGTGAGACCACATGCTGAATACAACACTCATGCCAATATGTTCCTTCTCTGTTGCCGAAACAACATGTATGTCCTGTCAAATGGTGAATGCACATGACTTGTGATCGTTGTGACATCAGATGAGTCTTGCCGATAGGCAACACAGACTCATATTAACAAGACTACTCAATGGTTCGAGAAGACCATAATGAACTCACGCCGATATAGACCATAATGATAATTATTCAAGACTCGATGGAATTTATGGGGTTATATGGGAAAAATATGGGTAAAAATATTAGGAAGAGAGGAAAATGTGCTCAAGGTAGGACCCAATTGGAAAATGCATGGGTATGGATAACATGAAAAAACATTAGAAATTTACAGTTCCAACAACATCCTTGATAGTTCTAATATCATCCTCATTATAAGAAAATAAATTAATATAAATTAGGTGGGATTTACAATTGTAGTTTATTCCTTTGTTAATTAGTGGGGTACAATGTTGTTATTCTTATTTGGATTCATATTAATCACTATCTAAATGAATCTCTTCATTAGATCCATTCTAAAATTATGTTTCATCATTAGTTATAGTGTCCCATATCTAATCTTTAAGTGAACCCACCTCTTGACATCACATATTTGTTAATAAACTATAGGAGAAAAAACAATCTATAGATAGAAATTACATTCTATATGTAATCCATCTTCCCTAGCATAGGATTTTAAATCTTTTGTGCCTTATTTCTATTATTATAACTAAGGAAGATACACTTCATTAATCTCAATTATAACATAGACTTATTTTCCTTAGGCACATGGATATGTATTCCTTGAAACCAAACATTATGATATGCTAAAGAAAGATATTATTTCCAATATGAATATTATACTTCCCTAATATTGAGATCATAATGATTTGATGTAATGATAAGATTTTTAAATTATATTAAAGGAATATGAAATGTAAAGTATTACATGGATTTTTTTATTTATGTAGACAAGAAATGTAAAGTAGGAAGGATGTAGGGAGGGAGATAAAGAGTAGAGAGAGAGAGGGAGAGAGGGAGGGTGGGAAGGAGGGAGAGAGATAGAGAGATGGGCTGGTAGAGAGGTAGTTCTTGAGCTCAAAGGAGAGAGAGTCAGATGCAGGGTTGGAGATAGTGAGAGAGAGAGGTCTAGAGCATAATAGATGAATAATGAGTGAGATAGAGAGAGAGAGAAGGATGATACAACTTGTTGATTACTAAGATTTGACATGTTGATTACTAAAATATGACTGTCTAAAAAATTATAAGATCTTCCAAAAACTAGAATTTGCAAATGTATAACTCCAAAGCTTTGAAACCACTTTAAAACATCCTAAGACTATATGCATGAAATATAACTTAAATCATAAAAAGTAAATGTCCATATGTTTATTTCAGGTATATAGTTTCACTAATAGAGAAAGATAAAGACAAAGACAAAAAAAATAAAGAGAAAGAAAATGCATTCTAAAATGTCATCATTCACATTTGGTGAGCACCAAATTTGGCACTCGCCAAATGGTTTACATTGGGATATACTAACCTTTTGTGTTATATTTTCCTTTGGCATCCAACCTAAACAGTTGGATGACCATTTCATGTCAAATACATGTTTTTGGAAAAGGTTAAAATATTTCACACATTTCTGGTCATCCTCTCCATCAAGTTTGTACATGTTTCAATGCAAATATATAAAAATACCATGATGGTGTTAAGCTCTCTCTTATCTATCTAACAATATAATTTTTTCATGTTTTGATTATGTTAAGATTTTCATCTTTAATTTCTTTTGTTAGTGTATTCATTTTTATCAAAAACCAACATGTGGTATTTTGGTTAAAGTTTTTTACTTGTTCATCGAATTTTGTAATAAATTACATTTTTAGAAACTAGACTCCATTCAACACATATTGAAGGATAAAAAATTTTTTTGATTAGTTTTCAAAAAATTGGTGGGATCAATGCTCAAATTTCTATTTTTCAAGATGTGTCTACTTTTAAAATTAGTAAAAAATAATTTATTCATTAAAAATTAGCTAAAAAATCTAGCATAAATTACATGGTGTTAGCTAATTTCTCAGTGAAGCAATTTTTAAAATTCTAAAAGAAAGTTACATTGAATGGGGAGAACGCTAGACAATATGTTATGTTTTTTTGAAAAAATAGGACCACTTTTTGTGCTCCCCCTTTTTGAAACACTTAATCTTCACCATTTTAAAACTAAATAGTATTTTTTGTACACCCCTCCGATTTGTTATGTTTTCTTGACAATTCAGATACTTTGTTAGACTTTATTTTATGTTATTGTTATTCTATCATTGACAATGGAGTGATGATAGACTATATTGATGTGATGAAACATTATATGAATAGTGATTATGTTTAATATGCTTTATGTTTGCATAGATGCTTAGTTGTGATGACATTGCTATATATACTTATTGTAGTTTAATTGATATATTATCTCATCAGTTGATGTGACATTGTATTGGTGAAGAGAACAGTATTGCACCACTCGCTTGTGAGTGCCCTATGATTTCCGCGATTCTCTCTTCACGATGTGTATGAATTACTATATGTATACATGTATGACTCTTGCTTGTGTTGTAGGTTTGCAGGAACAAGACAACGGCTTCACTTGGTTTCACAGGTCTGAGCGTGTCCACTACTCAACAGTAATATTGGGAGATAGTAACAGGCTACCTAGTCATACCTTTACCCTAGTACAGTGTGTCGTCAGTTTGAGTTTTGGTCTTAGCCTTATCATTGTTGTTTTGGGTATTTTATTATTGTGCAAGTTTAATTTGGTAGATTAAATGTGTATTTGATTTAAATATTTAATTAATTGAATTATTGTTGTGAAGGCTTTAGAATAAATAAATAAATAAATTTAATTTTGTTATGTTATTAAAAAAATTTAATTATTAAATTATATGGGAATTAAATAAATAAGATTATTGAAATTTGTTGAAATATATTAATTGTTTTATTTTATTTTAAATGCATGAGGTTGGAAAATATCTGGGCTTGTTGAGGGAAAAGATATTTTGTTGGGATAACTGTGAGTTAGAAATTTGTTATCTTATTGTTGTAAATTGATTCTCGGGGGAAATATTGGAAAAAGGGAAGAAAGTTGTTTCATGGGAAGAGTTTTGGTTTTTGTTGAAAATTGGTGAGGAATTTGTGGATCTCTCAGAGGATTTTATTTAAGAATCTTGTTGTAGAATTCTTGGCTGTGGTATTGTTGTATTTTCTAGAAGTCAAAAATTTACTGGAGGAACCTTTGACAACATTGGCATTTTGAAGCTATAGAGAAGCTCGACAACAATTCTTGGGGCAACAGTTCTTCCGGAACAGGTTCCTTTATTCTTTTTTGTGAATTTTGAATTGAAAAGTTGTTTATATTACTATAATGCAATTTGGAAATGTTTAGGAAAATATTTTCAATACTATAGAAGCTCTTGTTTCTTTCTTTTAAAATATTTTCATGAAAGTTGAGCCTCTATAGAAAACAACTTAAAAAAAAATCCTATGTAAATTGATCATTTGAAAGAGTGATACAAAAGGAAATTATAGATCTCTGTAGAAAATCATTCATTTTATTTTGGTTTCCCTATTTCTTTTAATTGTTGGGAAAATGAAATCTTTGAGCTTTCATGTAGAAAACTTCTTCTGTGAAAAATTATTGCCCAGTTTTAACTAGTGCTTGGATTAATTCATATGTAAATATATATATATATATACATATATACATATATATTTAAATATATATGTACATATACATACATATATATATATATTATATAGATATTGTATTTGATTTTAAACATTGTAAATTTCCTGAGGAAATTTTATTTTAAGCGAAATTATACAAAATTGCCATACAGCAAAATTCATGACTTTTTTTCATTGGAATGGAAGTTTTGTATATGTATTGAGGGGAAGCGTTGTCTATCCCAGTGCCGAATCCCCTTAAGGGAGGGTCGGTGCTGTGAGGCAGTTGGTGCTGCCTTGTCTTACCCATGCTTTCTCGTGAGGGGAAGGCTGTACAGTACGCGGCTACAGTAATTGTACAGTCCACGGAATTTTAAACACGACCACTGTGATTTTTGTACTTCATTTTTTTGGAAATTAAAATATATGCTATATTTATAATATATATATTATTTATATATATATATGTTATATGTAATGTATATATATATATTATATATATATATTTATGTTATTTTTAATATAATGCTATATATGATCAATAAAATAATTTTGTGAGGAAATGAATTTGTAGTATTAAATAAATGGGGTGCTTTTAACCTATAAGTGATTTAATAATTAAATAATATATTTATATGTATATATATAATTACATTTAATATATATATATACATATTAAATATATTTATTTAATGTTTGAATTTTACAATAGATATTTGTAAACATGGTTAGCTAAATAAATATGATTGATTTATTTTTATTGAGGAAAATTGAGTTAATTTTATGAGCACTTATGAAAACTAGAAGATGAACAATTAGTTTTATTCATTGTTGAAATTGTAAGTTGGAATTATATGCATTTTAAATACGCGAAATTGATTGTAATGGATTTAGGAAATCCGAATGATAGCATTTTTTAATTGCTAGAAGTTGTATTTATAAAAGCACATGTTTCTGTAATTGTGTATTGGGGGGAGTATTTGATGTTGTGGAAAATATAAGTCTTCTAGAGTTGTAATTTGTGAAAAGGGGTTGCTGTAACTTTAGTTCACCCTTTGAGTTTTCTTAGGTAGTGCACGTATTGGGATTCAGTATCGGACATCTATAGGGATGTGTTACCTTTTGAGGTGTGTTGATTATGTGTGGTCAGTTTTAGTGCACTGTCTACCCTTGGGTATAGTATGAGTTTATGTGTTGTCGATAGGGGAGTGGCTTTCAATGAGGGCCGGGACACAAATTGGTCCTAGGACAACTCGTGTGGTAGTCAGTTTAACCAGTGGAAATTAAATAACCTATTTTTAGGGGAATGGGTAGTTTAATACATTAACTTTATAATTTAGCCTCGGTCATTGGCTCAAGGGCTTGTGTTAGACTTGAGATGAGTCAGGAAGGCCTGGAATGGTATGATCGTTATCTTGTCTCCTTAAAAGATAATTGATTCCGCTCTGGTGTGCATGTGGGGCTAGAGTTCATAAGAGGTTACCAGGATAACCCTAGAGGGGTCTGAGACCTAGGAAGATCTCCTTTGGATAACCAATGCAACCATTGTGATGACACTCCTATGAAAATAGTTGGTTTATTTGTATTGTGTTTGTAATTGATTCAGTGATTCTAGAAGAAATGTGACCATTGTTATTGTTTACCTATACTGTGAGTATTTCGTATATGGCCTGTGTCTAGAGGTAGTAGGATTTTTGTGGTTACCTTTTACTATCTCCTAGCATGGGGGGTAGGCCTATAGGTACCATATGGTTGGGTGGTGTGCATCTTATATTGTTGAGTTCTCTTCCTATTCGTGATGGCGAGATCTTCTTGTTCCAGGAGCTCGTGTGCTTCTCTGGAGCTGTTCTTCTCTTTCTTCATTGTAACTGTGGATCATTATGTATAATTGTAGTACCTCATTGGTATTGAGGTGAACCTTTGTGATGTAATTGTAATAATATTTATGATATATTCATTATTGGATTTAATGGTGTATTGGATGTTATGTGGTGTTGTATCTCTGGAAATATGTTTAATACATTTCTATGTGTTAGATTTATCTTGCAATGGTTTAATGCTTTGTTGTATGTTGTATCTTGAGTTTAATATTCATATGCTATGGTTGGTTTAAATTTTATAAGTAATGGTGTTCACATGTAGACGTGTTGTGTAGCCTAGAGGATGTATGTGGTTAGAGTAGGATACTTTACTCATCTTGTTTTACCTTTTAAGAAAAAAATTGTTGGGCTTCCATAGTGTTACATTGTCCTCTAGGTTGTGGGATGGGGTTTTACACTTGGTATCAGAGCCTAGGTTTAAACATTGGGTACTCTAGGTTAATGTTGGAACCATTAAGTTTTTGTGTAGGATTTAAGTTGCATATCTTGTCTTACACCTTGGTGTGTTTATGCAGGATCATGCCACCTAGGAGAGGTCGAGGCCATGGAGGCAGACATGGGGGTAGCCAACAAAACTCACCTCTACAGGTTTCTCATGATTCTACCAATGAGGAGCAACAGGATTCTCAAAACATTCTAGGAGGCAGTATTCAAGATCCAAATCCACCAGGGATCGAGGGTGCATAGTTGCATCAGTTATTGGAGGAGACTCTTACCTGTCTTGGGACAAGCCGGGAGGTAGATCAATTTTTTGTTAGAGAGGGGGATGTACCAGCTTAGTCAGATGCAGTTGTAGCTACACATATGAGGGAATTACAATGGATCTTGCAAAGATCTAGGCAATCATGGATTGGCCTATGTCCACGAATGTGGCAGAGATACGTAGATTTATGGGGCTAGTGAGTTACTAAAGGAATTTTTTTAGGACTTTTCTAGGGTAGGACACTCTATTACTTCTCTTCAGAGGAAAGGGAAGAAATTTGATTGGTTAGAGCAGAGTGAGGCTGCATTTCAGACATTGAAGGAGAGGTTGACTAGTGCACCGATCCTTGTAGTACCTAATTCTACAAGAGACTTTGTTATATGTGTTGATGCTTCTTTAGAGGGGTTAGGAGCGGTATTGATGTAGGATGGACAAGTCATTGCATATGAGTCACGCAAGCTCAAAGATCATGAGTTGAACTACCCTATGCATAATCTTGAGTTAGCTGCAATAGTACATGCCTTGAATCGATGGAGATATTTTCTATTGGGCCACCGTTTTGAGTTACATAGTGATCATTGGAGTCTACAATATATTTTTACACAGCCTAACCTTAATGCTAGGAAAAGGCGATGGACGAAGTTTCTCTGTGAGTACAATTTTGAGGTGAAGTACATCCAGGGGAAGGAGAATGTAGTGGCCAATGCTCTTAGTCGATGGAGGCACAAACTGTCTGAGTTGACTCTTACTGTGGATTTGAGGAGTTAAATCCTTACCACACTTCCTACAGATAGCTGGTACCAAGAGGTAAGGTCTGAGATTGAGTTAGGTAGGACTTTGGATGGCAGGTACTCAGGATATTCTTTGGAGATAGATGGGTTATTGAGATACATGGGACGTATATTTGTTCCATCTTTGAAAGGGATTCATACCTTGATTTTGACAGAGGAACATTGGGCACCTTACTCAGCTCACCATGGAGTGAAGAAGATGTATGTCGATCTATGATCACTTTATTTCTGGCTAGGTATGAAGTGAGATATAGCTGACTATGTATCACGGTGTTTGGAGTGTCAGCGAGTTAAGGCTGAACACCAACATCCAACTAGTCTTCTACAACCTCATTTGGTTCCTGAGTGGAAATGGAACATCATTTCATTGGTTTTCATTGTTGGTTTACCCAACTCTTTGTGATGACACGATGCGATTATGGTGACGGTAGATAGGTTAATGAAGGTGGCACAATTCTCACCTATTCGTTCCTCCTATAACGCTTCGTCAGTTGCTAGAGTGTTCATGGAGGACCTTGTGAGGTTGCATGGTATTCTGCATCAGATTATTTCTGATAGGAATCTTGTGTTTACTTCGGCTCTTTGGACATCATTACAGTATGCTATGGGGACACAGTTGAACTTCAGTTCAGTGTATCACCCAGAGATGGATGGATAGACTAAGAGGATCAATTAGATCCTTGAAGATATGCTTCACATGTATGTCATGGAACATCAAACACAATGGGAGGATTATCTCTATCTTGTAGAGTTTGCTTATAACAATGGGTTTCAGAGTTCTATTGGCATGGCACCTTCTTAGGCCTTGTATGGATGGTCGTGTCAGACTCCATTGAGTTGGGATAGGTTGGAGGACAGGATTTTATTAGGTCTAGATATGTTACATGATATGGAGCAACAGGTAGTTTGGATCAGAGATCATTTAGTAGCTGCACAAGATAGACAAAAGGAAGTACGCAGATGCACACCATTTGGATCGCCAGTTTGTTGTAGGTGACCAAGTTTTCTTGCGAGTACGATTGAGGAAGAGTCTGATCCGTTATGGAAAGGGTTCTAAGCTTGCACCTCCTTTTGTTGGGCCTTTTGAGATTCTAGAGAAGATTAGGCTAGTTGCTTACCAACTTGCTTACCGCCTAGTCTCTCGTGTATCCATGATGTGTTCCATGTTTTTGTACTTAGACCTTATCATCCAGACATTTCTCATATCCTAGATTGGACTGTTTTACAAGTAGAGGATGGGTAGCTAGCTTTGGATCTCGTGGTCATTACCCAGCACAGGAGACTCACCCTTAGGGGTTGAGATATTGAGCAGGTGAGGGTCCAGTGGGATCCTAGAGATGACACTTATGCTACATGGGAGGATGCTACTAGGATGAGGGAGCTTTACCCTTACTTGTTCACATGCTTCTAGGAGTAAGCCTGATCCTGGGCTTCCGTAGTGTTGCATCATCCTCTAGGTTGCGGGATGGGGATTTACAATTTTAGAAAGTAGATTCAGAGCACTAAAACTCTTGTTTGTGTCACATTTTCAAATTTTGAGCATTACTATCTTCATTTTCTCGTTGAATATCAGACTTTACTGATTTAAAAAAAATTGACATTGTAAGACCCCCTTTTTGTGCCACAACTTGGTGCACTTACCCAATTTTTAATATGTTATTGTTGGTTTTTTATTTTGGAAAATTCAAATTCATTTGTCGACTTTCATAATTAATTTTTTGAAAAATGAATAAATGCACATAAATATAAGTCTTTTTCACCATTTAAAATTACTAAGAAATTTGAAAATCAATTGAGCATATTAAAAAGAAGTCAAACGCATAATTATTAGCATTATTTAATACTCGTGTTAGCAATGCATCAAGTTTATAAGTAAGTTTGTTCATTTTTTGTGTTCATTTGTTTTGTGAGTACTAACACTTGTGGGACTACTTATCAACACAAAAAAATTATCCTTGCATGAGATGTGTATCATGAATTTAGTCCATAAAGGAGATAAGATATGAGTGGTAAGTTGTAGCACTTGTCATTTATCACTTTTTTTTATCCATTTTCCTTTTTCTAAATCGAGGGTAGCCATTATTTATATCATTATAGCCATTGTGGAGGTGGATAATCTTTCAACATTATTAAGATAAATTTAGTTAGTTAGAATATTTTAGATTCTAGAAATTTTCATTTGAACATATTACATTACTCTAACAATAAAAAACTTTATAGATGTGTGTGCTTCACATAGATAAATTAGGCTTTTGTTCATTTAAAAAAAAAAAATCTTTCATACTTGGACTTGTGCAACTTCAGATCCTTAGACACTATAGTTGATTTCCATACTTTTAAACTATTGAAATATTGCACCTCTAGTCTAAGGTGCCATCACCCTTGTCTAGCTTATTTTTGTCCAAATTTGAGTCATAGTTCTATATTTGCGACCTATGTGTAGTATTATTTTTGTTTCTAAAATTTGTTTCATTTTCTATCACTTTCATTTTCTTTTCTCTTCATTATATGATTCCTTATTTTTCGTGAATCTTGTAATAAATATATACACATATAGAGTTGCTTCACATTTTTACTTTCAAGATGTCTTATTCTTTTGGCAAAGTAACATCTTCTTTGAAGTCTTTGGTCAATGTGTCATTTTTCTCTTTTAGTAGCATTCCCTAACACAAGATGAAGCTCATGTTTCCTCCTCTCCTAAAGTATCTCCTCCTAAACATGATATCTTGGAGCAAGAAGATGAGATCATCAAAAGCTTGATAAACAATAATTTACCTACCTTCATTCAAATATTCTTAGACAACATAATGAACATTCATGAAGAATCCATATACCACCCCCTTCTCAAGATTTACCTATAGGCTATAGTCCATCTTGCATAAATTACACTCCACATCTCTACCAAGAATCAACAAAGCCTATCATACTTTCACTTGACATGTTTTCTTCCTCTCATAAATAAACCCTTTATTCTTCATCCCTTGACCATTATGCTTACATACAAATGATACCCTATAATTGACATTCAAAAATCCTCCCACCTCAAAAATGATGCTTCCTCTCCCAAAGTTATTAGGAGATATAGATTTGGTCCAGTTGTACATATGGGAGCCAAAATTAGGCTTGAATTTCCCATAGCCACTTGCCTATGAGTGCATATCGGCCATGTGCGTATTTGTCTCACCTCTTTGGATACTCACCCAATAGATAGCCTAAAGTTTCGTTGCCTCAGATTGAGCATGTATTTTTAGACAAACAACTTAGATCTGATGCACAACATGTGAGACAAATGATTGAAGCTTGATCCACCCCTTTTGTTTTCTTTTATTTTCTTTATATCTTTGGCAGTGTATGCTTGTTCCTTGTTGTTGCTCCTTATATCATTTACATGTGTGTTCTTTTGTGCTTATGTTGGTTTTTCATAGGATCTTGATCCTAGGGGCTTTGATCACCCCTCTTAATCATTGTCATCCTATCTTACTAGCATTTGTACACTTGGACCCCTCTTGATGCAATTTATCTACTTTAGTGTAAGTTTGAAGTGAGTTCCTTCTCTCACTAAAGTGGGGGCTAAATGTAGTGTAGAAAAATGTATCCCTTTACATTTTCACACTTGTTTGGTCCCTTGTGAACTAAATGGACTTAATTGTGCATTTAGGGTGTTGTAAATTTTTTTGTTACACTGTCACACTAGTCTATGGTTTTATTAATTAATCAGGCTTCTTTACACTTTAATTTTCCTTATTTTGAATCCATAAGCCTTAAATAATGCATATTTCCAAGGATAATCCCGACATACATCTATCAACCAATCATAATTTAATGTTTTTGGATTGTATGGCCTAGATTTAGTGATTTGCGACTCATACGCCACCTTGGGAATATGGTTGCCACCTAGGTTTCGAGGCCTAGATCTAAATTTCACATTAAACTAAGCATTTCTTAAACAATGTGTCCCAAGCTTAGCCTAATGGGACTCATATGCCACAAATAGCATATGAGTCCCACTTAGCTTAGACCTAAATTAAATTCAAATTCTTGGAGGGATTTTATTCTCCTATTTCTGATGTCGGCTTATAGTGTTGTAATTTCAGGAAATTTGGTATAAACAAGTATAAATACAAGGTTATTTCACTCAATTTTAATCTAGCATGTTGAACAAGCATCCTTATAGTAAATTTGAGTTCACAAGAGCATTCAAGAGATGATTATCAAGTGTTTTAAAAATCAATACCTCCTAATAACTTCATGATATAATTTAAAAAAAAGCCTCATTAGCTATATTGCCAAAGTTAGTTTTTTTCTCTTGAAATTGTCATGACCTTGTACTTGCAGGTCTAAGCCTTTAGTGTTGGGTTACCATTCCTTTTTTTAGCCTAAATCCAAATGAAAAACATTCTATGAATTTCAAACCTTTTGGAACAAGTACCTAGTTCAAAATGGGTACCTATTTTAAAAACTGAATGGGTATTTGTTTTAAAGCTGAAAAATGACACTTCCCCTGAATGTGGACCCAACTTATTGCACTTACCCATAAATCCTCCCACCTTAAAAATGATACTTCCTTTCCCCAAAATAGTCACTCATCCCATTTAAACAATTTTTTCAATACATCTCTTGATTAGGAGATCCATTATTGCCATGGTTTTCAAATCCTTTTTAAACAGTGATTTAATACAATTGATGAACAAAGAGTTTAAATCCCTATAGATCCCACACTTCATCTTTCCACAACAAGAATAGGATACCAAAATCCTCTCCCTCCACCTTTGTATAAAACATTCATGTTAGCCTCTACTCAACAATCAAATCATCATTTGCATAAAAGTGGATTACTCTCAAGTCCTCACCCTTTATCCAAGGTAGAAAATAAATTATGCACATTCCTTCAAATGTTTATAATAACCCTTTTTCCTCCATGTGAATGAAATTCCAATAAGAAAAAACAACAAAATTCATCCTTTTTTTATATCATCAAATATTTGGGCATTCTACAAATGAGTGTAGTTCCTTAAAGAAGAAAATACAATGAATATTTCAAATATATGACATCCATATGGATCCATATGAGATACTAAATTAGTTATTATTGTGTTGCTCCTTGTTATATGGAATTCGTAGCATCATATATTGCTTTACCATTAATGGGGGCACAAAAAAAATTGTGCAACCATGTTATATCAATAAGGAGAAACACAATAGTATCCACAATTATTGTCCTTGTCCATACACTTGGGGAGCAAGGATATAATTTTGTGAGGTGTGTATTATATTTAAGGACCTCCTCTTCATCCTTTGTTCCCCTTAAATATTAACATAAAAAGAATGCTAACATTTTAAGGGGAGCATATGGGTCTATGTAGGATCATGTGGGGCCAAGCAATGGTGATACAACAAAAAAAACATGACAAGAGGAAGTGAAAAGTGAGCAATTCATGTTTGAATTTTTGGTTGGGTTGGTAAAAGGTATGTATTGCTAAGGTAAAGACCAAAGGAAAACCAATATCCATTAATAACAAATATTCAATTTATAAATAATGAATATATGTTACTTGGCTTTAACAATGGATATCCATTATGTATATCGAAAATCCATTGTAGGAAACTTACAACTTTTTGAGATCAAGTACATGTATATAATATAATATTACTATTAATTTCATATTAATAATTATCATTAATATATTAGTATATATTAATACATTAAAAATAATGGCATATTAATAATATTAAGATATTAATATTATTGATATATCATATATATTAATATATATTAATATATCATATATTTACTAATATATATTAATATATTAGCTTGGATGTAAATTTTTGGAAGTAGATTGGCAAGAAAAAGGATGGCCTAATCAACTATGCTAGAATAAAAATTGTCTACCTAAATCGGACTCCTTCATGTGGTTAGCATTAAGGGGGCACATTTTGACAAGGGAAAGGATTAAGAAATTGGGTTTCCATGGGAAAAATTAGTGTGTAATGTGTAAGAAGCATGAAGAATCATTGGATCACTTGTTGCTACTTTATAAATTCGCTCATAACTGTTGGATGCTCTTATTAAAGAAGTTGAATTGGTAGACATCAAGTCTGCAATCTTTGAAGTCAATGTTTCAAGGTTGGTGAAAAAATGTAAAGAAATCTGCTTTTTCATGTATTTGTCATGTCATCCCTTTATTGCTAATATGGGAAGTGTGGAAGGAATGCAATTGTTGAATTTTTAAAGGAAAATGCTAGGTTTTAAATCAATGTGTGCAAGATTAGAATTGGCAATTTTAGAAGTGGTGAATGTGGCAACTAGGAAAAAAAGAAAAAGAAAATATCCATTTAGCCAGGTTGATAATTTTTTGCAATAGAGTTGGCCATAGATCAGACTTCCAGTTGGGTATGTGTAGGATCATGATGGGCCAAAAAGTGGTGATATGATGGGTATGTGGCTGACGACTTTTTTTCAACCCAAAATTGATGAAATGAAAAGGGTTTTTAAAGGAGATTCTCAGCTTTCCACTAATATAAATTATGCTTTACTTTGAATTTAATAAATAATTATTATTCATTTTTTATTTGAATTATGACTAAAGTCTTGATTTGATAGGATGATTGAAAAACATCTATAGCTTTCAAATGGTATCATATTTTTTGAATCCAAAACATGCATCACATTCTATGCTTCACATACTATAAGATTTAAAAAAAAAATGAATTTCATGAATTTTTGACCAAGTTAAGGTGGTCGACATACGATTTTTATATTTTTTAAAATTTGTAATAAAAAATCCATAATTAATTACTTACTTGGAAAACAAATACAAAAAATATGCATCACATCAGGACATGAGTCCTCTAATTATATCTAAAATCTTATAAAAAATATTATCATTTTTGTGGTTAGGTGGTCAACGACACCTACTTTTTTTCCTTGAAATTTAAGTACTGCATTGAAATTTCAAATTTTCACCAAATAGATTTAAAAAAAATAAAACTAGTAGTTTAGAAACTACATTCAATTTCCTATAGATTCTATTCTTACATTTTTTGAAATAATATATATAAATTATTCAAATTTTTATGTCAAGTTGCCTAACTCTGATTTTTTTGATTTTTTAACGACTTAAGGGCCTATTTTTTCCATGATGATCCTGCACATACCCAATTGTGTCTAGTTTCATGAGTAGCTACTCAAAACCATCTTAGGGAAAGGTTGTGCAATGGGAGGGACCATAGGCAGGATGGCTAAAAGTAATTTTTGATGGTGCATCAAAAGCGAATATTGGTCCTTAGTGAGCAAGATGTGTTTTTAGGTACAATATAGGTGAAATGATTAAAAAGTGATATCATGCTATCATATGGTTTTAGGACATAGAGCACACCCACTTCTCTAATTTCATTTGAGGGTAACCCTAGAGATCTCAATCAAATGATGATAATGGGATAAAGAGATCTACTAAGGGACTATCCTAGGGTATGTTTAGAGATTAATGAGGGGTTCACCACCAAGTTAAGACTTGGAAAGATAAATGAAATCCTAGATGCAACACTAAACCTTACTTCAATGCAATGACTCTGAAAGACATATAAATTAGAATAAAAAGCTTTGAAATCAAAAGTGTGTGCCTAGAAATTTGTAGAGGATTGAATGAAGAATGGAAATGTGCAAATCTTGAAATGCAGGCCTATTCGGACTCATTCACCAATCTGAGTGAATTAGTCCTAGATCAAGGTTTCTACATAGGAACAATTTTTTGGAAAAAGGGTATCGAAAACTACAAAATTCTCAAAATTTACCTAAACTGGGACTCATTCACAAGAAGTGGTGAATGAGTCTAGTTAGGTTTTTGTGGAGCTTTAAAATTTGAATATGACCTTCAATTTTTTCTCTTTCTCTTCCTCTTTGTTTTCTGGATTCGAAACCCTGATTTTAGGGTTGTAGGTGACCTTTTGGTGAAGACTACAACCTTGCAAATGGGGAGACAACTCCAACAACTTTCTCCAAGCTTGTAACTAAATATTCAATAATCTTCAAATCTTCAAAGCACTTGGATCTGCAATCACACAAAGAGAGAGAGGGAGAGAGAAATTATTGATTGTTAGGGAATTGGGGTTTTCCTTGGTCAAACCCCTTGTAGGTAATTAAACCAAATGATGAGACAGTGAAATGAAGGTATGAAACATGAAACAAAGAACATGAATCATGGAAAATAATACCTTGAATGATGCCTTGTAAATGATTTCTTGTAAATTTGTAACTCAACATGAAATGGTCATGAAGGATATAGATCTTGATATTGATAATAGGAGTAGAAAAATTCTTGATCTTGGATCTTCAATGCTACATCGCAACACTAGCTCAATAACATGCTTGGTGCTTAATATGCTTGAAATGATGATGGATTTTGAATTGTTACAACAATTGATGAAGAATTATGCCCTTGGATTCTCTTATAAAAACTTTAATACTCTTGTGAACTTAAATTTTCTATTATGAATGCTCTCACAAAAGTCTTAGGCGAAAATGAGTGAAATAAACTTGTATTTATACTTAATTATGCAAGAATTCTCAAAATTACAACACTATAAGCTGATATCAGATCTAGGAGGATAAAATCCCACCAAAAATTGAATTAATTTTAATTTTGGGCCACACGAGACTCATTCGCCCAAGGTGGTGAATGAGTCCCATTAGGCATAATTATTGGGACCATTTTTAAAAATGCTTAGAAAGGTGTGAAACCAAGTTTGGGACCCAAAAACCTAGGTGGAAATTATTTTCCGAAGGTGGAAAATGAGTCCAAATCACTAAATCTAGGCCATACAACCTAAAAACACTTGAAATATGATTGGATGTTGATTTGTGTTAGGATTATCCTCAAAAAGATGCATTAAATGAGGCTTTTGGATGCAAAATAAGGCCAATTAAAGCATAATAAAGCCCAATTATTAATGATAACCTTAGAAAAGTGTGAAAGTTTGTTACAACACTTTACAACACTTCAAATAAGGCATGATTAAGGTTTATTAGGTTCTGTTAATTAATAAAACCTTAGAAAAGTGTGAAAGTGTGTTACAACACTTCATGACTTTAGCAAGGTACCATTTATGTTTATTATTTCATAAGGGCCCAAGACCTAATGTGAATGTGTTAAACACATTACAACACTAAATCAAGGCGATATCATGTCAATTTATCATTAATTATTCCCCAATCAAGAAATGAAAAGGATGACTCTTTTCTGTCATTACAACAAGAAATATTCTACTGATTGGGGCTCAAAGGCTTCAGGAAGGAACAAACAATGAGGCTAAAGCTTAAGCTGCATTGTTACCTATAAATTTAGCAAAAAAGTTCTCTTTTTCCAAATTGAATTTGGAAGGGGACTCACAAATTTTGGTGAATTCTTTGGCAAATGGGAGTTCTCAGGTGTGGAGGATTAATAAATATTTCCAGCTCATCAAATATAAGTTAGAGTTCTATCAAGATTTCAAAGTATCACACACCTACAAGAGCAGAAATTGGGTGGTGGATTATTTAGCTAATTGGGTTGTCTCAAATGCATTTGAGAAGGGGAAAGTTTTCTTTGATGATTTTATGGTTATTAAGGTAGAAGATCTCTCAGTTTGGTGATATCTTCTTGTATAGGGAAGAGTTGCTTGCAACTAAAAATGAAAATAAATGATATGTACTACTATGGCCAAATTGCAAATGAATAGTTTTAGGTGAAATCAAAGCTTGAAATATAGTAAATTTGGGGGAGGATGTTAAATAACACACATTTATTCAAATAGAATGCCCAAGTCAAACAAGGGTTGAGAACCAAAGCAATGGATAGAATGTAGAGAAGGATGGGTTTCTTGGTTTGGAGGTCATTCTCATGTGGGTGGGAGCTTGTTAAATTTTGGAAGGTTGGGAAGTTGTAACTTATAATTTGTGTGAATTTTTTATGTGTCTAAGGCATATGCAGGGTAGAATCGTGATAAATTATAATATGCTAGCTCCAAAGAAGAACATGATACTTTTTTTGGGGGCGTTGGTGTACTACAAGTGGTGGAGGTTGATTGAAATTGAAATGATCTTTTGTAAATTTTTTAATTGAGAATAAATAAATAAAATTATGCAGGCCCTCCTTGCTTTTACCAATCAAACAAAATAAAAAATATATATTAATATATTAATATGTATTATACATGATTAATATATCATATATATATTAATATACTAATGTCATATATAATGTCATTAATAATGTTAATAATATCATATTAATATATATCATATTTTAAAAAATTAAAGTGGTCACAAAAACAGATATCCATTTCTTAAAAATTGGATATTGGTTTTCAGCATTACAAAAAAAAAGGGGGGCCACAAACAATCATTTTAATAGTGATTGTTAGCAGTAGAGGGGACCAAAAATGGATATTAGAAAAACTAGATATATATATTTGTGGTGATAAAAACCAATCTCAACCAATTTTTGTCAATTTTTTCAACAACAAAACACCAAAAAAGTATGTTAAAATGGATTTTTTAAGGATTTTTTTAATTATTTTATATATTTTTTTAACAAAATATTAAGTTTTTTTCTTGAAATTTTAAGAATTAAAACTATGTTAATTTTTAATTTTTTTATTTATAACAGGGTTTAAATAGTACAAGATTTAGCAAACTCTCCACCAAACCCTCCTCCACCAAATTTTCCTCTAGAAAACCATCCTTTATTTAAGGCCATAATTGAAATAAATATTATTGAATTGAGAAACATTGCTAAGAGATACCATAAACATCAACATTTGTGATCAGTCACACCAAATATATAAGCCATAATAAGTCATGTTAGGAACATCACTAGCCAAAATTCTTCATTTCAATAGTGGAGAGATGTGATGAGGTTGCAATATGAAAGTGGTTTGGGGTATGAGGAAATTAGAAAACTAGAAATATCTAAAGCCGATTGAGCCCAACATTTTGTGAACCCAAGAATAGGAAAAAAATGTTGGTTTACACAAACCAAAAATTTCCATAAAATGGTGCACCCATTATGGCATAGTTGCAAACTTTTGGAATCGTTGGTGGATGGTTTTTGATAAACCACCCAACAATAATCTTGATGTCCCTCTATACTTTCTCCGCATATTATATTCAAATTATTTTTAGGAAGACATGTCAACTATTTTGATTTTAGGAATTCTCAGGGAGTGGGTATGGACATGCCCCAAAAGAAACTTGGGGAAATGTGTTTGATGGAAGGTCCCTATATTCCCCCTCCTCGTCTTCCTCCTCCACCTCGAATACCCCATCCAAACCTTGTTTCTTATGTGACTCAACATAGTCTCTTGAGCATACACTCTTTGACCTACCATTTGATTGCAAAGTCATCACAATTTTCCCAACTACTAGAAGGTGATGCTCCTTGTGCTTTAGTTGCTACTAGTGCAACATCATCATTCAAGCATACATGTCTAGGTCCTATGGGAGATACATATGAGACTCCCCTAGATACATCTGATTATGAGGTTTATGATGCGTCACAAGTTGTATGAGATGAGGCACTAGTGGTATACAGGTGCAACATAGACGTGCGAGGGAGGAACATGTGCAATTCCCTCTATCATTGCAAATGAGGAGCAATGGCATCAATATTTTATGCAAGTAAAACTTAAATTTATTCCATGGTGCATTTCATTTAAATTTATTATAACAAATAGTACATGTTACTAATGTATATTTAAGTGGGATTGAATAGTTGACAACGAAGAAGCAAATTAGAGATGTGTAGCATGGCACTCTTTAGGCCATTGACTTTGGCCTATACACAATGTTATTTTTTTTGTACATGTAATACTTTTTCATTGTACGCATATCATTTAAATCATGAATAATTAAATACATACTAATTTATATCTTGATCTTATTTTACATTTGCAGTCTACTCCAGATGTAACTGATGTGACACCATTTACCATGATGAGTGCTCAATTAATTATCTTAGTTGCATCACCTATTCGGGTATATGGTTTTTTATATCTAGTAGATATAATTTTGTAAATATATATGTAGAAATATGTTTGTTTATGTTTGTCTTCAACAATTATATATTAATTTTGTAATTTTTATTTTTCTTCTTGTAGAGTATGCCTCCATCTACGTCTACGGATCTAAGACCAAGACAATATGGTAGGACTCCTGAGCTTCCTAAGTGACCATAATTTACTAAATGTATGTCAACCAAAGATAAAGTGCTTGAGGTAATGAATACTTGAATTTGACTTGAATTTATATGTTTAGTATAGTTATTAGATATTAGTTTGAAAGTTATAAAAAATAGGGGATAAATTTCTATTTAGTAGTTCAATTTATTTACTATTAAGAGCTAATTAATCTAATTTGTGGTTCAAATTTTTTTTGTGTAGACATCTTCTCATCCATTAGCTAGCACAAAGAGGTTATGTTTTGGTGATCCACCAGAAGATTAGGATTTTCTTGACATGGCATAGCCATTTGACATATGCATTGTATATATATAGACCATGAGATGGCATATGCCACATTTTGTAAATATTTTTTTGAGTTGGCATATATATCCAAATTTGTATATGTAGACACATAATTACTTTACACTTTTATATATAAAAATTGATATTCAACATATTTTGTTCATTGTCTTCATGGTTTCCTATTTTCAATCTTAAAATTTGAATGTATAATCACTTTATAATGGCTGAGCTATGACGGAAAACATGTTATATAGATATTGATTTCTTGAAATCTTGCACTTTAATATTTTATGAATTACATAGATCATTTTTACTCATGTTATAGTACTATTAAATTTGGTTGCCTTGGGAAATTTCACCAAATTTGATCCCTTTATCATTAGTCTATATAGTTGCAACATCCTTATTTTGTATCATTTCATTTTGTTATTTATCCGTTCATAAAGTTAGATTTCCCCTTTAGCAATGATGGATATTTTGAATTTTTCATTTTCATTTTCAAATTAGTGCATCAAAACAAATTACATATGTTGGGTTGCCTATACCTTTTCCTAGGTTGGGAATGAGCTCTTAAAGTTGATGAGGGAGCAAATATTTTTTAAGCACACTAAGTTGCTCAAAAAAGAGGATCAGATTGGTAGGAATGATAATACCCTCTTCTTACAAATAATGAATTATGTTTGGTCTATACCCAAGGCACATCAAAGTGCAAGGGATGCACAATAAGATTATTTTATGTTTTGACATATTTGAGATCATTTTCTATTTTTAGATTTTTTAGTTATTTTGATGCATGAAATTATGGTACCTAAGTTATGAAAAGAAAATCTAAACTATGAAAATAAATTATGCACAAAAATGTAATATTCTATTGTTTTCTCTTGATAAGATTAATGCAACTACGAAAATAAATATTTCCTATATTACCTTCCTTGAAAGGTTTTCACTAATACAAGTTCACTAACTTCCATGATTTTAATAAGACAAGAAAATAAGCTTCACAATTAGAAAAGTAAAAAATATAGTTTGTAAGGAAATAGTATAAAACTATGAAATTTATAAAAGAAGGAAACTAAAAAAAAGATAGTTTGCAAGGAGCATACATAGGTAGGTGCATACAGATAATATGTGTTAGTCTATGCATCTTTTTCATTATAATAACCATTAATTGCATACATTTGACACACTTGATCATGATTACACAAACATGTGACATTTTTCAACATACACATGAGATTCATAATCATCATAACACAACATTAATTCTACCATAAATATAACCAATAATTCTCATATATCATATTTTTAATGTCCTCTTGTACAAATACATCACATATCATTTTGTAACCATCATAATCATCAACACAACTAATAATTCCATATAATTTTATCAATGTCCTCATGCACAAATACATCAGTGCATTTTTCTATTAAGCTATTGTAGATACACACCTAATATGTGCCCCTCATATCCTTGATCCATAACAAAAATCTCAAATTATTGCAACTCTCTTAAACAATTGCATTGAAATATTACAAAAACTATTAGAAATAGAAAAAACACTATGTAAAAATAATTGAACAATGAAAGCAACATGAAATCCAATGCTAGATGCATTGCGATTGAACCTCATGTCCTACTCAAAGCTTGTGTTGAGTAATGCCTACATATAAATATCAATAAAGTAAGGATTATAAAAAAGGTGAAAAATAAAGTAAACTATTCATTGCTTGAAATCAAATGAAAAATTATAAATCAATAGTATTGTCCAACAAAATGGCTTACATTTTTTAATAATCTTTAAGAAACAAAATTGAATCTACTATTGACTCAACAATGGTTAAAACTGAACATTGATATTGGAAAATGAAAAAATTGTAATATTTTTAGTACTTTTGACAAAAGGGCAGCATGGACATGTCAACATACATAGTAAAATACTAGAGAAATTCTCTTTTCATTTCCCAAGTCACCCGATTATTCTGGGGTGCTCTTTTTGAGGTAGTCTCTTAAGAGCCCTAAAAGCCAAAAATTGTCAAACTTTGATGAAGTCGTTCTAAGAGCTCATAGCATGCAGGAATGCTTTTTCTAGACCTATAGATGGATATTGAATCCCTTCAAACCAACCTCTCTCAGTTTGGGTCAACTCAACACCATGTGTGTGTTCCAGTGTCAAATGCATTCTTGCAAAAATTATCAATGGAAAGCAGTGCAAAAAATGGAAAGAAGCATTTTTTGTTTTGTGAATAACGGAGAGAAGTCAACTATACTAACACATCAAGGAGGGAATTATAATGCTACATAATTCCTCCTTTTTTCTCCCAATTCACCCTGTGATTCCATAGTGCCCTAATCTAGGGTAGTCTTGAAAGTGTCGTAAGAGAAAAAATGCAAAAAATGTTAAGTTTTAAGTACTTTTGATAAATGGGAAGTGTGGACACATCAAGGTAGATAGGAAAATACTAGGGAAGGTATATTTTCATTTCCCATGTCACCCAATCGTTCTAGGGTTCTCTTTTTATGGTTGTCTCTAAAGTTCCTTAAGAGCAAAAAATGTAAAAATTGTTAGTTTTTGTAGTAATTTTGACAAATGGGTAGCATTGGAATGTCAAGGTAGGAAGGTAAATACTACATGGGAGGTCTGAATTCATTTCCCAAGTCACTCAATCGTTCTAGGGTTCTCTTTCTGGGGTAGTCTCTTAAGTTCCTTAAGAGCAAAAAATACAAAAAATGTTAATTTTATAGTAATTTTGATGAATGGGTAGTGTGGTAACATTGAGGTAGGTAGGTAAATAGTAGTGAAGATATTTTTTCATTTCCCAAGTCACTCGATCATTCTAGGGTGCACTTTCTAAGGTAGTCTCTAAAGAGCTCTAAATCCAAAAATTATCAAACTTTGACAGTCATTCTGAGAGCTCGTGGCACATAAGAATGTTTTATCAAGACCTGAAAGTGGATATTGAATCCCTTCAAACCAACCTCTATTGGTTTGGGTCAACTCAACACCGTTTGTGTGTTCCAGTGTCAAATGCATTCTTGCAAAAATTGTTAATGGAAAGCATTGCAAAAAATGGAAAGAAGCATTTTTTGTTTTGCGCATAATGTAGTGAAATCAACAGTACTAACATGTTAAGGTGGGCAGTCCAATGCTATAAAATGATTCCTTTTGTTGCCCAAGTCCACTCATGATTTTGGAGTGCACTAATCTTTGGTAGTGTTGAAAGTGTCATAAGAGAAAAAATGCAAAAATGTTAAGTTTTAAGTATTTTTGACAAATGGGAAGCATGGACACATTGAGGTAGGTAGGTAAATAATAGGGAAGGTCTCTTTTCATTTCCCATGTCACTTGATCATTTTGGGGTGCTCTTTCTAGGGTAGTCTCTAAAGTGCCTTAAGAGAAAAAAATACAAAAATTGTTAGTTTTTTAGTAATTTTGATGAATGGGTAGCGTGGGTATTTTTGAGGTAGGTAGGTAAATACTATGGAATTTCTGAATTCATCTCCTAAATTAGTTGATTGTTCTAGGGTGCTCTTTCTGGGGTAGTCTCTTAAGTACCTTAAAAGCAAAAAATACAAAAAATGTTAGTTTTTTAGTAAATTTGGTGAATGGGTAGTGTAGAAACATTGAGGTAGGAAGTTGAATACTATGGAAGTTCTGAATTTTTTTCCCAAGTCACCCGATCATTCTATGGTTCTCTTTACAAAGTAGTCTCTTAAGAGCCTTAAGCATAAAAAATGCAAAAAATGTTAATTTTTAGAAATTTTGACAAATGGGTAGTGTGGGCACATCGTGGTAGGCAGGTAAATAGTATGGAAGGTCTATTTTCATTTCACAAGTGATCCAATCATTCCAAGATGATTTTTCCAAGGTAGTCTCTTAAGAGCCCTAAAATCCAAAAATTATCAAACTTTGACGAAGTTGTTCTAAGAGATCGTGGCACACAAGAATGCTTTTTCTCGACCTATAGGTGGATATTGAGTCCCTTCAAACCAACCTCTCTTGGTTTTGGTCAACTCAAAATTTTTTTGTTCCAATGTCAAATGCATTCTTGCAAAAATTGTGAGCGAAAAGTAGTGCAAAAAATGGAAAGAAGCATTTTTTGTTTTGTGCATGATGGAGCAAAACCAACTATACTAAAACATCAAGGTGGTCAGTCCAATGCTACAAAAGTCCTTTTTTTACCCAAGTACCACCTTAATTCTAGAGTGGACTAATCCGAGGTAGTCTTAAAAGTGTCGTAAGAGAAAAAAATGGAAAATAGTTAAATTTTTAGTATTTTTGTTATATGGGCAGCATGGACACATCGAGGTAGGTAGGTAAATACTAGGGTAGGTCTCTTTTCATTTCTGAAGTCACCCTATCATTCTAGGGTTCTCTTTCCAAGGAGACAAATATGACATTCAATACCTAGGCATGTTATCTTTCTAAATAAGCATTCCACAATCATTAGACTTTGAAAATATACAATATGGAATTTTAAATTTGGAACCCATTAGTAACTTTTTTATTCTTATAGATGTAATACACAATACAGGATTTTTAAGAAGGAAAAAGTACATAGAAATAGAATGAGAATTTTATAGTAAAGATGCACCTTCTCTTCAAAAGAACAAGTTGGTTCTACTTTATTTCCTATTGCCTACCTAAGATTTGTTTTGATATCAATAATTTCTAATTCATGGAGGCCATACATATCTTGAATAGATCAGACTTGTTCAACATATATATGTTAATATGGAAATCAACTAGAATTTAGCATACTAAAAACTATCACTGTTTCATCTTATTACAAAAGAAGGGCTCATGTCTACCATCACAAAAACATAGTAGTATCAAACTCAAAGATATAGCGCAATATAATTCAACAAATATATACCTTAAAAATAAATTTCAATCTACATGATCTACTATGGATGTTTTGATTTGAATCACTTAAAAATATACTTTTCTCCAAAAACTTACATTTTCACATATCAGTTAATTTGTATGCAAAATTTAAATTTACTTTTAACCCAACCCATATAAATAACATGAATCAAAATAAGATGAAAAATATCATACATGTCACATACAACAAGTGATTTGCTACTCAAGTGTGCCTAAAGGGTCATCTCTTACCTTCAGAGTATTGAGTAATGCTTCATGATCAACACTACTAATTGTCCATAATTCCTTTTTTTAGATTTGGAATGATGTCTTGATAACTTGAAATTTGTTGCTATAACAAGGTACAAATACATGAGAATGGTGTTATGTTTCTCATAGTCTTCAAATGTAGGTATGTCATTCTTTCTAATCAAATGCATTCGCAACCAAGTTCTAGTAACAACAACTAAACTTGTAGGATACATGAACCCATCATCATATATCATTAGTTACAGTGTTAGTTTCTTCTTTCCCTATACATGTCATGCCAACCAATAGTCTGATCCTTCTTCATTCCCTTATGGTGCAACAACTACAAAGACATGTCCTTGCTATATAAGATTTGAAATATGGTCGTAGTCAAGTGAACTTTCCGTTTCATCTTCTAAATAGGATTGTGCTATAGATAAAGTGGTTAGATATTGTGGAATCCATGTATCTACCCACTCACTTGACTCACTTTGATCCCAATCACTTTGAATATAATTCTAGAAAAAAAAAGCCAACTCTCATGTCCATATGGTCCATGCACCTACATTTGAGCCTTGAAATGAATACATCTTTCAAGATTCTTTTATTGTTTGACATTCCAATTCATCTCCCATGTTGTTCCCTCATCAACCAACCAAAAGAACTTGCAGACTGGTGAATCAAGTGTCACTCATCATGATAATGCATAATTACACCAATCAATAATAGAACATGCATCATCGAATGTTGCACCACCTATGATCTTCATTTGTTCCTTAACCAGAGCTCTCTTCACACACGCACCTATGCTATCATGCTCACCTTTAACATTCTGAACTTCAAAAAACTCCAAATATGTGGTACAACCCTCTCTACATGCATCCTACTCAACCAATAAAACATATGGGCATTCTTGAATTGCCCTATGTAGTTATCTGACCAAATGAGATGTCAACCAAATGCATTACTTTTTTCTTGTAAGAACTCAAAAAAAATTTCAAAACAATGTTGCACAAACTCAAATGAATGATATCTATCATCACTCATGTAAAAATGGTACTCCCTAATTATCTTCCTATCCTCTTTTGCACTATCAGGGGCATGTCTATATGTTATGTGGATAAAAATAGAAATTTGAATAGAATTATAATATTGTGATTGTACCTCATTTTCTGGTTGCAATGTGTAATTTTTAGAAAATCCAATCACATATATGATAGTTCCAATCAAGAAAGATTCCTTACACATCCTAAATTTATGATCCAACCATTGGGACCTATGTATATGCCTTGCATACTTATAGAAAAGAGTTTTCTTAAAATCATAAATAAAATCAGCAATACTTACCTCTCTTGTAACCAACTCGCATCTAGAACCTTCACCTCCACTCTTCCAACTATATTTGACTGTCTCAAACCTTTTTTCTCAACAATCTTGTTAGAAAAATCATGTTTGATACCCTCATGAAAACATGTTACAAACTTCAATAAACCACCACATTGCAAACACGTTTCATTTAAACAATCATTCTATAAAAAGAAACCATCACCTTTAACACATAAAAATGAATCTAACAAATCTCTAGATGACTTGGGAAGTTGCATTTCATGACACTCCTACAAAATTTTGCTAGTATGCATAGTAGAACAAATATAGCATAATAATTCATGATACATCAAAAACTCAACATGGTATTTACAACATGTATTATGAATATTAATAGGTACACAATAAAATGGCTTACATGACTCAAAAGCCCTTTGTAAAATTTGAAAACTTTGGATGTACATAAATTTTTTTGTACAATATTGTTTGGCTACATTCCAAGAAATGTTTAGGATGTGGTGTGTGATATCAATTACCAATTCTTAACTTTAAAAAATCTTTTACATTTAGTGATAATCTAGATTGAGAGTGCCCAAATTGTTTAATTTAGTTATTTACGTTATCAGTTAGCTTATTATCAACACGTGGAAGCCTACCACTAGAATCCCATGTATCATTTTAAAGAGGACTATTGAGTCTTCCTCTTCTTGAGAGTTCTCTAAATTTTTTTAATGATTTGGATTTAAATCAATACAAGTTTGTCTCATTAAACGAGTCTTTCTCAAATGATGGCTTACTAGTGAGGTCGTGATCACTCTACGAGAAACTCTATTATCTTTTTCCTTATCATCCTTTCCAATAGAAGTTAGATCATTAAAAATATTTTTTACAATAATACTATTTTTTCTGACGTTTTGTTGACACAAATCTTCAATTTATTTAATAGTGGTCTCATTTTGTAAGACTTTACCAATTGTACAAAAAATTGACATTGTTCTATGTTACAATTTTGTGTGTCCCTTGGTCTTCCTTGGAGCATAGCGCTTGGGTTTTTGACATGGTCTAATCACCTGCTATGGATCTTAACTGACGCTTGTATTGAGCATTGACAGGTCAACCTTTTGGTGCAACGGTAAGGCAAACAATTGGTATCAAAGCTGGTCATAGGTTCAAACCCCTCGATTGTGCTAAGGGGATTGTTGCAAGATGATGTGTCCCTTGGTCTTCCTTGCAGCACAATGCTTGGGTTTGTGACATGGTCTAACCGCCCCCTATGGATCTTAACTGATGCTTGGATCATGCATTGACAAGTCGACCTTTTGGTGCAACGACAAGGCAAACATTCTGTTAATGTATTACTAGAAAAGTATTCATTGAACATATTGGTAACCCACAACTGAACTGTTTGTGATGAGCTTTTTCCATCAAGATTATCTAATATGTTCTCATCTATTTCAAGCAACCATTTAGGGTTTCTTATATGTTGAGCACTTTCAATAGATTCATTACAAATAGATGGATTTAGGAATTCATTTTCTTCTTCGCAAATATCCTCTCTTCTTGCATAATTAGGAGATGCATTAGAATTCATTGTTTCATTTTCACCTATTTCCTATTCAACATTAATATTTTCAACCAAGTGTTCAACACTTTGAATATCATTTTCATGCTCAATATTTTGCACCTCATTTTCATGTTGTAAATTTTCAATTTCAATTTCTTTTTTAATATATTTAATTTCAATATCATGGTCACTTTGAATTTCACTTAAAGGTAAAGAGGAGCCTTCTCCTTGAAGATAATTTTACTTACCTCTTCTTCCCAACCTCTTACTTTCTTTATATTTCTCTTTTCTTTCCTCAATTGCCTTCGGTTGACAATTCCTCTTCCTTTTCACTTTTCGATGATTGCTACTTCCCATTATCCCAACCCAAACAAGTACCAAAGGATTGAAAGAATAATTTTTTTATGAAAAGAAGTGCTCCAAAAGTGAATTCTTGTCTATAATGTGTAGAAATCACGATATTCTTGATAGAGCAGAGAATCTGGTGGCTCTTGGAATAGATAAAATTAACTTTTATCCATTTTTTCCACTCTCACAAAATGCATATATTTTTTTTCAAAAAAAACAAATATCCATTCTACTTATAGTCATTCAAGCAAAGACTTGTGCAATGTATGGGAGATGGTGTACAAAATAGATATCCATTTTTCTTTCAAAAATAGATATCCTTTACTTCAAGCTTGTTATATTAATATAATATTATATATATAATATTAATATAAAATTATATATATTAACATATATGAATTTTAATATATAAAGTTGCAAACGAGTACCCATGTTCTCAATAATGGATATCCCTTATGTACACATAATGGATATCCATTATGCACACCTCAAAATAGACCAGGTTTGTCTTAAAAATATTTGTATAGGGGAAATGAGTATACGTGTTCTAAATAATGGATATCCATTATGTGCACCTTAGAACTGTACCATAAAAAAATAGACCCTTTCCATTTTCATGGTCTTTTAGGCCTTGTTTCATAGTGTTGGAGCTATGTTGCTTTTATTTTATCATGTGTCTTGGCTTGAACATGCTTATTTTGGTGCTAAAACTTAAAGAACAACGTCTTGTGAAGGTGTTGTGAAGTGTTGTAAGACATTTCTACATTCTTCTAGACTCTATTTAATACAATTCACCTAAAAACAACCTTTTCACTCATCAACAAGTCCTATTTTAAAGTGTTGTAAGGTCTTGTAACAATATTTCACATTTTTCTAGGCACATCTTCCCTATTTACACCTTTCTCACACTTTATTTTATCTTTTTATTCCATCATATGCTTATATTAAGTGTATTTTCGAGTCCTATCCTGACAAACAACATTAAACATGACTTAATTTCTGACACTTGGTTGTGGGTCCTAGGTGGGACTCATTCACCAAGGGTGGTGAATGAGTCCCCCTTGGCCCTAAATTCAAAAAAATCAAAATTTCTTTCAGGATTTTACTCAAATTCACTTCATGTCGGCCTGTGATGAGGTATGAAAAAATAGTAAGGCACAAGATTTGTATAAATAGACATTTTTCACCTCATTTTACATCTCTCCAAACACATTCAAGTAATTTCCTCATTCAAGCATCTTGCATCATCAACTCAAGTACTTTCAAGCACTTTGGAGCAGCCATTGACATCACTTCAAATTTGCATATTCAAGGATGTCGTAAGTTTGCAATAATTTCATGTCATTCATTTATCATTTCCTTTGCATTCCATTCATTTCTATTGGGTTTAATTACCAAAGTGGGGTTTGACCAAGTCGAACCCCTATTCACTAACCCTCCAACATTTTTCCCCGTTGCATTTGTCTTTGCAGCCTTTGCTTTACAAATTTGATAGGTTTAAAGGTGTTGAAAAGTGGATTTCGAGTCAACTAGGCTCTTCAAATCAATTCATCATCTATTCAAGCAATTTGAGTGACTTTTAGCCTATTTTCTATAGAATTGACCCCAACAACCTAATATTTAGTCATTTCTAGATTTGGAGAAGTAGTGTTGACCTTTGAATTTTTAAGAATCTTAGGGAGGAATAATTCACCACCCTTGACAAATGAGTCCCACTTGAAATTTGAAAATCTATATTTTGTTAGAAATCAACTCCTGGCTATCAGAAATCAGATTCTGGTACTTTTTCACCAGTCAGAGGACTGATTCGCCACCTTTGACGAATGAGTCCCACTATGAAAAATAAAAAAAAATTCATCAATATTCCAAACACTCCAGAGACCTCATACAACATCTAGGTGCACTCAGATTTGACCTAGTACCTTCTGTTCTGCATATTTCTTTCAATTTCTTCATATTTCATGGTTGTTTAAATATCACACTATGTTTTCAAACTTAGCATAATTTGCATCTTTGCATTCATTTTAGAACATTTTAATCAATCAATTACATTTAGTTTAGTTCATTTACATCATATTACATTGCATATATCATAATTTGAATGAAGCATATACATTTTAGGAACCTAATATATCTCTTTCTGGGTGAAAAATCTTAGGAAGAGAGCAAGCATTTCAGGTTCCTAAAATCTATGGTTCATTTTGGTGAACCTAACTCTTGAAAATTTTAAAATTTCTGATTGCATTCATATTGTGCATCCTAGTTTACATTTGCATTGACATTCAATTAGGACATTGAATTGGTTATTTCATTCTAGGACCTTTCATTTTGCATTAGTGAAAAAATAATTTACTTTTCATTCTTGCATTTCAAATTCATTAATTTTTTTTTTTGAAATTTTGCATTCTGTGCCTGTTTTTGCATTTTGAAAAGCATTTAAATCATTCTTAAAATTTTGAAAAAAAAAAAAAAAATTGCATCCTTTGACTCATTCACCACCTAGGGCGAATCAATCCCTCTGAACATTTTAGACAGTAATTTTGCATTGTTTTTAACATTTTTCTGTATTCATATCTCTATTATAGTTAGCAGATCTTCTGTTATTTTCATTTTACATTCTTAGAATAGCTTGCATTTCCATCCACCTTTCCTTTGTGGTACTTGCATGAGTGTTTGGTGCCCTATTGATAATAATTTAGTGAGAAGTTCTAGACTCATGGCATCCTGTGATAACACTTTTGTTGTGGACCTTGGGATCTCATGAGCTTCTACTCCTGGTATGGACAATGGTGCATTAGGCCTTGAAAATACCACTTCCATGCCTTCCCCTTTTCATCCTATGCATGTTGACAATCAAAACAAGTCTCTCCCGTAAGAAAAGGTTATTAACATTCATGAGGACTTTGCACATTTACAACAAGACTTGTCACTTGAAAGAATTTCCACCACTGCTATACCTGCTATTGAGAACTTTCATCGCTTAATTGAAAGCGAAGATGGCTTGCAAGTGTTCAAAAAAATAGCTGAGATTTACAACAAACATGCCTCTTCCCATACTACATCAACAAACATTCATGTCACCCAAGGAGCATCTCAAGTTCCTCCTCCTTCAACCATATCTTCCATACCAACTTACACCAATCCACAAGTCCACACAACTTTACATCAATCCAATTATGTCGCTACTTCTTTCCTAATTTCCACTAGAATTCCTACTTCTATTGTGGAATCACAACCTCCTTCCACCACTTTCACACCCCTCACTATTCCTTCCACTTCTCCTAACATCACCTACACTCCATCACCATTTTCCCTTCCACCTCAACCCCATTATCCCAATCCCTTCATGACACAACTCCTTAACACTATTTCATCCATACAACACCAACTTGCCACCATTACTCAAGCTCAAGCCACTCCACCCACATATCTTGTTCGTAGAAGCCCCTTGGCATTAGAAATCTTATGTACCTAATGCCACAAGAGATAGAAATGCTAAGGTTTGAGAAATATGGAGGAAAAGGAGATCCTATCAACCATATCAATGCTTTTACTTCCTTGTGTTGTGACTTTGTTCTTGACAATAAACTTTTAGCAAAACTCTTTCTAAGGACCTTGAAAGACACTTCCTTAGAATTATTTTCCCACTTTCCTAATCATTCCATCCATTAATTTAATGAATTGGTGGAGGCTTTCATTAATCACTTTCAAGTACACATGACACCTAAAAAGACAATGGCTGATCTTATGTTATGTAGACAAAACACTGACGAAAAAGTAACCGATTTCATCTCTCGTTACTAGTCCTTAAATGCTCAAGTTGATGAACAAATTGTAGATGCACATTTGCAAAATATGTTTATTGAGAATCTTCACACTAACCTTCAAGATAAACTTACAATGATGAAATTCCCTTCATTCATACATTTTTGTACGACCTTATGTGAGTATCAAAATTTGGGTTCAAGTTGCAAGTCAAAATCCACTTCTAGCCGAATTGACAAAACTGAAAATAACAGTCAACACCAAAACAACACACAAAATTTCCACAAACCTAGCTGAGGTTTCTTAAAATTTAGTTCACCTCCTCCACCCCAACCACAACCAACTTCACAAGTTCAGAATTCCATGGCCGCCTATAAAATAGTTGTGCCTTATCATTATGGTGATCCAAACAGACATTTCACTCCTTTACCTGACACCCTCCAGTAGACAATGAACCAACTCATCCAAAAACACATGCTTACCTTACCACATGTTCAACCACTTGATCCTAATCAACCCCTACCTCCTACCTTCAAGCCTAACACTTATTTTCATTTTCATCATCAAAATGGCCATGACGCTGAACATTGCAAGCATCTTAAACACCTAGTTCAAGACCTCATTGATTCGGGTGAATTGACCATTATGGCTGTTAATGATCAAGGCAATAAGTCCATTGCACCCCCTAACCAAAATATCCAAATCTTTACCAACCCTATTCCTAAGCACATTACCTCATTCGTCAAAGCTAGTGAACCTTAAAATCCTAATGTAATGACTGTTGATACACACAACAAACAACCTGATACATCTCCTCCTATTCCCCGAGCTAGTCCTATGGATAAAATTGTTGCTACGATAGATTTTATCCCTTGCAAGGGCCAAACCACTCAATCTATTGATATTACTTTTTCGGCTAAAGACATACTACAAAAGCTTCCTAATGGTCCTCTCTACATAGCTAGTAGAATCTATGATAAACCTACTAATGGGATATTAATAGATCTCGCTTGTGGTGAGAATGTCATCATAGAACAATTTCTAGTATTACATGATCTATATGAAGATAACTATGATCCATCGACCACATGGATTAAAACACATCAAGGTTTTGCATGCCCTATGATTGGATTGATCATGTTTCCTTTATAGATAGGACCTAAGACTTTGGAGGTAATATTTCCTATTATTCTAGAATCTGACCAATTTCGTTTATGGCTCGGCCTTCCTTGGCTTTGCTCAATGAAAGTGGTCCCATCAGTCATTGACAAGTGCTTAAAGTTCCCCCATGGAAATGAGGTATTCACGTACACCATAGTGGATTTAATACTTTATCTTCCAAAGGTAAATTTTCATTAGAATCCTTTTGGCCTACACCCATCAAACCTATCACCCCTCAAACGAACTTCTTTTACATTGCTTATCAAAAGTTTAAAGCTAAAAAGATTTCAGAATTATCTCTTCATAACACATCTTTGCTCACCTCCACTCATCCTATCCTCGATGAAACCATGATCATACCTAAATCTGATATTGAAAAAAACATCACACACTCTGAACAATCTTCCCAACCATCATCTAAATGACCAAGAGACCAAGAAATAACTCCTGCCTTACTCCCTCGTATCAAACAAGTGTATAAAGTGAAAAAGAAAGTGATTGATCCTTCCTCTTCAGTTTCACCTTCTCTTCCCCTTTTGAAAGTAGACAAACCTATACCAACTCAATCCGCTCTTACACCTCAACAAGTGCAAAACCAAATTAAACACAACCATGGTGCTAGGGGAAAAAGACGTCGTCGTCGTCTCCTTGCTCATCAATCTTGCCTCACAGACAATAAAGAAAATCAACCTATACCCTTGATAGAAGTAATAGATGATCATCTTCCTTTTCCTAAGAAACCACATGATAGTCCTATACCACCATCAAACCAAAATGAACATATTCAACAACCAATACTTTTGATACATCCATCCTTAGAAATCACCTTTCATCCTCTTGTCAAACGTATTAATCTTGATGATGACGATGGAGATGTGGTGATTGCTAACATAGATGAAACAATAAATAATGAATTAAACTCTTTATTTTCATCCACAATGAGCTTAAACGATAAATCTTCTCCACCAAGTGAAGGACCTGGAACAACCCCTAGTTCGACACTTGTGATTCCTCATTTGGAAAGTCAATTACCTTTGCATTCCATTGAACATGATTGGGAGGCAGATGACTTGATGGATGACTTGCATTTTCCTACTTAATATTTTCTTCTAATTCATTTTCCTTTTTCTTTTCATGTGCGTATTGTATTCCCCCGTATCGTGCGTTTGATGTTTCCTTCTCATTGTACACTTCTTCTATGTGTATCTCTATTCTTCTATTTGCCATGATTGTCTTTTTCAATTTTTTTTGTGTTTTCCTTTGGGGATGACACAAAGCATAGAGATGCCCTAAGTCTCTTCCATGTTGACCCAAATGGTCCTTTTATTTTTCATTTTTGTTTTGTGTTTTACTTTGGGGATGACGCAAAGTGTAGAGACAACCTATGTCTCCTCCATGTCGACCCAAAAACCTCATTTCTTTTTCTCTTCCTGTGTCTTTTCTTGTGTTTTTCCTTTTGGGGATGACGCAAGGCATTAAGACCGAAATGTATCCTTCATGTTGAGCCAAAAGCTTTTTCACTTTTTTCTTTGTAGATTTTTGCTTGTATTTTCCTTTTGGGGATGATGCAAAGCATCGAGACCGCAATGTCTCTTCCATGTTGACTCAAAACGGACCTTTTTTTTTCCTTTTCTTTTTCTTTCTTTGTGTCATTCTTCTAGTTCTATATGCTTTGGGGAATGATGACATTTCTGAGCTCTTTCATAAACATACATTGCAGCAACAAACATACTGACCCCAAATCCATAAATCCCTTATGTGTTTGGTGTGATTTCTTTTATGGGGGGAAACTCCCTTCATTCTTTACTTTTCCTTTCTCCTTGACATGATGCAGCTTAACTTCAACACATATGACTTGGCATAGAGCTTTCTGAGTTGGCTCTCATGTCTTGTTTTTCTTTCTTGCTTTTCCTTTCTTCTCTAATTTCAAGTAATTACTCACAAAACGATGTGTAGCAATTCCTTTAAAGCGGGGGGCATATCTTACCATTATTTCATTTGCATTCTTAGTGAAGCCTTGTCATTTGTGTGATGTGTTTGTCACTTTGTGGATGACATTGGGTGTGATGTACTTCATAAGGGTGATCTTTCTTTGCATATTGCATTCCTTTTGGTGGTTTGATGAGACACACTACATCCCCTAAGTTCCAAATATACTATTCTTTGATTGGTCCTCTTTTGGAGACATTAGACACAATGTTCCCTAAGTGACCGACCTTGCATAAACTGAACAAGACTCTTTTGAACATATTAGACATGACATCTTTACACATAACATTCTCATTCAACCACCTTGCATAACACAACTTACATGCCTGTGGAGCTATCTTATTTGTTTGGCCACCTTGCATAACACAACTTGCATGCCTGTGGTGCCATCCTATTTTTGAAACTTAAAACAACATTTGCATTTTTTTTTGGCTTTGTGGTGCCTTGTTAAAGTTATTGAACAGGTATAGCTTTAGCATGGTTGAGTGGGAAGCCCAACTAGCGGCATGAATTTTCCCCATAGCCACTTTTGTGTTTGTTTGTGAGTGCATACCAACTAGCATATGTATCTTACCTTCTGGGCTTTCTCACCCCGTGGACAACTAGTTCTATGGCCCCAAAGTGAGTACACATTTTCTCTTTTTCAAACAACTAGCCTAGATCTCTTTTCATAACTAGTTGGATTGATGATTGAGGCTTCACTCAATTCCTCTCAACACTTGTGTGTTCCTTTGTCCTTATGTTCAGTTTGTCATGGGATCTTCATCCTGCGGGTTTGATCACCATTCTTTTTGGTTGTATTCCATCTTGCTAACGTAAGTGCATTCGAACCCTCTTCACGATGTTCATGGCTACTTTAGCGTGAGAAAACAAGTTTCTCTCACTAAAGTGGGGGATAAATGTGTTGTCAAAAAATGGACCCTTCCCATTTTCATGGTCTTTTAGGCCTTGTTTCATAGTGTTGGAGCTATGTTGCTTTTATTTTATGATGTATCTTGGCTTGAACATGCTTATTTTGGCGCTAAAACTTAAAGAATGATGTCTTGTGAAGGCGTTGTAAGACATTTCTACATTCTTCTAGACTCTATTTAATACAATTCATCTAAAAACCACCTTTTCACTCATCAACAAGTCCTATTTCAAGTGTTGTAAGGTCTTGTAATGAGATTTCATGCTTTTTTAGTCACATCTTCCCTATTTACACCTTTCTCATGCTTTATTTTATCTCTTTATGCCCTCATATGCTTATATTAAGTGTATTTTTGGGTCCTATCTTGACAAACAACATTAAACATGACTTAATTTCTGACACATGGTTGTGGGTCCCAGGTGGGACTCATTCGCCAAGGGTGGTGAATGAGTCCCTCTTGGCCCTAAATTCAAAAAAAATTAAAATTTCTTTCAGGATTTTACTCAAATTCACTTCATGTTGGCCTATGATGAGGTATGAATAGATAGTAAGACACAATATTTGTATAAATAGACATTTTTCACCTCATTTTACATCTCTCCTAACACATTCAAGTAATTTCCTCATTCACGCATCTTGCATCATCAACTCAAGTACTTTCAAGCAGTTTGGAGAAGCCATTAACATCACTTTAGATTTGCATATTCAAGGCTGTCGTAAGTTTGCAATACTTTCATGTCATTCATTTATCATTTCCTTTGCATGTCATTCATTTCTATTGGGTTTAATTACCAAAGTGGGGTTTGACCAAGGAAAATCCCTATTCACTAACCCTCCAACATTTTTCCCCTTTGCATTTGTCTTTGCAGCCTTTGTTTTGTAGATTTGACAGGTTTAAAGGTGTTGAAAAGTGGATTTCAAGTCAACTAGGCTCTTCAAATCAATTCACCATACATTCAAGCAATTTGAGTGACTTTTAGCCCGTTTTCTGTAGAATTGACCCGAACAACCTGATATTCATTCATTTCCAGATTTGGAGAAGTTGTGTTGACCTTTGAATTTTCAAGAATCTTAGGGAGGATTGATTCACCACCCTTGGTGAATGAGTTCCATATAAAATCTGAAAATCTATATTTTGTCATAAATCAACTCCTGGCTGTCAAAAATCAGATTCTAACACTTTTTCACCAGTCAGAGGGCTGATTTGCCACCCTTGGCGAATGAATCCCACTGTGAAAAATTAGAAATTTTCATCAACATTCCAGACACTCCAGAAACCTCATACAACATCTAGGTGCACTCAAATTTGACCCAATACCTTCTGTTATGCATATTTCTTTCAATTTCTTCATATTTCATGGTTGTTGCATATCACACTATGTTTTCAAATGTAGCATAATTTGCATCTTTGCATTCATTTTAGAACATTTTAATCAATCAATTACATTTATTTTAGTTCATTTACATCATATTACATTGCATCCATCCTAATTTGAATGAAGCATATGCATTTTAGGAACCTAATCTCTCTCTTTCTAGGTGAAAAATCTTAGGAAGAGAGCAAGCATTTCGGGTTCCTAAAATCTATGGTTCAAGAACAAACTGGACTTGTCTCAAAAATATGGGGGGTCATCATGCCCCAAACGGATATGCATTTTTTTAAAAAAATGGATCTCTGTTATATCAAACTTAAATAATATATTATATACTATATCTTATTATTATATTATATATTATGTATTATATGATATATCAAGTATATATAATACATATTATTATTATTTTTTAATATATATAATATATTGTATTAGTATTAAAAAATATAGATAAAGTAATGGAGATATGAGAGAGGTAGAGAGAATTAGGGAGGAAGGTAGGGGTAGGTGGAGTTAGAGGGAGGTAGATAACACCCTCAGCCCTCATCTTAAACCCTAAACCATACACTCCCAACCATTCAATAGCCTAAATACATTCTCTCCCTCCCAACCTACATTGCCATATTTCCTTCTCTCTCTCTCTCTCCCACCCTACCAATCTCTATCTCCTTCTTTGTCTCTATTCCTCCCACCCTACCACTCCCTATCTCACTCCTTCCCTCTCTCACCCTCCTAACTTACAATCCATATCTCCTCTCTCTCTCCCTCCCATCCTACCAATCCCTATGTCCTTCTCACTCTCTCCCTCCCACCCTACCAAACCATATCTCCTTCTCTCTCTCCCTCCTACCCTACCAATCCCTATCTTCTTCTCTCTCTCTCTTCCTCCCATCCTACCAATCTCTATCTCCTTCTTTCTCTCTATTCCTACATCCTACCAATCCCTATCTCCCTCCTTCCCTCTCCACCCTCCCACATTGCAATCCATATCTCCTCTCTCTCCTTGGCACCCTACCATTCCCCATTTCCTTCTCTCCCTGCCACCCTACCAATCCCCATCTCTTTCTCTCTCTCCCTACCACCCTACCAATATATATCTCCTTCTTTCTCTCTATTCCTCCCACCCTACCACTCCCTATCTCCCTCCTTCCCTCACTCACCCTCCTATTTTACAATCCCTATCGCCTTCTCTCTCTCCCTCCCACCCTACCAATACCTATGTCATTCTCTCTCTCCATCATCTCTCCCTTCCACCCTACCACTCCATATTTCCCTCCTTCCCTCTTTCTCTCCCTCACCATATCCCTCTCTCTCTCTCATCCTCTCAACTTATCAATCCCTATCTCCTTTCTTCCATCTTTCTCTCCTTCCACCTATCCCTCCCTATTTCCCTGACACACAACCAATCCATATCTCCCTCTTTCCCTCTTTCTCTCCCTCTACCTATCCCTCCTTGTTCCCCTCACACCCCACCAACCCCTATCTCCTTCTCTCTCTTTTTCTTTGTTCTTCCCTCTTTCTCTGCCTCCCACATTACCACTCACTATCTCCCTCCTTCCCTCTTTCTTTCCCTCCCCCTGCCTCCCACCCCCCTCTCTCTCTCTAGGTAAGTGCAAAAATATGGGGGGCTAGAAAGGGTTCTTAAGTGGCCACTTGTTTTCTAAAATAAGGAAATATTGACCTTGGATGTGAAAGTGAGGATAGTTACACTCAAAATTTTTAGATGCAACAAAAACAAGGATCATAGTGCTCTAAGTCTACTTTCTAAACTACTATTTTTCTTTGAAAATGGTAGAGATTAAGGGGTTCAAAAGAGGGATACATAACAATTGGTGTTGTTTTTGTCAAAAAAACATAACATATTGACTTTTGTGGCTCCCTCAAAAGGTTAAATTTTTTTTTGGTATTTTTAAAATGGATTCAGTGAGAAATTAGCTAACAACATGCAGTTTATGCCTGAATTTTTTGATAATTTTTTAATAAATATTTGATTTTTAACTAATTTTCAAAGTTAGCACTTCCTGAAAAAATAGAATTTTGGTCATGCTACCCTTATAAGTTCTGAAAACTAATTGAAAATATTTTTAAAAAAATATGTGTGGAATGGAGTCTAATTTCTAAAAATGTAATTTATTTGAAACTTTGATGAATAGTTAATTTATAAAGAAAAAAATACCAAACACTGGCTTTTTCCAAAAAAATAGACACACAAACAAAATAAATTAAAGATGAAAAGCTTAACATTGTTAAAATGTGAAAAAAATACATTGTTAGATAGATAAGAGAGAACTTGAAACTACCTAGGTGTTCGATTTAATCAACCTTTAAACACATACAAACCTGATGCTTGGTGCAACCATGATTATGTGAAATATTGTAGAATTTGCAAAAACGCATCTTTGGATGTTGGGAAGGCACCCCAAGCCTTTGGTTTGTTATTCCAAAGAAAATACCAAGCCTAAGGCTTGGGGATTCCCAAAGAAAGAAATAATGTGAGCACATTATAACACACTCGCATTATTTCATAATTTTGACATGTTTTTTACGTTTATGATTGAGTTGCCTAAGCAATCGACATAATGCAAGCACATTATAACATGCTTGCATTATGTATTTATTTGTGTTAAATGATAGTCTACTAAATTTATGTATATTTGTATGTATGTATGCATCTATTCATGTATGACATTTATGTATGTATGTATGTATGTATGTATGTATCAGTGTATGTATGTATGTAAGATTGTATGTGCATATGTATGTGTGTATGTATTTAGAGGGAGGGATAATTGTAAGAGAGAGAGTTATCTAGGTAAGGTGGGAGGTAGAGAGGGAGGGAGAGACCTGAGAGAAGCAGTGGGGATGGGAGGGAGAGACTCGAGATAGTGGGGGTATGAGAGAGAGAGAGGGTTGGAGTGAGAGGGACTTATCTAGGCAGGGTGGGTGGGATAGTGGGAGAGAGAGAGAGGGGGGGTGGGAGAGAAAGATCTGAGAGAGAGAGAGGGAGAGAGAGAGAGAGATAGAGAGATAGAGTTATCTAGGTAGGGTTCTAGAGGGAGAGAATAGATATAGGGAGAGAGAGGGAGTGTGTGAGAGAGGGATTGGGAAAGATAGGGAGTGAGAGAGAGGGAGTGGGAGAGAGATAGAGGGAGAAAAAGAGAGACATTTATCTAGGTATGGTGCTAGAGGGAGAGGAATAAGAGATAGGGAGAGAGAGGGAGTGTGATATAGAGGGAGTGGGAGAGAGAGGGAGTGAGAGAGTGAGAGAGAGAGAGAGACAGAGAGAGATTTATCTAGGTATGGTTCCATAGGGAGAGGGAGGGAGGGAGATATAGAGGGAGAGAGAGAGAGAGAGGTTGTGGGAGGGAGAGGCCTAAGAGAGGGGGAGAAAGAGGGAGTGGGAGAGAGGGGGTTGGAGTGAGAGGGACTTATCTAGGTAGTGTGCCAGAGGGAGAGACCTGGGAGATAGGGAGAGAAAGGGTGTGTGAGAGAGAGGGAGTGAGAGAGAGAGGGGGTCAGAGGGAGAGACTCAAGAGAGAGTGAGTGGGAGAGAGGGGGTTGGAGTGAGAGGGAATTATCTAGGTAGGGTGGGATGGATAGTTGAGAGAGAGGGGGTTGGAGTGAGAGGGACTAATCTCATTAGGTTGGGATGGAGGGAGGGAGGGAGGGAGTGAGAGAGAGAGAGAGATAGAGAGAGAGAGAGAGAGTTATATAGGTAGGGTGTTTGAGGGAGAGATGTGTGTGAGTGAGAGAGAGAGAGAGAGTTATATAGGCAGGGTGTTTGAGGGAGAGATGTTAGAGGGAGAGGGAGAGAGATGGATTTGGAGAGAGAGGGAGTGGAAGATAGGGATGGGAGAGAGAGAGAGAGTTATATAGGCAGGGTGTTTGAGGGAGAGATGTGAGAGAGAGAGAGAAAGACATAAAGACAGAGCCAAAGAGACAAAGACAGAGAGAGACAGAGAGACATAGAGAGAGAGAGAGGATGGGAGGGAGAGACCTGAGAGATAGGGAGAGAGAGAGGGACTTATATAGGTAGGGTGGGAGGGATAGAGGGAGAGAGAGAGAGGGGGGTTGGAGTGAGAGGGAATTATTTAGGTAGGGTGGGAGGGAGGGAGAGGGAGTGCAAGAGAGAGGGAGTGAGAGAGAGAGGGAGTACAAGAGAGAGAGAGGGATAATATTCCCTTCCTTGTTTGTAGGGATAAGATTTCTTCTAGAAGATGAGTTATCCTTCTAGAACTTATCTCAATATTTAATAATTTCCTAGATAGGGTTCACATGTTGTTAGATCATGACACATGGAAACATCTAATGCTTTTTAGGTTTTCTCTCATGTCTATATATTCAAGCCTTTTGTACATTTGTAATCAATTCAATCTCATAATGTAGATCAATATAGAATCTCCATTGTGCATGCCTAGTTGCAACACTTTCTGTGTGGTTGATTATCTTTCCTGGAAAAGGTCCTCCATTGAAGACTGCAGCTTCAGGGACCTTGTTCATCCATAATCTCAACATGGTATCAAAGCTTGTCCAGTGAAACGTCAACCCTCGATCAAGAAAGTTGGTGTGTGAGATTCTTGTAGGCTCAAGGTTTCCATTATAGGCTGCTTGATTCCACCTAGGGACCAAACTGATTTCTGAAGTAGATTGAGTCAGATCCGAGCTCGCCATTGTCTTTAGAAGGCCTTGAAACCCTAGGATCACCTACCCATTCATCAAAATTGAATACATCAACCTAGGAGCCATCAGAGGTATTTGGGTTTGCCAAATCACTTGGTACGATCCATACAAATTTACAGTAAAAAAAATCACCTTGGTCAGTTGTCCTTTGAGGCAAAAACAATTTTATCTATAGGCCATTTTTTTTTTTTCAAAAAATCAGGCATTTATCTATTGTGTTTGGAAAAAAAAATCTAGGCATTTCAGAAAAAATATTAGGAGTGACCTTAAATTTAATTGTTGTTTGACATCATCCTATTATTTTTTCTATCGGCATTAGAAGGGATTTATTTATTTTGAAATCATCGGCATGTTCAATAGGGTTTGTTTTTTAAAAAAACTTATGCGAATACATTTTTGTGGTTGATAAAACACATTAAAGCTCTTTTTTGGTTTTTAATTGCCATTTGGCAATATTACAAACCACATTTATTGTGTTTATTGACCTTTTATACAAAGTTTATAGAATAAATCTGCATCAACTACATTTAAAAGGGAGCATATCCATACACGTTGGCAGGTTGTCAGCCACTTGCAGGGTTATCACATCACTGACCATCCTTTATCACCGGTACCCCTCTTTCATCCATCGTTGACCTCTCTCTTCGCCGACATCACCTCCCTATATCGACGGCCCGTGCATCAGAGTCTTCATTCACTTGATCGTTGGCTATTCACTAGTCACATCACCGGGCCCCTTGCCTCCTTTCCAATCGCCGAAAGTCTTTACCAGCCATCCTCTCTCCCTACTAAGACTTGTTGCCAACAACTGAGCAGTTTCTCCACTAGTGGAGCTCCTTCCTTCAACGGCGCCGCTCAAACTTGCAGCCCCAACGCCACCCTATCCAAGGGGGGCACATTTTTTTGCCACTATAAGCACTACGGTCATATCAACGACCATGTTTTAGCACCCAAGAGCTTAATTTTTGCTTCTAATTAGCCTACAAAGTGCCTCATATAGGCCTTTTTTTCGTTTTATGATAACTTTTCACTAGGGTATCAAAAATCATCAAACGAGATACCATCGGAAAGAGAAATTTGTCTACTTTCTAGTGGTAAAATCAATTTTGTGAAAATTTCTCACAAAAAATTCTACAGCCAACTGAAAACAAAACCATAATTTGGACACAAAGGCTCATATCTTCACAACCGTTCATCAAATTTTAGTGATTCTAGTGGCATCAGGAAGGTGATTCAAAGCTTTTTTCATCAATCCAAACCCCTTGATCAGTTTTAGCTCCAAGTACTCTTGCATTTATTTTTTTAGTTTGGTGCATTTTTTCAATAACTTGGATATCTTGAAGCTTGGAAAAATATTTTTTGATCCTGGTAACATCACTTCAATTGCACATCATCCTTGGAAGCTTCTATTTTAAATTGAAGGTTAGTGTCTTTGTTTTTTGTGGATAAATTTCATTATGGGGCTTGCATATACTCCTTTGGTTATGTTGCATAAGGGTAACTATCAATAATGGCAGGATGGGATCGTCCACCATCTCCAATCACTTGATCTATTGCCTCATCTATATGGTATAGTTCCTCATCCAAGTGAAGGTATTCATGAACTTGCTTGGAGTTGCAGCAGATACACTATTTTGGAGATCATTGAGATGCAAGTTGATTGTGTTGTTTTGAAAGCTATTGATCATTGTGATTGTCCTCACATTATTTGGGCTAAGCTTTGGGAGATATATGGAGATTTAGATACTCCACCATTCCCTGATGGTACAGATTTAGAATGTTATTCTTCAGATCAAGTACCCCACGATGATATTGTTGTGAAGGAAGTTTATTTCCTTGAATCTTTCGAAGAGGTCAACAAGGTTCCTTTAGGTGCTTCTTCTCCATTAGAGATAGTTGGTATCCCTTCACATTCAGTGATTCCTTGTCCAAATTCATTAATTGAGGCTTCCACCACCATCATTCATCAAGACACCTTCAGTTTTCAATACTTGACATCACAGGATGGCTTTGTTTTAGGTATCACTGACTTGGATACTTCTACAGGTTTGGAGGACATTCTTGAGGGGGTATCACTCCTCTATTCAGATCCCACTTTGGAGAGTTTTCTTGAGTCTCCACATTTTTTTTTCTCAACCATGCTTGGGAATCCATAAACTATCTTGGAGACACTTGGTTTCTCTTTAGAGATTTCATATCCGAGACTTCTTCCCTGTTACTCCATTCAGGATTTGAGGTTTCTTCAGCATCCATCATTGGATTTGCTTCTTCCTAGCGGGAGATTTGTGGTTTGGACACCTTCATTGCTTCAACCTTATTTAGTGGTTTTGAGGACACTTCATTTAGGGGGGGCTATCAAGTATCCATCACATCATCATCTTTGGATATTGTTCAACATCAGTTTCTGCGTCGTCCTGATTTTTCACCCTCTTCATTGATTTTGGCTTCTTAATCTTCAGGAAAGGAGACATTTGAGTAGGATTTAGAGACATCATCGACATCCACATTCATTCTTCCTTCCTTCAATTCCTATTCAGAATAGGAAGCATCTCTGCACTTGCATTTGGTTTTGTTTCTTCTGAAAGGGAGACAAGTTGTTTGTCAACATTGGATCTTGTTTTGTATTCAAACACTTACCATTTTTGCAAGTGATCACATCTTCTGGGGGGGCTATATAGTCTCTCCTTTTTCCTTCCTATGGGGGGGATATTGTATTGTATCCATGTGACAGATGGTGTACTTGGGTGGTATTTGGGAGTCCACCATCCTTCCCATCCTATCTTACATTTTTTTCTTTTTCATCTCATTTTTGGAGAGGGGTTTTGTTCCCACTGGGTTTTCCCCTTTTCTCCGGTTGTGGGAGATTTTCTGCATCTTTATCATTTACATGGGTACCTAACATGGCCTTGTAACTAGGACCCATCATCATCATCATGTCTGCATTATCATTGCATTTTCCTCCCTAATTTGAACTTATGGGGGGGTGTTAGTGTAATTAAATTAATTATTACACTAGCATAAGTTAACTTAGGTCATACATCATTTAGTCCTAGGTGGCATTTTAGTAAATCATTTAATAATGGGGTAATATTCCCTTCCTTGTTTGTAGGTATAATATTCCTTCTAGAAGATGAGTTGTCCTCCTAGAACTTCTCTCAACATTTAATAATTTCCTAGATAGGGTTCACATGTTGTCACATGTTGTTAGATCATGACACATGACAACATCTCATGCTTTTTAGGTTTTCTCTCATGCCTATATATTCAGGCATTTTGTACATTTGTAATCAATTCAATCTCATAATGTAGAACAATATAGAATCTCCATTGTGCATGCCTAGTTACAACACTTTTTGTGTGGTTGATTATCTTTCCTGGCAAAGGTCCTCCATTCAAGACTACAGCTTCAGGGACCCTGTGCATCCATAATCTCAACAGGTTGGAGTGAGAAGGACTTATCTAGGTAGATTGGGAGGGATAGTTGACAGAGATGGAAAGAGAGGGAGTGGGAGAGAGGGGGGGGGTGATAGAGAGGGAGTGGGAAATTGAGAGGGAGTGAGAGAGAGAGACTTGAGAGAGAAGGAGAGAGAGATAAGGGGATTGGGAGAGAGGGGTTTGGAATGAGAGGTAATTATCTAGGTAGGGTGGGAGGGCTAGAGGGAGAGAGAGAGACCTGAGAGAGAGGGAAAGAGAGAGATGGAGTGGGAGAGAGGGGGTTGGAGTGAGAGGGACTTATATAGGTAGGGTGCTAGAGGGAGAGAGAGAGAGAGGAGAGAGAGGGAGTGTGAGGGAGAGTTGGAGAGAGATAGAGGGAGTGAGAGAGAGAGACTTGAGAGAGGGAAAGGGGGTGGGAGGAGAGACTTGAGAGAGGAGAGAGAGAGGGAGTGGGAGAGAGGGGGTTGGAGTGAGAGGGACTTATCTAGGTAGGTTAGGAGGGATATTTGAGAGAGAGGGAGAGATAGAGAGGGTGTGATAGGGAGAGAAAGGGAGTGATAGAGAGGGAGTGGGAAATAGAGAGGGAGTGGGTGAGTGAGAGACAAAGAGAGAGGTAGAGAGGAGAGAGAGACAAAGGGATTGGGAGAGAGGGGGTTAGAGTGAGGGGAACTTATCTAGGTAGGGTGGGATAGATAGAGGGAGAGAGGGAGAGAGAGAGAGAGTTATCTAGGTGGGGTGCCAAAGGAAGAGAACTGATAGATAAGGAGGGAGTGCAAAGGAGGGAGAGGGAGTGGGAGATATAAGGGTGAGAGAGGGAGTTGGAGAGAGTTATCTAGGTATGGTGCCAGAGGGAGAGACCTAAGAGATAGGGAGAGAGAGGGTGTGATAGAGGTGAGTGATATAGAGAGGGAGTCGGGAGGAGAGAGAGAGAGAGAGAGAGAGAGAGAGAGAGAGAGAGAGAGAGAGAGAGAGAGAGAGAGAGGGACTTATCTAGGTAGGAGGAGGGATAGAGGGGGAGAGAGAGTTATCTGGGTAGGGAGTGGGAGAGAGGGGGTTGGAGTTAGAGGGACTTATCTAGGTAGGGTGGGAGGGATAGAGGGAGAGAGTTATCTGGGTGGTTCTAGAGGGAGATACTTGAGATAGAGAGGGGGTGGGTGGAGAGAGGGAGGTGGGAGAGAGAGGGATTTAGAGAGAGGGAGTGAGTGGGAGAGAGGTGGAGAGAGAGAGACATGGATAGAGAGAGATGGACTAGGAGAGAGTTATAGGGAGTGAGAGAGAGAGACCTGAGAGAGGGAGAGGGTGGGAGGAGAGAGAGAGAGGGAGTGGAGAGAGAGGGAGTAGGAGATAGAGGTATGGGAGAGAGATAGAGGGAGTCAAAGAGAAACTTAAGAGAGGGTAAGGGGGTTGGATGGAGAGACTTGAGAGAGAGAGAGGTGGTTGGAGTAAAAGGGATAGAGGGAGAGAGAGAGATATGGGGTGGGAGAGAGAGACCAGAGAGAGATTAGGGTTTAGGGTTTAAGGGTCGAGGTATTAAGGGTTTAAGCTATTTTTTTTAAGTATTTCTAGAATAGACAAAGATTACATGAATTTTTGATTGTATTCCTTATTAAAGAAATATGGTCTCATGGAATGCCATGATTGGAATATAGGCACAAAATTTCAAGAAAATACAATTGGCATGAGACCCCATTTCTTTGAGGGAGTTTTTCTTACAATGCTCACTACCTTGTCAATGCATCCATATTGACCATGAGGAAATATATCATTGAAGCAATTTTTCATATAGTTCATGTATCTTGTCTATCCATCCACATTTTTCATGTGTCTACTAAGGAAATTGCAACCATAACACTCATGAAAATCCCCCTTTTTATGTTCTGATAGATGTCATACCAAATTCCAAGGTCCCATTACCACTATGGCTAAAAGCCTAAAATATGTGCTCTCGACCAAACTATGGATGCATGGAAAAAATCTATCAAACAATAAGAGTAAGCAAAAGCATAAATAAGGTATTGAGTTGTTTGAAGAAATGCCTCAAAGAAATTGGGTCTCATGGTGATATCTTGCAATCATCCCTTTCTAAGTAGTTAATTTTAGTCTTTTGTTGTTTTTCTTCAATTTCAAATAGCTCATTGCCTAAAAGACCACACTTCTTTGAGGAATTTTTTCAAATATCTCATTGCCTTGTCTATGCTACCACATTTTCCATAAATTTTCCATTTTGGGAATATCATGCAATCATCCCAATCTTTATGGGCAGATTGAAAACTGAAAAAAAGAAGTCAAATATTCTTGAACTTAATACTTTCATGGAGAAAATACAACTATAAATAGATGATAAGGAAGAAGCAATATGATAACAATAATTGTAGATGCAAAGGCAATATTTGGAAGTGTTGAAATTGAAGAAAAACAACTAAAGACTAAAATTAACCACTTAGAAAAGGAATTAAAGATAAGAAGAAGATTTTATCATCAACGAAAAGGAGGTTAGTATGATCTAAAAACACTTAAAAATGAGGAAACGAAACTGAATGAGATACATAATGTATTCAATGAAGAGATTCTTCCTACTCTCGAGAGGTTGAGGAAGGTGTGTGTGTAGATTCTTCTTTGTTCATCATACAACCAAACTAACTATTCCAAAACATCTGTATGGGTGGGTTATTATAGGGAAGGTCATCTTTCACACCCAAATATGTCGAAACGGTCCAAGCCACATTCTACTAGTGAAGTCCCTTAAGAGACCAAAGTGAAAAAGGACATTAGACATTGACGAGTGATTACTCAAAAACCACGACACTTAGAAAAACTCTATCTGAGGCTATGGGATCATGTAGATCCCCTCTACAATAACCTCTCTCAATTTTGATAGCTCCAAGTCATTTGCCTATGCGAATAGATTTTAGTTGATGGAAAATAGGTTAGTTACATGTAGTGTAAAGTAGGAAAGTGGTGTAACTTTCATTTTGTTTGTCATATGACTAAATTGACTATTCAACATGCTTGTATGGGTGGGTTTATGCTAGGAAATTTCCTCTTTCACATCCAAACATGCCAAAGTGGTCTGAGCCACATTCTACCGATGAAGTCTCTTAAGAGACCAAAGTGCAAAAGGGCAACAAACTTCAACGAGTGATTACTTAGAAACTATAAAACTTGGAAACACTCTATTTGAGGTTGTGGGATCATGTAGGGACCCTCTATAATAACCTTTGTCAGTGTTTAATAGCTCCAAGTCATTTTCCCATGGTGAACAGATTTTAGTTGATGGAAAATGGGTCAATTGCATGTAGTGTAAAGTTGGAAAGTGGTATAACTTTTGTTCTGTTCATCATACGACTGAACCGAGTATTCCAACATGTCCATATGGGTGGGTTTATGTTAGGAAAGGTCCTTTTTCACACCCAAACACACTAAAATAGTCTGAGCCACATTCTACTAGCAAAGTCTCTTAAGAGATCAAAGTGCAAAAGGGTAGCAAAATTTGACGAGTGATTACTTGGAAACACTCTGTCTGAGGCTACGAGATCACATAGGGCCCCTCCATAATAAAAATTCTCAGTTTTTGCTAGCTCCAAGTCATTTTCTTATGGTGAACAGATGACAGTAGATGGAAAACAGGTCAGTTACATGTAGTGTAAAGTTGGAAAGTTGTGTAACTTTTGTTCTATTCATCATACAACCAAATCATTCATTTCAATACATCTATATGGGTGGGTTTATGCTGGGAAATTTCTTCTTTCACATCCAAACTTGCTGAAATGGTCTGAGCCACATTCTACCAACAAATTCTCTTAAGAGACCAAAGTGCAAAAAAGGTAGAAAACTTTGACGAGCAATTACTCAAAAACCATGACACTTGGAAACACTTCATCTAAGGCTACAAGAACACGTAGGTTCCCTCCACAATAACCTCTCTTAGTTTTTGATAGTTCCAAGTTGTTTTCTCGTGGTGAAAAAAATTTAGTTGATGAAAAATGAGCCAGTTGCATGTAGTGTAAAGTTGCAAGGTAGGATCATTTTTTTTTTGTTCTTTGTGGGGCCAAACAATTAGTGCCAATACATCTAGTTGGGAAAATAAGTGCTAGGCATCGTCACCTCACTTTGTTATAAAAGGTTTTTAGTCTTTCCTATTCAAAGGGTCACAACTTTTTGTCTTTGAAAATTCATAACCAAAGTCATATCATCACTATTCGTGAGAACCTAAATTGATTTATTTGCAAATTTTCAAATATTCTTGTGGAAAAGACAATTATTGAAATTTTAGTTATTCTATTTCTATCATGCACATCTCTCGAAGTTGTTTATTGACTATTATAAACATGCAATTTTAACTTTTAAAGTTGCATTCTTCAAATTATTGGGTTTGAATTCATGTTTAGAATTAGGATGAATATCTATGAATTTTGTTGTTGGGAAGGTTGATTTGTAGTCTATTAATCTCAAATAATCCAATGCACTTATGATCTTTAATAAAACTTGCATTCCTTGAGTTTTTGTTCAAGTGAGACTTAGTTGTTACTTTCCATTTTCTTTTGTTAATAGTTTTATGATGTTTTCTTTGTATATGTAATACATGAAACATGAAGCATACAAGCGAATGGTAGCATGAATCGTACACATGGAATGGTAGATGTCTTCCTCAATGATATAAAGCATGAAGCATGAAGCATGAAGCATTACTATATTCATATTATCAATTTAATGTTCAATAATCTTACAGGAGAATAATTTTCAAACTTTTTTATATATTTACAATTATAGAAAAGAAGAGTGCATGGAAAAAACTTGGATTTTAAGAATTTGAAGTAAACCATTTACAAATAAATATTGAAGCATGGATTTATAATGCAAATATGGATACCATCAATAAAAAATATTTGTATTAACCAAATAGCCATGTGTAGGAATACATCAATATATGTCGATATAAGTATAAAATATATACAAAATAACCATATATGCTTACAAGAATGACATATAGGTATACAATGTCAAGTATATGCAATAAAAAATATGTCCAAATATGCCATATAGGCATACAAAAAAGGACCCCACTCAAAATTTATTGCCCTCTAGGTCAATGAAACAAATGGGTGGCCTTTGTTGGTTGGATGGATGGTGATGCATATGACACTCGTTTACTTTGAACTTGAGGGATTCTCCTCCTAGGATTTAGTTCCTCATTAAGCTTTATGTATTACAATATAAAGTAAAGAAATTAATTTATATAAATTACATTATAAAAAATGATATATTTAACAAAATAATCACTTACCACCGCTAGATGATCTCTCTCCTCAAGAAAAAGATTTGCATGTTCATCTTGTGGCATGCCCAAGTCCTATGGAAACCATACAAATAAAAATTAAACTACAAATCAATAATCAGTTGATTTTTCACTAACAACTATAACAACGAATGTAATTTGAAATTTACTAATCTACCTCATACCCTTGTGAAAGGCATCGAGCTATCTATTACAAAAGATACACTTTTCTCCATTACCCTATCAACATCTGGAGGCATTTCCAGTTCCATCATCTAAAAATAAAATAACAAATTATTCAATCACAAAAAAATAGAATAGTGATGCAGGTCATGGCTTATAATGAATTAGATAATCAACAAAATTCTGAGTACTTATTGAACTATATATTTCTTACTATTATGCTTACTATTTTCCCTATCTATAGCTTGTTTGAAAGCACCTATTTTAGGCTTTTATCCATAGAAGAAAGGTAGTGAGCTACATGATAAAATGCTTTGGTAGACATGTACAAAAAATGTGGTAGCATAAAGAAGGTAGTGAACTGTTTGAGAAAATTGTTCCAAGAATGATGAAGGCATTGTCATTGATGTCAACTAGTCAATTGGTTTTTTTTGTCATTAATGTCATGGTTGCAGGTTATGGGCTGTATATGTCGAGAATATTGAGAAAAATGTATTGAAGAAAGGTTGCAGGTGTTCAGTGGTTGCTCTGGGTTTTGCTTTGGGATTTTCTCCTATGTTTGTGTGGCTTAGATATGTTGATCATGTTTGTTGGAAGCTACTATATCTATATTTTGGCTATTGATTTATTGTACAGTGCGAGCTATGTTCACCAGTTGTGAACTATGGTTTTCTATGTTTATGGATGAGGCCTAGGAGAAATGTTGTTGGTCTATATTTCTCTTTGGTAAAGTCTTATGAATTGCAGTTCGAGATTTGAGCTGTTATGATCGTGTTGAAGATAATTTTTGTATTTGGAAGGATCGTGCTTAATTGTTCTATGTGTTTTGAACTAGTTTTTCTAACCTTGTGTTGAACACTATCTTTGAAGTTGATGAAGCATGTTGGACCTATTTGGTTCCTCATCAAGCATGTGTTTGGGTTTCCTTCATTCTAATTCCACCCTAGGATGTTTTGGCACCGAGCTAATTTGAATTTAATGTTGGATGGCCCACTTTGGATATGTTTCAAAGTTTAAGATGCTATAAATATAGGATGAGTTAGTGGTGAAAGACGAGACAAGAGATAAGTGCAAATAAATAGAGTAGATAGATGTGAGATTGATGTGTATCAGTGGGTGTGTGTGATGTGAGTGTGGTAGATCAGTGAAAAGCCTAAATGTTGAGTTTATGGATGTAGTAAGCTGAAGGTGTACTCTATCATACATGCATATCTACAAGTGGTTTAGAAAATTGTGGTGGATTTATCTGTTGCATTGAGATTGTATTATCTTTGTAACTTATCTCTTCTATCTTTTTTTTATCTTTGTGGCAGTGAGCCCTCTGGGTAGTTAACCTTGTTGGACAGTGAGTCCCGATTCAGATAGTGAGTCCTTGTTTTGGTAGTGAGCCTTGTTTCTCAGGCAATGAGCCTTTGTAATTAGTTTTGATATTCTCTATAGTGTGAGTTAATCCTCACTATGGTTTTTCCCTCATTAGGTTTTCCACATAAACCTGGTGTTACTATGTTTGTGAGATTATTTTCAGTTTTGGCACTTGTACTTAATGTTTATTCATTTTAAGCAGTGTTAAGAATTTGTTTCACTGAATGAGATCAAGGAACATCAAGTGAACAATAAGGAAAAGTACATTTTGAAGAGTAGTCTTGTACATTTCGAGTTGATTAAGGTTTAGAATATGAAGACTGCTAAGGAGGTTTGGGATGCTTTGGAAAGGGCACATGAAGGTGATGAAAGGGTCAAATAGGGAAAATTGTAGAATTTGGAAACATAGTTTGAGCTCCTACATATGTTTGAAGATGAGAATGTCAAAGCTTATGTATAGAGATTGGATTAGATAGTAGCTAGAATGCAAGGACTTGATGCTACTATAGATGAAACCAAGATTGTAAATAAGATTCTTATAACTCTCCCTGTTGCTTACAACGAAAAGGTATGCGTTATTGAACAAAGTATAGATTATAAGACTTACACTAAAGATCTATTGTTGGGATCTCTAACATCTTATGAGATGAGGAAGCTGAATTTGAGAAATGGATTCAAATCAAAGACTACTTTTAAGGCTACAAAAGTTAAAGATTTAGATGAATAAAATATTGATGAAGTAGAAGCTAACTTTGTGAGAAGGATCAGGAAAGGCTCCAATAAGTATGAAGGTAAGTTACCCTTTAAATTCTTTTGTTGTGGAGGAATAGGTCATTATGCTGCAAGGTGTCCAAAAGGATCTAAGAGGAGTAAACAAAGATATGAGAAAGAAAAGAAAGGTAAGAAGATAAAAATAGTATATTATGTGAATGAGGATGCTAGTATATCTAATGAGGATTCCAATTAAGAATATCCTGATGACAATGAATGCTTGTTCTTGGCTATAAAATATGAACCTACTTCTACTAATCCTAAAAAACAGGTGAAGGAAAACCTTCTAGAGAAGGAGAAAAATGAAGGTACTCTAATCTCTACCCTACATGCTAAAAAATAAAATAACTATTAGGTTGTTGATAGTGGTTGTTCACATCACATGATTGGTGATAAGAGTAAGTTTGTTAAAATTGAAAAATATGATGGAGGCTTGGTTATGTTTGGAGATGATACTGCTGCTAAAATTTGTGCAATAGATTCAGTATGTTTTGACGGCAAGAATAATACTGATGATGTCTACTATGTTAAGGGTTTAAGGTATAATCTCTTGAGTGTTGGATAGATGTGTGGTAAAGGATATAATATTGTGTTTGAGGATGAGAGATGTGAGATCAGGAAAGGATTCAGAAGAGTGATTGCTACAGGAAAGAAATCTAAAGGAAATATTTATAAACTTAAGGGTTTTGATGGATGATGCTTTATGGCTCATGGGTATGTACAAGATCATCATGGAGAAAATAGGCCATTAAGTGGAGAAAAATTCAAAAAAATCAAAGTTAGGAAACTTGACGTAAAAATTTGAATAAGTTATCTATATTATTTCAAAAATATGTAAGAACTAGAATCTGTAGAAAATTGAATGTAGTTTCTAAACTACTAGGTTTATTTTAAAAAAATATCTATGTGGTGAAAATTTAAAATTTCAATGCAGTAGTACTTAAATTTTAAGGAAAAATAAGAAGTAGGTGTCTATCGACCACCCTAACCATAATAAAATGATAATATTTTCTTATAAGATTTTAGATATAAGTAGAGGACTCATGTCCCAATGTGATGCATATTTTTTTGTAATTTTTTTCCAAGTAAATAATTAATTATGATTTTTTATTACAACTTTTAAAAAATATAAAAAGTTGTATGTCTAACCACATTAACTTGGTCAAAACTTCATGAAATTCAATTTTTTTTTAATCCTATAGTATGCAAAGCATAGAATGTGACACATGTTTTGGATTTAAAAAATGTGATACCATTTGAAAGCTATAGATGTTTTTCAATCAACCTATCAATAGGACTTTAGTCGTAATCAAATAGAAAATGAATAATAATTATTTATTAAATTCAGAGTAAAGCATAATTTATATTGGTGGAAAGCTGAGAATCTCCTTTAAAAACCCTTTTCATTTCATCAATTTTGGGTAAAAAAAAAGTTGTCAGCCACATACCCTACACATACCCATCATATCGCCACTTTTTGGCCCATCATGATCCTACACATACCCTCATATTAATGACAGTTGGTTGTGGTATCGGATAATGTGTCACATAAATTTTGATAACTTGGTAAGGATTAGTGCAGTTCAGGCCATGAGAGATTTACCAAGGATTACAAAGCCTGTTAATGCTATTTGCAATAATTGTCAGTTTTGAAAGCAAGCAAGAAGCCATTACAGATCAAAGGAACAATCTACTACTACACTACTAGATTTAATTCATATAGAGCTCTATGGTCCTACAAGAGTGAGAAGTCTACAAGGTGAAAGGTACTTTATGATTTTGATTGATGATTATTATAGATATACCTAGGTTACATTTCTTAGAGAGAAGTTTGATGCATTAGATAGATTCAAGACATGCAAAGATATGGTTGAAAATGAAGTGAATTTGAGGAAAAAATGCTTAAGTTCTGACAAAGGTGGATAATTCACCTCCCATGAGTTTAATATGTTTTGTGAAGTGCATGGAATAAATAGATATTTATCTACTCTGAGAACTCCTCAGCAGAATGGAGTTTTTGAAAGAAAGAACAAAACAATTCAAGATGTCACTAGATCAATGGTTGTTGAGGCTAGTTTATAGGAAGTTTACTAGAGAGAAGCTATCCATACTATTGTTTATGTATTCAATCAATTTCAAGAAAGAGAAAATACTACAAAGACCCCTATGAGCTATCGTATGGAAGAATTCCTACTATTAATTATTTCAAGGTATATGGAAGCAAATGTTATATCAGAAAAGATGAAGAAAATTTAGGAAATTTTGATGCAAGAAGTGATGAAGGAAATTTTCTTGGATATTCCACTAAAATAAAAGCATACAAATGTTTCAATAAAAGACTAAGAAAAATTATAGAAATAGAAAATATAAAGGTTGATGAAGTAATGAAGAATTCAATTGATATTGATGGATATGTATCTGATGAATCTAACTATGTAAGGATTGAAGAAATTGTGGAGGAATAGGAAAAGGATGAGCAAGAAAAGTAGAATGAAGAAAATGAAAGAGAAGAAGAAGCTCTGATGGTGTCCCCTAAGATACCTAGATATGTGCAAAAGAATCATTTAGAAAGTTAGATCATTGGAGACAAGACAAAAGGAGTATTGACAAGAAGCAGAGTTGTTGCTGGTGAAGTAAATCTGTGTTTTTTTTCTATGATTGAACCAAAGACTGTAAGTGAAGCATGTAAAGATGAGCATTGGATGGAATCTATGAAAGAACTTATACAGATTGAGAAGAATCAAACTTGAGAATTGGTCCCAAGACCAACAAATAAAAACATTATTGGATTAAAGTGGGTATTCATAAATAAGTTGAATGAGCATGGAGAAGTGGTTTGAAACAAAGCAAGGCTTGTGTGTAAAGGTTACTCACAAGTAGAAGGCATAGATTTTTAGGAGACTTTTTCTCTAGTGGAAAGAATGGAAGCTATAAGGATGTTAGCATTTTCTTCTCATAAATATTTTAAGGTCTATTAGATGGATTTCAAGTCTAGATTTTTGAATGGTCAGCTAGAAGAAGATGTCTACATGGAACAACCAAAAGTATTTTAGTTGTCAAATCAACTAAATATAATGTGCAGATTGAAGAAAGCTTTATATGGATTGAAGCAAACTCCTAGAGCTTGGTATGCAAGGTTAGACATGTATTTGATTCAACAAGGTTTCAACAAAGGTATGACAAATAGTAATCTATATTTTAAAATTGAAAAGGAAAAAATATTGATTGTAGTTGTATATGTTGATTACATTATTTTTGGAGGAAATGAAACTATGTGTAAGATGTTTGCAGAAGAGATGCAAAAAGAATTTGAAATGTATATGTTTAGAGAGATGAGTTTCTTTGTTGGGCTATAAATTAATCAAATAGAGAGAGGAATTTTTATTTCACAGTCTAAGTATGTGAAAGAGATGTTGAAGAAGTTTGGGATGAATGGTTCCAAACCAATATGCACTCCTATGGTGACTAGCTGCAAATTACATAAAGATGATGATTCACCTAAGGTTGATTAGAGCAAGTATAGATCTATGATTGTTGGACTATTGTATATGACTACTACTATACCCTATATTATGCATAATGTATGTCTTGTGGCTAGATCTCAAGAAAATCCTAAGGAAACACATGTTATTGTTGCTAAAAGAATATTTAGATATTTGAATGGCACTCCAGATTATGGGTTATGGTATCCTAGGGATATTGACTTTACTCTAAGTGCTTGTACAGATGTAGATTGTATTGGATGTGTAGATGAAAAAAATAGTACAAGTGGTGGTGCATTTTTTCTTTGTTGCAGTTTGGTGGCATGGTTGAGTAAATTTAGAAAGATTCAGTTTCCTTGTCTACTGTTGAAGCTGAGTATATTGATAATGCATCTTGTTGTACACAAGTTCTGTGGATTAAATAGACATTAAAAGATATCACACTAGTGTATGATGATCCTATTTCTATCTTCTAGGATAACACAAGTGCAATTAAAATTTTAAAGAATTCAGTGATGCACTCGAGGAAAAAACATATATCTATCATATATCATTTCTTGAGAGAGAAGGTTGTGGAGAATGAAGTAAAGCTTGAGTATGTCCCTATGAACTTGGATCAAATTGTTGATATATTTATGAAGGCTCTTCCTAAGGATACTTTTGAGTATCTCCTAGAGAATTTAGGGGTCATTTCCCCTCCTTTCTTAAACTAGATGCATATGGAGATGCACCAGCCTGGTAGATCTATGGATCTATCTTATTTTCTAGACTGATGTTTTGGTGGCTACCTCTTAGGGGGAGTATGTAGTGTCATGTGTTGTCATTGTATGATTATTTTGTTTTTAATTTCAAAGGGGAAATCAATTTAAAATGTCTTTTTCCTTTTCCATTGATGTCAAAGGGGGAGAGGAAGAATGTGAAAAAGAGAAGAGGAAGAATGTGGAAAAGATTATCTACTAAGGGAGAGAAACCAAAAAAAAAATTTGAGAAGTGTATTTAGAGCTAGAATGTTGTCTTTGATGGTTTTTCACATCATGTGTTGCCATCAATGACAAAGGGGGAGATTGTTGCAAGAATGATGAAGGTGTTGTCATTGATGTCAATTGGTCAATCGGTTATCAACAAGTTGCTATTTTCATTAATGTCATGGTTGCACGTTATGGGATGTATATGTCAAGGATATTGAGAAAATTGTATTGAAGAAAGGTTGCAGGTGTTAAGTGGTTTCTATGGTTTAGATATGTTGATCATGTTTGTTGGAAGCTACTATATCTAGATTTTTGGCTGTTGATTCATTATACAGTGTGAGTTATGTTCACCAGTTGTGAATTGTGGTTTTCTATGTTTATGGCTGAGGTCTGGGAGAAATGTTGTTGCTCTAGATTTATTTTTGGTAAATTCATATGACTCGCAATTCTAAAGTTAAGTTTTCATGATTGTGTTAAAGATAATTTCAATATTTGGAAGGATCGTGATTAATATTTCTATGTTTTTTACACTGGTTTGTCTGACCTTGTGTTGAACACTATCTTCAAAGTTGATGAAGCATGTTGGAACTATTTGGGTCCTTATCAAGTGTTTTTTTGGGTCTCCCTCATTCTAATTCCACCCTAGGATGTTTTGGAACTGACCTAATTTAAATTTAATGTTGGATGGTCGAATTTGGTTATGTTTCAAAGTTGAAGATGGTATAAATATAGGATGAGTTAGTGGTGAAATATGAGACAAGAGATAAGTGCAAAGAAATAGAGAAGATAGATTTGATATTGATGTGTATCAATGGGTGTGTGTGGTCTGAGTGTGGCAGATCAGTGTGAAGTCTAAAAGTTGAGTTTTTAGATGTAGTGAGTTGAAGGTGTACTCTATCATACATGCATGTCTGCAAGTGGTTGAGAAAATTGTAGTGGATTTCTCTGTTACATTGAGAATTTCTTCTCCCTGTAACCTATCTCTTCTATCTTCTTTGTATCTCTATGGTAGTGAGCCCTCCGGGTGGTAAACCTTGTTGGACATTGAGTACCTGTTTTGACAATGAGCCTCGTTTCTTGAGCAGTCAGCCTTTGTAATCAATTTTGATATTCTCTATAGTGTGAGCTAATCCACACCATGGTTTTTCCCTCATTAGGTTTTCTAGATAAATTTGGTGTTGTGTTTGTGTGATGGTTTTCAGTTTCTACACTTGCACTTACTGTTTAATCATTTTAAGCAATGTTAAGGATTTGTTCTTGTGAATGATTTAAAGGTTTAAATTTGCTACAACTGATTCACCTCTCTCTGTTGTCTTGTTCAACAAAAATGACTTAAATAAATACAGTCTCATGGTGATGGAATTCCATGACAATTTTTTTTTTCATGGCATTCCATCACCATGAGACCACATTTCTTTGAGGAATTTTTTTCAAACAGTTTATTTCCTTCTCCAAGCTATTATATTTGGATAGGGTGGATGGTATAGTGTGATCTTGGTTATGAGGTGGAGGGGGATCATGACATTAATATGGAGTGATTTTTTGATCATGAGGGGAAGAGGATCATTAGATGGGGTGGAAGGTGTACATTGAGACATTTCGAGAGCAATAATACAATGGAGTGGAAGAGGTACTTTTATCTAGACACAAAGGCCATCCTCGTCATCATCAATATGGTTGGGGTTGGTTGGAATGGATTAATTTGGATTAGAATAGATTAGGTTGGATGGATGATAGATTAGATGGTTAGACACAGTGGAGGATTGATTGGAAGAGAGATTGGTATTGATTTTGGATGAGAATGGAAATTAGGATAATGGATTAGAAATGAACTTGGGGATTGGAAGAATAGGATCTAAGGATGAAGATGGAGGATGGGATTATATTTAGGGATCAAATCCAAGGCCTTAAAATGATTTAATTTTATTAAAGAGGATTATCTATTCTTAAGGTGGTGAGTTGTTTGAAAAAATTCCTTGAAGAAATGTGGTCTTATGGTGATGGAATGACATTCCATCACTATGAGACCACATTTCTTTTAGGATTTTTTTCAAACTTGCTATCTTTTCTATGCTATTGTGTACTATTATGATTTGATCATTTATTTCCAAGCATCCATACTTTGTTGGAAAGCACTTGTTTTAGGATTTTAGCCATAGCAGCAAGGAAGTTAACTATTTGATAAAATGCTTTGGTAGACATGTATGGAAAATGTGGTAGTATAGGCAAGGTGGTGAGCTATTTGAGGGACATCACCATGAGACCACATTTCTTTGAGGCATTTTTTTCAATAAGCTCATTGCCTTGTCTATGCTATTGCTTAAAGCAATTAGTTGTTTGAAAAAATGCCTCAAAGAAATGTGATCTCATGGTGATGGAATTCCTTCCATCACCATGAGACCACATTTCTTTGAGGCATTTTTTCAAACAGCTCGTTACCTTGTCTATGCTATTGCTTACTATTATGCTTTGATCAATTTTTTCTATGCATCCATAGTTGTTGGAAAGAACATGTTTTAGGATTTTAGCCATAGCAGCAATGAAGTGAATTGTTTGATAATGCTTTGGTAGAATGTATGGAAAATGTGGTAGCATAGGAAATGCAGTGATTTGTTAGAAAAAATTCCTCAAAGAAATGTGGTGTCACATGGTGATGGACATTACCATGAGACCACATTTCTTTAAGGAATTTTTTCAAACAACTCATTTCATTGTCTATGCTATTTCTTACTATTATGCTTTGATATTTTTTCCAAGCATCCATAGCATAGACAAGGCAGTGAACTATTTGAAAAAATGCCTCAATAAAATGTGGTCTCATGGAATACCATGGCAAGAAAATGTAATTGGAAGTTGCTCCTAGTTATTGGTTATGCTATGTGAAGTATTTACATCACTACTTATGTTGACTTTCTAAAAAACTATATTGTAATTGAAATTTTGTCATCTATCAACATCTAGTTATTAGTTATGCAATGTGAAGTAATTATTTGAGTTTGAAAGATGTGCAATGAAATGTAATCAACAATATGAATATAAACTACACAAATATATTAAGTGCAATTCATTAGTTAAACTCTTTATTATATTACCTGAGTGAAGGTTTGAACTCCACCACCACTAGGAGGTGTTGTTTTTAAATCTCCAATATTAACCTGCTCAACATCCAAAATAGAATATTAGAATACAATTCATATAACAATGTTATTCAAATGTAATATTTATAATTTTTTACTAGTTACATACCTCGGCGGTAGATCCAGTGGAGTAAGAAGAAGATGGAGGGATAGTAAAATAGAATGAACACTATGACCCTAAAATTTTATTACTTGATCATTAAACTAAATTAGCTAATTTCTTGCATTTCAAAAATGAAATTTAATAGATTAAATTCAATGAACATACTAACATTTACCTGAGTATCAAGGCCGAAAGCCTGATTCAAAATGTCATTTTCCATTACCAACTAGTCAGCTACAGATGTAGCCTATGCAGCAACCTCCTAACTATATGTGGGGTTATATATACAGGTGGACCCGCAAGCCTAGAAAATATAGGGTGGAACCCTACCCCTCAAAGTCTCCCCTAGCTTGTGTTGTACTACGAAACTCACACACTAGATGATACTATGGGTCAGAGAACTAGTAGATTGTAGAGTATCCACCTCAACACTGTCCTTCACAATGGAAGGGATAGCAACGTGCTCATAAGCTAGTCTAGCGAGTGCTTGTCTTGTTGGCTACTGAGGATCAAGACGTGCACTTGGTCTATCATGTGCTGACCCACCACCTCTTCCAAAAATTGTCCTTTATCCCTTGGTGGTTGCATCAATGGATACGAAACCTCTTGCTTGTAAGGTCAAGAGTTTGATTTGTACGTGGGTTAGTGAATAGTGAACACAAGTTATATTTTGTAATTTTGTAATTTTTTACATTTTTGTAGGATATTTTATCTAATTAAAAATCTCTATACTCCTGCTTCTTGTCTGCCCAACAACTTAATTTCTTATTAATTGCATTTGCATGTGTTAACATATCTTGAAGTAAATTTGCAAGAATGGTTCTTTTTGAGGTTGAACTTATAGGATCGTTCAACCTCGCAATTAACTCCTCAATTTATTTTTTGTTGTTTTCAATTTCCCCCATTAAATATTGTTGAGTTCCAAGAGGATGTTGAGGAATTATTGGAGGATTTTGTTGTTGTGGTTTTTCATCAGGATTTTGTTGGTGTTTTTGTTCATGAGGAGAAGGATTTTGAGGAGAATTGGGTGGATTTTCAACTCCTGAATATGAAAGAAATTAACATCAAAAACATATTAAATATACCTATTTAACAATAAATTCACGAAAAAAACCAATAAAACCTTACTCCTTGGAGCTCCCCATCGACATGGCGACATTTAGGCGAAGAAATTGATGAATTTTTGGGTCTCCACAATGTGAGCACACCTTGCAAGGGTTTGTAGGCCATGGATGAAGGAAAACACAAAGTCTAAAAATAATTTCATTTTCTTTTTTCTTTTTTTTCTTATAACAGCACATAATGCACTCACATTATGGATTTTCACAATTTTTTAAAAAAGTTGGTCACTATTTGGCCCCCCAAATTTTTGCACCCACCCCCATCTCTCTCTTTCTCTCTCTTTCCCTCCCTCCCTACCAATACCTATCTCCTTCTCTCTATCCCTTTCAACCTACCAACCCCTATCTTTTTCTCTCTCTCTCTCTCTCTCTCTCTCTCTCTCTCTCTCTCTCCCTCCCACCCTACCATTATCTATCTCCTTTCTCTCTATTCCTCCAACCCTACCACTCCCCATCTCTCTCCTTCCTTATCTCACCCTTCTACCTTATAATTCTTATCTCCTCTCTCTCTATCTCTCCCTCCCACCTTACCAATCCATATCTCCTTCTCCCTCTCCCTCCATCACTCCCTCCCATCCTACCACTCCCTATATCCCTCCTTCCCTCTTTCTCTCCCTCCCTCTCTCCCTCCAACCCTAAATCTCCCTATCTCCCTCCTTCCCTCTCTCACCCTCTCACCTTACAATCCCTATCTCCTTCTTTCTCTCTCTCCATCCCAACCTACCAATCATTTTCTCCTCTCTCTCTCTCCCTCCCACCATACCAATACTTATCTAATATCTCTCTCCCTCCCACCATACCAATACCTATCTAATCTCTCGCTCCCTCCCACTCTACTAATCCCAATCTCCTCTCTCTATCCATCCCACCCTAACACTCCCTAGCTCTCTCCTCCCCTCTTTCATCCTCCCATCTTATCGATCCCTATCTCCTTCAATTTCACTCTTCATCCCACCCTACTGTTCTCTATCTCACCTCTCTCTATCCATCTGACCTTACCAATCCCTATCTCATATTTCTCTCTCTCTCCCTCCCACCCTACCAATATATATCCCCCTGTTTCTCTCTATTCTTCCCACCCTACCACTCCCTATCTCCCTACTTTCCTCTCTCACCCTTCCATCTTACAAATTCCATGTTATCCATGCACTTTCACTTTCTACGACACAAGTTATCCATGCATTCCATGTGACCAAGCATGAATCCACAAATTCCATGCCATGCTTCAAACCCTCACACATGCACAAGCTCAACCTGCTAACCTGCTACCCTACTTCAAACTCTAATGTAATTGTTGGAATAAATAGACAATTAATGAGAATGTAAACTCATAATAGTTATCAAATACAAGAGCATAAAACTCCTCTAAAAAATATACGCCTAGATTGTGCAAGTAGAGTTCCAATGTGTAATCTGAGTTCAAACCAAAGTCTTCCTCAATTTAGGCACCCCAAACTGAACACTTAACTGAACATTGGTCAAGAAAATATCTTGCAAGCTTCACCTCAAAGTTGGAACCCAAGAATGGGCCTACTTAACCTAGCCTTGTAAATATCTTCTCATGCAAAAGGTGTTAACTCAAAGATGCCAACTTGGGTGCCCAAGATGGGTCCAAGTCAATCTTAATTAACTGAAACATATCTCTTCGCCAATTCATGCAAACATTATGCATGATTGATCATCCCAACTTAACTGAAAGTATCCACAGGTGTTATCTGTCATGCCACTGAATTCAACTAAAGTCAACTAGCATTCAACTCAAACTAACTACATGAAACAAAAGATAACTGAACCATAACTGAACTAAACTATACTCATGTAAATATCAATCCCTAACTTGTAGGATCTTTACATGCATTACTGAAGTGTTAACTAAAGTAAGGTGGGTTCCACCTTCCATGTAGGCGCCCCATGTGCTCCTATCTTGTAGGTGCTCTTCTTGGACATCCCCACATGTTCCTATCATTTAGGAATAATTACAAATGTCAATTTACATGTTCATTTCATTTGAATTTAATCTCTTTCTAATCCTAGTGATGGGGAACACTTTCCAAGGACTTAGGAGATACATGAAATATGTTTAGGATTGCAATTAAATGGCATCCTATTCCCAACACCTCCTACCTTACCAATCCTCTCTCTCCTTCCCTCTTTCTCTCCCTCCACCTATCCCTTTCTCTCACCCTACCAATCCCTATCTCCCTCCTATCCTACCTCTCACTATCTTGAGCTCCTTCCCTTTTTTTGTCCCTTCCTCTCTCCCTCCCACCCTACTAATCCCTATCTCCATCCTTCCCTCTCTCTCCCTCCCACCTTACCAATCCATATTTCTCTCCTTCCCTCTTTATCACCCTCCCATCTTACCAATCCTTATCTCCTTCCATTTCTCTCTTCCTCCAATCTTCCTAATTGCTCTCTCTCTCTCTCTCTCTCTCTCTCTCTCTCTCTCTCTCTCTCTCTCTCTCTCTCTCTCTCCCACCCTACCAATCTATAGATATCCTTTCTCTCTATTCCTCCCACCCTACCACTCCTTATCTCACTCCTTCCCTCTCTCACCCTCCCACATTACAATCCCTATCTCCTCCCTCTCTCTCTCTCTCCCTCCAATCCTACCAATCCCTATCTGCTCTCTCTCCCTCCCACCCTACCAATTCCTATCTCCCTCCTTCCCTCTCTCACCTTATCAATCCCTATCTTCCTCATTGACTCTTTCTCTCCCTCTACCTATCCCTTCCTATCTCCCTCACACCTTACCAAACCTCTCTCTCTCTCTCTCTCTCTCTCTCTCTCTCTCTCTCTCTCTCTCTCTCTCTCTCTCTCTCTCTCTCTCTCTCTCTCTCCCACCTTACCAATCCTCTCCCTCCATCCCTCTTGCTCTCCCTGCATCTATCCCCCCACCCTACTACTCCCTCTCTCCCTCCATGCCTCTTTCTATGCCTCCACCTATCCCTCTCTCTCACCCTCCCACCCTACCGATCCCTATCTCCCTCCTTCCCTCTCTCACCCTCTCAAGTATCAATCTCTTGTTGTAAGAATGGAAAAAGGAATGAAGGTGTTTTCATTGATGTCAACTAGTCAACTGGTTATCTACTGGTTGCTATTGGCTTATATGTTGAGGATATTGAGAAAATTGTATTAAAGAAAGTTTACAAGTATTTCTAGTTGTTGCTTAGGATGATGATCTAGTATTTTCCCCTATGTTCATGCAGTTTAGATATGTTGGTCATGGTTGTTGAAGGTTGCTATATCCATATTTTTTGGTTGTTGGTTCATTATGAAATTCGAGTTGTGTTCACCAGTTGTGAACTATGTTTTTCTGTGTTTTGGTTGCTCGGTTTGGGAGAAACATTGTTGGTCCAAATTTATTTTTAATGAAGTCTTTTGACTTGTGGTTCTAAAGTCAAGATGTTATGATTGCATTGAAGATATTTTTGGTTTATGAAAGTTTCAAGCTTAATTGTTCCATGTGTTTTACATTGGTTTGTCCGACCTTGTGTTAAGCACTATCTTTGAAGTTGATGAAGCGTGTGTTTGAGTCGCCCTCATTCTAATTCCACCCTAGGATGTTTTGGTGTTGACCTAATTTGTATTTGAACTTGGATGGATGAATTTGGATCCTTTTTCAAGGTTGGAGATAGTATAAATACAGGATGAGCTAGTAATGAAAAATATACAAGAGAAAAGAAGGAAGATAACTGAAAGAGTAGATGTGACATTGATGATATTTATAATGTGTCTGTAATTTGTGTGTGGGAGATCAATTTGAAGCTTAATGCTAATTTTCTGGATGTAGTGAGCAGAAGGCGAACTCTATCATTCATGCAAGTTGATCAAGTAATTGTGGCGGAATCCTTTGTTGCATTGGGATTGTAGTCTCTCTCTAACAAGTCTTATTTATCTTGTTTGTATCTCTATGGCAGTGAGTCCTCCAAGTTGTAGCCATGTTAGACAGTGAGTCTTTGTTCTAGACAGTGAGTCCTTGTTTCAGGTAGTGAGCCTTATCTCAGGCAGTGAGCCTTATCTCAGGCAGTGAGCCTTATCTCAGGCAGTGAGCCTTTTTGTAATCAATTTTGATATTATCTATAGTGTGATTTAATCCTCATCATGGTTTTTCCCTCATTGCATATTCCACATAAATTTGGTGTTATTGTGTTTATGTGTTGGATTTTAGTTTCTGCATTAACATTTGATGATTAATCATTTAAGCAGTTTTAAGCATTAGTTCTGGTGGTTGAATTGAAGGTTAAAATCTGTGACAACTGACTCTCCCCCTCTTAGTTTTCCTATTCAACATCCTTATATCCCTCCAACTATCCCTCTTTTTCTCCCTCAAACCCTACCAATCCCTATCTCCTTCTCTCTCCCTCCCTCTATCCCCTCACCCTGCCACTCCATCTCTCCCTCCCCTCTTTCTCTCCCTCCACCTATCCCTCTCTCACCCTCCCACCCTACCAATCCCCTATCTTCCTCCTATCCTACTTCTCTCTATCTCAGGCTCCTTACCTCCTTTTGTCCCTTCCTCTCTCTCTCTCTCCCTCACACCCTACTAATCCCTATCTTTGTTCTTCCCTCTCTCTCCCTCCCACCTTACCAATCCCTATTTCTCTCCTTCCCTCTTTCTCTCCCTCCCTCTATTCCTCCCACCCTACCTCTCCTACCCCAACTCTCTCCACCTACCCCTCCCTTCCTCCCTAACTCTCTCTACCTCTCTCTCTCTCTCAGTCTCCCTATCTCCAATTCTTTGTCTAGATTTTTTTAATAATAATACAATATATAATATATATTAAAATACATTAGTATGTATAAATATAGTATATAATATATATATATATATATCATAAAATACATAATATATAATATAACATATATAAGTTATAATATATAATATTTAATATATAATAGATTTTTTGAGTTTCATATAAGGTATATCCATTTTGTATAACAGAGGCATGTCTATATTTTGAAGACATGGAGGGTTTGTTTTTGGCCTCACATAACAGATTTTTGTTATTGATAACGTAGATGCTTGTTTCCTTCTCTGTAAATATTTATTAAGTTTAATACATTAATATATACATAAATAATATAATATTAATAATAAAGTATTATATATAATTTATTAATATATACATTATAATATTATATATAATATATTAATATTATATATCATATTATTATGTATAATTTTATAATATATATATAAGTATTATATATATTAATATACTATATATACAAATATAGAAAATTTATTAATAGTTTTGGTTTTAATAAATAGATATCCATTTCTTAAGAATTAATAATAGATATATGTTTTGCATCTTTAAGTAATGGATATCCGTTTACCAATGGGTGTGCAATTTTTTAAATAAGAAACAAATATATGATATTAGGGATATCTAGTTTGCTTTGATATTGCTTTAGTATTTGGCTTGGAGGTGACCAACCTAAAAAGTCAACATCCCCAATGTGTTTATAGGAGTTGCAAGAGTAAATTCAAACTTCACCCTTCATGTTGATGGCATTTTTCATCCCATTTTGATGAAATGAAAAGGGTGTGTTCAAAAAATTGATAGTAATCTATTGATATAAGATATCCTTTATTTTGAATTTAATAGGTAATTAGTATTGATTTTCTACATGCACTATGTATAAAATCTTGATTGATAGGTTGATTGAAAAACATATATAACTTTGGTTAAGCATTTTTTGAACACGAAAGATGTGTCTCACACTATGCTTCACAAATTATAGTTTAAAAAAAAAATCATAATTTTTTTACCAAGTTAGTGTGGTCGGAAAATAGTTTTTAATATTTTTAAAAATTCCTACTATAAAATTCATAGCTAAATATTTACTTGCCAAAAAATTACAAAAAATTATGTGTCACATCCAAGCATGTGTCCTTTACTTATATTGAAAGATTCAGAAAAAAATATTATTTTATTCTCCCCATTAGGGTAGTCAAACAAACACCTACTTTTTATTTTTTCCTAAAAATTTAGTACTTCTGCAATGAAATTTTAAATTTCACCAAATAGATTACTTTTTTCCAAAAAAGGACTAGTAGATTAGAAACTAGATTCAATTTTCTACAAATTTTGTCTATACATTTGGCCTAGTTTGGACCCCCATGATCCTACATTAACCCACATACATCATTGATTTTTTTACATTTTGTATCTAGTGAAAATTAAGTTCATGTCTGTGCTCCTTTAGTGTTGGTATTATGCATGATATCCCATAAGGTATTGTCTAGTAACTCATTCATGTTCCCTTTTATTGGTAGTATTATGCATGATATCCTTGAAGGTTGGGCCTCACAATTCATTCATGTGCCACTTTAATGGTGGTATTATGCATGATATCCCCTAAGGTGGCCTTGAAATTCATTCATATGCCCCTTTAGTGGTTGTAGTATGCATAATATCCCTTAAGGTGTGGTTGTCATTTTTTTTTTGTGCCCCCTTTGTGGTGGTGTTGTTTATAAATGCCCCCTAAGGCTAGGTTACCAATTTGTTCCCCATGACATTAAAATTTTATACACCACTTGAGGTGATTCATCCCTTGTGATCTTAAAATTTTATACTTCCCCAAAGGTGATTCACCTCCTATGACATTAACATTTTGTGCATTCCTTAAGGTGATTCATCCCCTGTGATGTTAAATGGTCCCCCATAACATTAAAATTTTATGTGCTCCCTAAGGCATGATTAGAAAAATAGTCCATAGATTTAGCATAATGAATCTTATTGATCTATGAACTTGAGAAATTTTTACATGACCACCTAGCATAGCACAACTTGCTTTCCAGTGAAGCCATGTGTTTCATGATTACAATAATATAACAAAGCTTATTAACCTTGTAAAACCTATCATATTGCATAGACAGTTAGTATAACATATAAATTTCTAGCCAATGGACCTATGTAGCTCATAAGTGATCTAGCATAACACAACTTGCTAGTCCTATAAGATCACCTTCATGTCTAACATTATATTTGATGGACAATGTTTTGTAATTGAGATAATTTTTTAGACTGGGGTCTCTTTACCTTACTAACTTGAATCCTTTCTAGCATACTAACCTTGTGTTTATGTATTATTTTTATTGTTTGTGTTGTGTTTGTTATGTGTCTACATTATTTCTTTTGTGTGTTTACTTTGTGTATTGTCTTATGTTTGGTTTATGTCTTCATTTTTTATTCTTTGTGTCTTCATTTTGCATGCTTTATGATTGTCATGTTATATTGCACATGGCATATGTGTGTTCCTTTGTCCTTACATTTTTGTCTAGTACTTCTTGAGTTTGGGGGCTAGTGCATCTCTTATATATAGTGTTATCCTACATCTCCAATGTTTAGATAAAATAATCCTCCTTAGCTTATCCTTACTTTAGTGTGAGCATGAGTGTATGTTCATACTCTCACTAAATTGGGGGCTAAATATAGCATTGTAAATTATCGACCTTGATAATTTCACACTAGGTTTAGCTCCCCTTTATATGCTTGGGTCTAGTTATGCTTATATTTTACCCATTTTATTACTGTTTTTGGAAAACCAAGATAAAATTGGGAATTAATATTATTTAACGGCAATAAAAGCCCAAAAAAAGGTTTAATTTAGAGTTTCACTACCCTTGAGAAACCTATTTTGGCCTAGTTATTAATATGTTATTGTCAATAGTTTTGTGTTTGCGAGTTCAAATACATTTGAAACTACTAGGAAATTTGAATATCAATTGAGCATCCTAAAAAGTAGTAGTCAAGAATAGAATTAGCAGTATTATTGCAACACTATTCCATTAGTCAATATTCATGTTAACAATGCATTAATTTCATAAGTATGATTGTTCATGTTTTGTGTTTATTTGTTTTGTAAGTACTAACACTTACAAGACTTCCTATCAACAAGAAAATTATCCTTGCATGAGATGTGTGCATCATGATTTCAATCCATCAAGGAAATCATATTTGAGTGGTAATTTGTAGCACTTGTCATTTATCATTTGCTTTTATCCACTTGCCTCTGCCTAATAGGGTAAACACTCTTTACATCATCATAACCAATGTGGAGATGGAAACACCAAAATGAGGTTTGACATATGAAAGCCCCTATATGACTCAACCCTTTCTTGTTTGTAAGTAGTAGATCTGAAGTACATTTGAGAGAAGATTGAAGACCTAATAGCAAGATCAAGAAAGAAGGATTATTCATCCAGAGATTGAGTTCAAAAGTTGAGTCCAAGAGAAAAGAAACTATAGACTATGACTCACCTGTACTTGTTCATAGATTTTGGAAAGCTTTATCTTCAATTCTATGGTGCCACCACCCTTGACTAAATAATATCAACCCTAATTTGTATATTAGGTTCCCATGTCTCTACATTTTTTTTGTTCTATTATCAATTTTTGTGTTCCAATCTTGCATTTTTTTGTATTCATATCAGTTTGTTGTAGATTCATAGTTAACCTAGTTCACTTTCACATCACACACATCACATCCAATATGAAATCAATCAACCGCTGCAAAAAAAGAGGGACCAAAACCCTGATCAACCATTCTTGCTCTTCCATTGGGGATACTAGCCAAATGATCTTATGCGATCAATTTTGATTCGTCTCTAATGTGATATCAACAAAGGTGTGATTTTGGCTTTAGATCACTATTCCACATCATAGTGTCATAGGATTTAACTCAGAATGAATGATTATGAAAGTAACCAATATTAGCTTTCTTTTACAATAGGATTAATGTACTTTTTGAGAGCCCAATGACTTAACTTCTTTCCAACATCAACATGAATTTCCAGTATTTATATTCTCTAATTCACGTTGCATAGTAATGATATTGTGTTCGGGGATATTCCAAAAAGACCATCATAGATAATTAGGGGTGGAGGTATTCCACAAAGACCATCATAGATAATTAGGGGTGGAGGTATTCCACAAAGACCATCATAGATTATTAGGCAGTTTCCATCATTTCGAAAAGAAAAAAGTTGAAGACAGGTATACGTTGGTTAGTAGTCACATATCACATAGACATGTATTGGGTTTTGATGGATTGTTTGTTAGAGATGAAACCACTTTTGACTTGCACTTCCTTGCCGTGGTGTCTACATAATGGGAGGCTATGCACTACCATATCCTCATCCATGTGTTAAAAAATATGAAGCTGTCTATTTCATGATGTATCAGGTCAAAATTGCGCAAAAGCAAGACTAGATTTGAGTATGAAAGCAAGGCCAAATTGCTTTATTCTCTGGACTTTTCTGCTCAACCTTTTCCAAGACCTTGACACTTAATATATTTTTATAAACTAATATCCTGCTTTGACACATGGGCGTCTTACTTTTTAATATTTGATGGACAAAAGGGATCTTCACTATCTCCATCACAGAGGCTCTCCAACTCATTCCACTAATGCATGCACTCTTCCTGCCCTTCAAATCATGGTTTATAATGAGCCCACAATTAATACAAATAATCCCAATTATTTCCCACCCTTATTCCCCTATCGATCAACATCTGTTTGTCGTAGAATATCGTTTATAATGAAGTAGATTCCAAGTTTAAAAACAAAAGAAAAATGCTCACAAATCTTGCAGACAGGATTCCTGCCATACTGAAACCAAAGTGACTGTCTCTTTCATCGAAACAATTATAACATTTCATGTTAATTAGGAATCGATCGTCACTCGCATGGCGTCCAACAGAAACTGTAGCAGCAACTTGTTGATTCTTTAATTTATAATGTTGTCTTGTATGGAGAAAACTGAGAATCTCAAAGCATGTTTTTTTGCCTATTCTATTGACATTAATAGACAGGCACCCAGCTACGTTGACGGAATGTTACGCATGGAAATAACAATAAAAAATAGAGTATTAGTACTAATCATTGGCCATGGCTGACATTAGTGGCTACGTCACAAAAACATCTTTTATCAAACAAAGGTTTTTAATTTTTATTTTGGCTCTTTGCCATTATTTTCTCACGGCAGAATACATGGAAGGTAAGCAGGTGGGCATGTGTTTGATTACAACTTGGTCAGAAACTTCATATTAATATCATATTGCACTTATAATTGTATCTCGCAAAAATGTTGACCTTTGGTAGATTTGGTTATTATATCTAACACGCCACTACAAGAAATGAATTTATGCTTGATCGGTGGTTAGATTGTTGTGTGTGTACAGGGTTTAGGTTGATTGGTAGCAGGATCTTTCATATAGATTTCATAGATTGCATTATGTCATTCTTTGTTCAGAACCGTATCTTCTTAGTATTATAGGATTAAGCAGGATTTTCAAATATAATTATATTTAAATTGTCAAAATCAATAATAAAATGAGAAATAGAAATAGGTTTGATAAGGTTCAAGCGTTTTACAATGATATTGGCAATTATTAGTCACTAGACATTGTAACTAGACAATTGCATAACTAGACTTAGATAAATACACACTCTTCATTTAGGCATGAGAGTGTGAATTGTGTTTAGAAAAAACTTTCTTCCTTAATTGAAGAAAAATCCAAGAAAACTCATTATCCTCACTCCCTGAAAAAGGGGATGGGGAGAAAAATCCCTCACTATGACACCAATAAGTGACACCCCAAGAAAGGAAAGTTTTAGGGATGCAAACTGCTAAGGAGAAGCCAAACAAGTAGTAGGAGGCACACCCAAAACACCCCTAGGAACCAAAGTGGCATTAAAAGCAATTGGTGGCACAAGAGGATCATGAACCAATGCCTCAACAATACCAAGAGACTGAAAAACTGACACCTCAATTGGAGTAAGAGAATCAAAAGCCTCTAAATTAGAGTCAACCTCTACTACCTTAATAGTGAGATGTTGTCACACCCCATTTTTGGACAAAGTTACCTATGCTTTATTTTTTGATGTGCTTTAAATTATGGTGTGAATATTTTTGTTTTAAGAACATTTATTTTATGATTGATCTGGTTTATTATGAAAAGATAAGGATAAGTTAGATATTTTTTTGAAAGATATAAATGTGTATATATTATCATTATGATGACTAGTGAATGTTTATATTACATTTTAAAAATATGATTATTGGACTAACTACCTTGTCGGTTTAATGAGGTGGATGCAAGAGATAGTTTTCCCACTCTCAAATGAGGAGAGATATCAAGTTAGAGACAGGGAATTAGATCTAGAAGAATTTTAGAAACACCATATGAATATGAGAACTCAAACACACATACACTAGATAATGTTTAGTTGCAAATTCATGTGGATTTTTGTCTTGAGATTGATTGATCATTGTGACTTTGACTATTATCATTGTCTTTTGAATTACACTGCCACAAATGTTGTTTAAACTACTCATTCTTTCTTTCTAATTATATTCCTTTTCAATAGAATATTACCTTAAAAGGTAAGGGTGATCTTTGAATTGAAGAAATAGGTATGCTTTCTATTGAATTATAACATGTAAGAAAATATTTGTTTATTAAATCAATAAAGTACATAAGTAAGAGAATATTTATATTCATATATAAATATATAGTTCTAAATGTTTTCAATTAAATACTCATTTACCAAGTAGCTAGAGATAATTTATAAATAGATATCTACTTTATCTTATGTGTGTGTGTTATTATTGTAAGGTGGTATGAATTGTCAGTACATTAGAAGTTATCAAAAGATCCTCAAGTCTTTACCTCCATGTAGTGGAGAGGCGAGTTTCATTATTAGCTACAACTTCACATTAAGTGGAGTAATGGGGGCCTTTACTACTACTATAACTAATGCAGTATAGAGGTGTTGTAAGTACGAGCAGTTGGTGTGCATGTGTGCATGTGGGCATGTGTTTGATTACAACTTGGTTAGAAACTTCATATTAAAATCTTATTGAACTTATAATTGTATCTCACATAAATGTTGACCTTTGGTAGATTTGGTTATTGTATGTAACACGCCACTACAAGAGATGAATTTATGCTTGATCAGTGGTTAGATTTTTGTGTGTGTATATGGTATAGGTTGATTGGTAGAAATATCTTCCATATAGATTTCATAGATTGCATTGTGTCATTCTTTGTTGAGAACCATATCTTCTTAGTTTTATAGGATTAAGCACGATTTTCAAACATAATTTATTTAAATTGTCAAAATCAATAATAAAATAAGAAATAGAAATATGTTTTATAAGGTTCAAGCATTTTACAACAATGTTGGAAATTATTAGCCAGTAGACACTATAACTAGACAATTGCATAGCTAGATCTAGATAAACACACAATCTTCATTTAAAAGCATGAAAGTGAATTGTGTTTAGAAAAAAAATCCGTTCTTAATTGAAGAAGAATTTAAGAAAACTCATTATCCTCACTCCCTAAGAAATGGGAGGGGGGAGAATAATCCCTCATTATGACACCAATAGGAGACACCCCAAGAGATGAAAGTTGATTTAGGGATGCAAACTACTAAGGAGAAGCCAAACAAGTAGTAGGAGACACACCCAAAACACCCCTGGGAACCAAAGTGGGATTAACAACAATTGGTGGGATAAGAGGATTAGGAACCAATGCCTCAAAAATACCAAGACACTCAAGAACTAACACCTCAATTGGAGTAAGAGACTCAAGAACCTCTAAATTGTAGTCAACCTCCACTACCTTCATAGTGAGATGTCACACCCCATTTTGGGACCAAGTTAACTATGTTTTTATTTTTTGATGTTCTTTAGATTATGATGTCAATATTTTTGTTTTATGAACATTTATTCTATGATTGATAGATACTTTATTATGAAAAGACAAAGATAAGTTAGATATTCTTTTGAAAAATATAAATGTGTATATATTATCATTATAATGATTAGTGAATGCTATATTGTATTTTGAAAATACAATTATTGAACTAACTACCTTGTTGGTTTAATGAGGTGGATGCAAAATATAGTTTTCCCACTCCCAAATGAGGAGAGACAACATCACTAGAGAGAGGAAGTAGATCCAAAAGAATGTTAGAAACACTATAAATATGAGAACTCACAGGCACATACACTAGATAATTTTTAGTTGCAAATTCATGTGTATTTTTATCTTGAGACTGATTGATCATTGTGGCTTTAACTATTATTGTTTTTTGAATCACATTGTCACAAATACTGTTTACACTACTCATTCATTCTTTCTAATTATATTCTATTTCAATAGAATATTATTGTAGACATTTTCTACCACACCCATATTTTCATGAAGGGTTCTTTTCCAAGGCTTTGCTTGAAATAATGCCTTTTCCCTCCAAACTACCACAATTTTTATGCTTAAGATCAAATTTTGCATGGAGGGAAGCCACACAGCTACTACTCAATCTGGGCACTATGTTTTTGGCACAATACATAGGACTACCATGTGGTGGCTTCACACACTGACTGAGAGGATGGAGCAATGTTTTTGTTTCATCAATCGCCTACTTTCATCCTAGCCACATGCCAAGCTAGCATAGCCCAAAAGAGCCCTTGGACATCATAGTTGATATATGATGCATGGTTGGTCAAGGAATTTTGGCAAGCCCACTATCGGCAACAATGAGGGTGGATGCATGGTAAGCCCACGTGCATCATAAGGAGTGAATTCCCATCACCAATTCTCAATAATGAGGCTTGGGGGAAGTTGCAAGGGAAGATCATGGAGGAACAGATGGTATCATCACCCCTTGCAAGGACTACTCATGATTTCTTAGTTAGGTCATTTTAGTAAGAGTGAAGGAATCTTTTCTAGTGTTGTGGTTTTCATCAGGGAATGGATGTTTTCTATTTAAGCCCTACATGGCAGTATTTTGTGGTTGTTCATCATTTTATACCACCAAAACGACTCAAACAAAAAGTATTTGATTTCTATAATTTTGTATACCTTAGCAGGTAGTTTGGTAATGAGAAACACTAAATGCATAATTATGTGCTCTATTGACATTTGTTGTGGGTTCTATTTCCTCATTCTAAATATAATTATGCTCGGTGTCTTCATTGAGAGATTGTAGTAATCGATTGTTATAGAAATCTTTCATAGTTTCAATTTCACATATGCAATTTTTTTTATTACATTATCACTCTTTCAAGTTTTTGTAAATCATCACAGGACTAAAATTATGTTATTTTGATTGATGGGAAACACTATTAAGACACTTTGGCACATTTCCTTATAATAGTTACTAATATGCACTTTATTTCATTTCTTCCCCTTTTCATCTCCCCATTAGTTAAAACAAATAGTTGGCTTCTAAAATATTAGGGGTTGTTATGAGGATAGTAATACGATCCCATGTTCTCAAAGCTTGCCAAGGGCTAGATCTTGTAAGTGTAAGATTTTGAGGTCAACAGTTCCTTTTTTGGCATGCCCAGTGGGACCAAAAATACTTCAATCATGATTAGAAGTAGGTTTATGAGTCAGAGTTCCATTACAAGATTATTGATAGTATGTAATCCCATATTACTCTTACCATTGTTGGTAACTGTCAAATGACAAAAATCCATAGGAAGTGGAGCAACTCAAGCATAGCAAGTACAACTGTAATGGCTACAAGAAATTTTGTAGTGTGGAATAGTTGAAGCCCACTCATTTCATCAACCCCTCTGGAGCTATATGGGATCCCAAATGTTCCTACTAACACTCTAAAATCACTTGCTAAGTTCATGGGAGGATATTTTAAGACACTAGCAAAACATTTGCAATGTGTCACCAACATGTGCATGGTGCACCATGTAACGAAAAAAAATGTACCATTAAGGTTGCTCGCTACTTATTTTGAAGGAAAAGTGTTAAAAGGGTATATATCCTTGACCCCCAATTCAAGTGCTACTTGAGATCAACTTGGGGATAGCTTCTTTGACCACTTTATAGGGAAAGGTGATTGGTCTTCCTTACTTCAACAATTCATAACCATTAAAAGAGATCCCCAAGAGGCTATCATAGATTTAAACACCAAGTTTCAAAAAACTTGGAAAAGGATCCCTATGATAGCCAGACCTCTAGTTGGTATGTCTATTGTTTTCTACCTGAAGGATTTTAACTTTGACATAGTTGTAATGGTCTAGTTGCTAGGAGGACAAACCCTTCTAGGTGCACATGACTTGGTTGTTAGAGCTCAAGATAATCTTATCGATGTTGGAAAGCTCTCTCCACAATTTCCTATGCTAGTATTCCCTTAAATACCACCTCCATCCCTAGAATATCCCCATAGTACCTTTGTTGCACCCCCTTCAATGTATGTATATCCCAATGCACAGACTATTGTGGCTACCTCAACCTCATTAGACATGGAAGTGGATTTGATATGAAAAAATTGTTGCAAGAATTAAGGTGTTGTAATTGATGTCAACTATCAAATGGTTATCTACTGATTGTTGTTGCTATTAATGTCATTAATGCAAGTTATTGGTTTTATATGTCGAGGATATTGATAAAATTGTACCAAAGAAATATTACAAGTGTTTGGTGGTTGCTCTAGGTTTTTCTCTGGGATTTGCTTCTATGTTTGTGTGCTTCAGATATGTTGATCATGGTTGATGGAAGCTCCTATATCCAAATTTTTGGCTTCTAATTCATTGTATAGTGCAAGTTATGTTCACCAGTTGTGAGTTGTGGTTTTCTATGTGTCTGGCTAAGGTTTGGGAGAAATGTTGTTGATCTAGATTTCTTTTTGGTTAAGTATTTTGACTTGCAATTCTAGAGTTCAGATGTTAATTGTTATATGTGTTTTACACTGGTTTGGCCAACCTTGTGATGAACACTACCTTTGAAGTTGATGAAGCATGTTGGGACCTATTTGGGTCACCATCAAGTGTGTGTCTAGGTCACCCTCATTCTAATTCTACCCTAAGATGTTTTGGCATCAACCTAATTTGAATTTAATGATGGATGGCTGACTTTGGATATGTTTCAAAGATGAAGATGGTGTAAATACATGATCTGAGTTAGTGGTGAAAGGTGTAAACAAGTACAAAGAGATAAGTGCAAAGAAATAGAGTATATAGATACGAAGCAGATGTGAATTAGTGTTTGTATGTGATGTGAGTGTGGCAGATTAGTGTGAAGTCTAAATGATGAGTTTCCAAATGTAGTGAGTTGACGATGTACTCTATTATTCATGCATGTCTATAAGTGGTTGAGTCAATTATGGTGGAAATATCTATTGCATTGAGATTTTCTTCTCTCTATAACATATATCTTTTATCTTCTTTGTATCTCTATGGCAGTGAGCCCTCCAGGTGGTTAACAATGTTGGACAGTGAGTCCTAATTCAGATAGTGAGTCCTTGTTTTGGCAGTGAGCCTTTTTCTCAAGTAGTGAGCCTTTGTAATAAGTTTTGATAGTCTCTATAGTGTGAGTTAATCCTCATAGTGGCTATTCCCTCATTGGTTTTTCCATGTAAATATGGTGTTACTGTGTTTGTGTGATGGAATTCAATTTCTGTACTTGCACTTAATGTTTAAACATTTTAGCAAAGTTAAGAATTGTGGTCAAGATCTAAGTTTCAGTGAATTTTTTAAAGTTTAAATTTTCTACAACTAATTCACCCACCTCTCAATTTTCTTGTTCAACAATTGGTATCAAAGCTTGGTTCCTTGGAGAGGAGCTTAACTGCTTAAGTAAGGTTAGAGATGGATGGAAAAGTTACTCATGATTATTCGAGGTTCGATGGAACTAATCATGCTATCTAGAAAATACTGATGGAATAATATTTGGAGTATTGTGGATATGATGTGGAGAAAGCTTACAAGAATCCTTACACTCCTCCTACTAAAGGTTTGAGTACAACTGATGATATTAAAGTTCAAAATCTGAATACTGCTAAGGAGGTCTAGGATTCTTTGGAAAAGGTGCATGAAGGTGATGAAAGGGTCAAAGAGGAAAAGATTCAGAACTTGGAGAACAGTATGAGCTCCTACACATGTCTGGAGATGAAAATGTTAAAGGTTATGTACAAAGATTGGATGAAGTAGTAGCTGGAATGCGAGGACTTGGTGCTACAATAGATGAATCTAGGATTGTAAAGAATATTCTTAGAACTCTCCTTGATGCTTACTATAAAAAGGTATGTGCTATTGAAGAACATATAGATTACAAGACCTACACTAAAGATCAGTTTTTGGGAACTCTGACATCTTATGAGATGATAAAGCCAAATTTGAGAAATAGATCCAAATTAGAGAATGCTTTTAAGGCTACAAAAACTAAAGATTTGAATGAAGAAAATTTTAATGAAGTAAAAGCTAACTTTTTGAGAAGGATGAAGAAAGGCTCTGAAAAGTATGAAGGTAAGTTACCCTTTAAATGCTTTAGTTGTGGAGGAATAGGAAATTATGCTTTGAGGTGTTTGGAAAAAGCTAAGAGGAATAAACAAAGGTATGAGAAAGAAAAGAAAGGTAAAAAGATCAATAGAGCATATTATGTGAATGAGGATGCTAGTATATCTAATGAGGAATCTAATTATGGAGATCCTGAGAAAAATGAATGCTTTTTCTTAGCTATAAAAGATGAACCTACTTTTGCTAATTCTAAAAAGCAGGTGAAGAAATTCCCTTTAGAGAAGGAGAAAAATGAAGGTACTGTAATCTCTTCCCTACATGCTAAACAAGAAAAGAACTATTGGGTTGTTGATAGTGGTTGTTCACATCACATGACTGGTGATAAGATTAAGTTTTTTAAAATTGAAAATTATGAGGGAGGCTTAGTTATGTTTGGAGATGATATTGGTGCTAAGATTTGTGGGATAGGCTCAGTAAGTTTTGAAGGCAATAATAATACTCATGATGTATACTATGTTTAAGGCATAATATTTTGAGTTTTGGATAGATGTGCAGTAAAGGATATAAACTTATATTTGAGGATGAAAGATGTGAGATCAAGAAATGATCCAGAACAGTGATTGTTGCAGGAAAGAAATCTAAAGGAAATATCTATCAACTTAAGGGTGCTAATGGACAATACTTTATGACTCAGATTAACAATAGTTGGTTATGACATCAGAGAATGTCATATGAATTTTGATAACTTGGTGAGGATTAGTGCAGTTGAGGCCATGAGATATTTACCAAGGATTACAAAGCATGTTAATTCTATTTGCAGGAATTTTTAGTTTGGAAAACAAGCAAGAAACCATGACAAATCAAAGGAACAATCTACTACTGGACTACTAGATTTAATTCATACAGATCTTTGTGGTCCTATAAGCACAAGAAGTATACAAGGTGAAAGGTACTTTATGTTTTTGATTGATGATTATTCTAGATATAGATGGGTTACATTTCTTATAGAGAAGTCTGATGCATTAGATAGGTTTAAGACATTCAAAGCTATGGTTGAGAATGAAGAAAATTTGAGGATAAAATGCTTAAGAGCTTACAAAGGTGGTGAATTCAACTCCCACAAGTTTAATATGTTTTGTGAAGTGCATGGAATAAAAAGATATTTATCTACTTCGAGAACTCCTCAGTAGAATGGAGTTGTTGAAAGAAAGAACATAACAATTCAAGAGGCTGCTAGATCAATGATTACTGAGGCTGGTCTACTGGAAGTTTACTGGAGAGAAGTTATTCACACTGTTGTTTATGTATTCAATCGAGTTCAAGCAAGATAAAATAGTACAAAGACCCCCTATGTGCTATGGTGTGGAAGAATTCCTACCGCTAAGTGGGTAAGTGCATGGATCTGTGACACAATTTTGGCTCTTAAGATGCCACTTTTTTTTTTTCTGAAATCAACAAAATATGATTTGCATGAGAAAATGAAGATAGTTACGCTCAAAATTTCAAGATGTAGCAAGAACAAAAGTTGAAGTGCTTCAAGTCTATTTTCTAAGCTACTAATTTTTTTTGAAATTAATGAAGACTAAGGGTCTCAAAAAGGGGGGGCCAAAACAGGTCCTTTTTTAATAAAAAAATAGCATAGCGCCTAAGGGCTCCCCCCTTTTTGATTAACATTTTTTTAGAATTTCAAAAATCCCAACGGTGAGAAATTAGCTAACACCATGTAGTTTATCCTCATTCTTTCATATATATTTTTTAATGAATATATAATATTTTATGAATTTTAAATGTGGACACATCCTGAAAAGCTAAAATTTGCACGTGCTCCCCCCTAATTTTTTTGAAAACTAATCAAAAATTGATTTTTTTTCATCATGTGTAGAATGGAGTCTAATTTCAAAAAATTTAATTTTTTTCATGTTTCGATGAACTAGTAAAAATCTATCCTAAAACTAGCACATGTTGGTTTTTGACCAAAAACGGAGGCATTTACAAAAGAAGCCATGGATCAAAATCTTAACTAAATCAAAATGAAAAAATAATTATATATTTAGATAGCTAAGAGAGAGGTTAATGCTATCATGGTTTTTTTATAAACTTGCATTGAAAGACGTGCAAATGAGATGGGGAGCACAGACAAAAATATGAGGAAATTTGGAAAATCTTATCAATTAACATGTCCAAAGTAGGTCATTTGGTGAGCACCAAATTTTGCACTTTCCAAATTTTGCGCTCTCCAAATTTGGCACTCACCAAATGACCTACTTTGAAAAAAACATGAATTCCCCCTCTTTGGTCGACAACTTTGATAATGCTTAGAATGCATAGTTTATGATCGTAGATGGATAGTTGAGGTTTTACCTTTCATGTGCTCTCTAACTTGTTACCCTAACTGGATAACACTTTATCCCTCTGAAGTCTCTCTCTCTCTCTCTCTGTCTTAGGTCTCACTCACTCCCACATGACCTAGAATACTCTCTCTCAGTCCAATCCTCTCTCTTAGGTCTCTTTCCCTCCCACCTAGGTACCTAAATAAATCTATCTCACTCCAACCCCCTTTCTCACTCTCCCTCTCTCTCTCCCCCTTTGGTCTTTTTTTTGTCTCACTCCATCTCCCTCTCTTAGGTTGTTATATTTATCTCTTTGTCTCTCTCTCTTAAGTCTCTCCCTCCTACCCCCTCTCCCCCTCT